>RQOL01000729.1:1564485-2164485 GCA_013076295.1 Sanderia malayensis
GGCTTTTTTTTAGTGCCAGCTTCAACTGGCGCCTTCATCAAACTATATCGCCGCAATTTGCCAACTAGCGATGGCCGAAACATTTCGCTTCAAACTTGCAGCTTTTAGTTTTCTGAACTAGGCCACGCGCTTTTAAAAATTTGTAGAACTAATGAAACTAAAGATATGCCGATTACTACCTCTGAAAATTATCTGTTCCAGAGTATCTGAAAATATCTATTGCATTTCCCAAGAGTGTAGACGTTTCTGTCGCTCAAGAGTATACCTGTTCCTTTTTCTGAAAAGTATATCTGGTCCTACCCCTCAAGAGCTTACTCGCTTCTGTCTCTCAAAAGCATACCCACTTTCACTTCAATTACTTCATTTATCTTTCTCTTAAAACATCATTCTTACATGAATATAGCTACTGCTAATGCCAACAATACTAATCCCGCTAAAGCAGATCTAAACTTTTATGCCATCATTGTTCGTAATTTAAACGAACCGTGTTGCTTTTTCTCGAATTAATGCAACGTTAATGAAATTGCAGAATGAATGAGCCACGTGTACTTTTACTGCTTACAGAAAGATGTTTACGGATGCAATGGCATTGAAAAAAGATTGCTTAAAAGGTGTAGAGTAAATGATAATAGTCAAATTTTCAATCCTTTGGTATGATAAGCACACGCCGTGGCAGACATTCGCTCACTTTCTCTTGCACGTTCATTAAGTTTTAGGGATTTAACAACCATTCCTCAATGGGATGTATGTACACAAGCAATACCATGAACGTAAACATATGTCCTACGTGTTAAATTATTCACGTACTGTTATGTACTTGATAGATAGTGTGTTTGCATTGAAGTTAGAGTCGTGTGATTCTACTTGCGAGTTGAATGGAAAATCTGGCATGTCAGCTTTGGACGAGTCTGTGCGCCACACTGCGCAGTAAACACATTTTTCTACAAATTTTACCAAGTCTCTATATTCATATACACATTCAATTTTGAACCAAAATAATTCTTAATTTAGTCTTAATCGACTCTTGTTTTGCTTTGCGAGAGAGCTGAGATAAATAAAAATCTAAGTCCTGGTGACGTTTGTACCTCGCCTTATTTTTGTAATATTTTTAAATTTCAGAAAATTTGAGCCTTGAATAGAATAGACTATTTTCTCTAAACAAGTGTGCATATGCGACTAAGAAAAAAATAATTAGTGCAATCTACTCCGTACAGTTAATTGATACTGTTAGGATTTCAATGTTTTAGTTATATCAGCAATAGCATTACATTGTCTCGCCTAAACAGCAACATAGTATAAAATACACACTAAAATTGAAAATGACGCATAAAAAAGAAAAAATTTAAGAAAAAACGCGCGAAATAAAGTAAATAATGCAGCTAAGACAACTCTCACAAGAAAAATCTAAACAAAACACACAATTAATCTTAAAGCATCACTATATGATACGATGTTGTATAGGAATTAAATGTATATGAATAACTAAGAGTTTTTTTATGATTAATCTCCGTATGAATCTGCTAATCTTTCAGATGTAGATGGTAGCAAATCTGGTACGTTTTTTACTTTAAAATCTAGCAGCATTTGTCCGAACGCCTTGCCTTGGGGATCACTTCTGAGAGATGCAATTCCACCACCACCGAGTGAATTCTCAAGAACGAAATTAAAGGCACTTATTCCTGGCAGCTCGTAACGTTTAACACTGCACCCGGTATTATCTTTCTCGAACAGATGCGAAAAATAGGATTGCACTACCTCTTCAGTTAACGCCTCTGCTAGGTACGGATAAAATCCCGGATTTTTGCAGACCACACCTATGTTTGCGTTATTACCCTTGTCACCACTGCGCGTGTAGGCAAGTGCACCGAGTGGGAACGTACAGGACCCTTTGCGCAGACTTCTGAGCAGGACATTCCCATTCCTCGACTTCCTGGGATCATTAGCCTTGTCTTGCACATCATTGACGCGGTTGTCTTTTGTAATTTGCTCCTCGTGGTACTTCTCCAAAAACTCCCCATTCATAAATATATCTATGTCAAATTTCTCTCTTGGGTACAGATAGGAAAAGAGTTTGAGTACAGGTGACACCTTTGGTCGGCCACCAACAAGATGAGTTAGGCCGGGGGCCATACCAGTGCCAGCGGGAGCTATTTCGCGTGCAAAAATCTGTAAGGCCTCTTTGCTTTGATGCTGAACAGCAATCCACATCACAATCTCCCTCGTGTTACTGTTTGTGCCGTGAATGCCATACGAGTGCTCAGATCCAAGGTATTCAACATTGGTGTTTGTAAAATCCGGCAATCCTAACGCGTGAAAAAGCATTTTACACCTTGCCAAGATACTTTCAGCAACTCTTTCCGCTTTTTGTACAGCATGTGGTCCAACTACGGGACAAACGGCTGTGGCCCGGAACCCATCCAAATAAGTACCGCTGACTTTAAAGGTGCTTGTTGGTACTTTTCCCATAACGTTCTTCACGAGCACTGCATTGTTATTGTCATCATCAATGACATTATGTAAAGTTACCTGACTGAAATCACAGGTAACATCGGGAAGGAAGTAATTCTTTGGGTCGTCTATTTCATAGACAAGTTGCTCAGCAACGGTACCCTTGGATACAATTCCGCCAGTGCGTGGTGGCTTTGTGACAATGAAACTACCATCAGTGGCACATTCAACGATCGGAAAGCCGATATTGTGCCAGTCTGGCACCATTTCCCAACCCGAGAAAATTCCTCCTGTCACCTGTGCTCCACACTCGATCAGATGACCGGCCAAGCTTCCAGCTGCCAGCAAATCAAAATCATGTTTCGACCACTTGAAACTGTGCATTAGTGGAGCTAGTGCCAAAGCACTGTCCACACACCGTCCAGTGACAACAATATCAGCCCCGGAATCAAGAGCTTTTACAATTGGACCTGCACCAAGATATGCATTCATACTGTTAACAAATTTTGCCTTTGGGGAAACTTCACTTTGAACGTCAGGGCCCATGTTTCCTTTGATGATTTCAGGTAGCTGATGCATTAGATCATCTCCAGTTACCACAGCAATCTTCATTTCTATTCCAGCTTTCTTGCACTGATTTTCCAATGCTTTTGCACACGCCAATGGATTCACACCTCCTGCATTACTCAATACTCTGATTCCCTTCTTCTTGATATCCTTAAGAAGTGGTCCAATAGCAACACTCACAAAGTCCGGTGCATAACCGAAATCGCTGGATTTCTTCTTTGCAGCAGTAAGCAGGGACATGGTTATTTCAGACAAATAGTCAAACATGAGAAAATCAATTTGTCCCATTTCAACAAGTTGTGGGGCAGCCACAGCCGTGTCCCCCCAAAACCCCGAAGCACACCCGATTCGAACTGTCTTCCCAATCAATTTTTCTCGAGCCTTTGATGTTCCTCTCATAACAGAGGACAAGTCAGTGGATGCAAAGCGGCAATTAGGCCCATTGCTGGCGACAACATTATTGATATAAACCAGTGGAAATTGAGCATTGCGAATCAAGCTTTTGTGGTAAAGGAGAGAACTTACCCTCAGATAAGAGGCTCCTAACTTAGACAACGATTTAAGTCTTTGCATCTTCTTCGCAGGGTCTTTTAAATCTTTTTTTATAAACAAAACGAAACAAAACTACTTGCTGGAGCCTCAGTCTTGGAGTTACCACATGCCACGCAGAATAAGAATGGAATCGGTCGAGGCTTATTGTTTCACATTCAACACAACGTGGACTCAATTCAATTCAATTAAAATTCAATTCAACGCATTAACAGGTAAAAAAGTAACTCGAACTCACAAAACTGTAGCCCCAACATAAACATTAACATAAACATTATTTATTTGCGAATACATAAACCCCTGAATAAACTTATGAAGTCCTTGAATAGGCCCCCATGGGGCCTTATTCAAATGCTGACGACATCGAATTTGCAGCACAACACAAGAACTGTTCCCTGTTCTTCTTGACTAGAAAATGGTTGCAAAATGAGCATTATTTGGCGCAAATATCTTTTTAACACATATCAACCTTACAGGAAAATGGTACAAACTTTGAAATAAGCTTTTCCTCATGGTTATCTCACAGTTAAATCAGCTGGTGACTTAATACAATTTGAGGACGAGCAAATGAAAAGTCAATAACATTTTATAATTTATTGCAAATGCTGCAAAAGACAAGTTTCGACTGAGGCAATAATATTATTTTCAATTTCAATTTTCCAAGGTCTTTGTCGGCTCCTTTCAGTGTGAACAATGTTTTTGAATTTATTAAACATTTAATGATCACATGACCACACGTTTTGCATTTTGTGGTTGATTTGTGTGTTTTGGGATTCGGGAAGGACAGCCATATCCACATTGACATATTACAGCACACGGGAAAGGTAAGAACATTTTCCTAAATTTACTGATGTTAAAATGCATGTTTTTGCAATGTTTTCATGCAAAAGTATTGACTTTTTGTGACTCCATCTTAAAGATTAGCACGGCACATCTACCTGCATAACATACAGCTGCAGAATCAACTTGCAACCAAATCAAAATTGATATTGCAGCTCAATGCACACTATGTTTACTAGTATTTACCCCAACTGAAATACTAAGCGTATGTTGTCTGCACTGAACACATAGTATATATATACTCAATGCAAATAACTGCAGAGTGTGGTTATAGTAGAAGTTAGATAAAATATGAAATATTTGTTTGTTATTCCGAGTTTCATGCCTGTCAACTGAAATACGAATCTCTACTTGTTTACATTAGTAGATAGACAAAAATAACGTTTGTTGTGAGTGAATCTCAAGCGAAGTTATAAATCCAACATCATCGCCAGAAGTTGGCCTAGTTCAAAAGAACGCTTATTCATCGCTATCTACAAAAATAAAAACGGCGTGCACATAAATGTATTTATGATTAAAATAAATAATTTTCTTGAAACCAAAATATATGAGCAACTTTATTCATCCACGCCACCTGCTTCTCCATGTGTGGCTGATTATTTTTTGATAAGTTGTCAGATATTAATGGCCTATTTGGTTTTACAACAGTAAACAAGGCTATTTTTGTCATGATTTTTTCATAAAGTTAGAGTATCATGCAGTCATTTTTTAAAACAAAGTTTTCTATATAAGTTGTCATCCTCCACTAATCCTCTCAGATACGTTGCTTTTCTGATGCATGGGACACAGACAACAGATAAATAACCAGGAAAGAAAATTTGAGTTGACCGCAAGTAACTAAAAAGCCTTCAGAAACTTTGTATGTTGTCTAGCTTGCTTAGTTTTTTGTTCCTAGTTAGATTTTAAAAGACATTTTAGTTGTTTGCGATAGAATTTGCATTTCTTTATGCTTCTCTATCTAATTTATGTTTGGCAGTATGTTTTTCAAAACTTCATGCTACGAATGTTTTCAATTTTGCTGCTCCAGGTTAAGTTACAGAAGTGATGGCAACAACAGCAACAAACCTCATCTTGGTGATACTATCCTGCAGCTTATACTACGTCAGTGCACTGACTGCCGATGAAATAAGATCGTTCAGAAATGGTGCAGTGGTGGACTCAACGCTGAATGCGACGTATTATAGGATCACGTCAACTGGACTGCCAGATCACAGCACCCAGAAAGTCAACCCAAACAATGCCACACACCAAAATCACCAAATCTGGGTGAAGAAGTCTCCTGTTTTTGCATCGAAAACTTACTGTTTACCACTGGGAAAGATCGGCATCGCTATTAATGGAGTCAGCCTTTTCAATCCATACACGATTGAAGGCTACGATGCTGTGGTCGGACCAAACAGAGAGATATTTGACACGTATGTTTGATCTCAATGTCAGTGCTAATGCCTTCCCTCCCTAACTCTAGTCGCAACTCAAAGTGCAATAGCTAATACGTGCAAGACATGAGAACGAGGCCCTTGGTTGAAATGATAAATAGGCCCCTTGAGTAATGCCAGTCTTAGTTTCATGGGAAAAGCAGAAATATAGCATAAGAGTCGTAAAGTTTTGGAGGCCTCATTCAGGGTGTCGCCTTGGGAAAATCCACTCCCCCCCGTTCTCTCCCTCCCTCTCTTTTGTCTCTCTGTGATACACAAGGGACGCTATTGGCAACATCTTTACACGCATAATAGTAATGCTTCGCTTGATTCTTTTCAAGTTGCAATGGTCACCCCGCACCTATGGGTGAATATCATTACCACCAACTACCCAGCTGCATTTACAATGGAACAGCGGATGAGTTTATTGGCGTCGCTTTGGACGGTTATCCCATCTATGGACCAAACGTATCGGACTTGGCACGCGAGATAACCACAGCCGATTTGGACGAATGTCACGGCCGGACATCTGCGATCAATGGTGTCACAGCATACCGATACTACATCTCTCGTCAACTTCCATACATCCTTGGTTGCTTCAAAGGGGAAATACAACCAGCTATGGGATTCAATGCATCCTATGTTTGTGCAGCCAATGCTACTGGTAAGTAATTAACCGAAACCCTATTTTGCATCAGGAACCTAGCCTGAAAGTTGCCAAGTCCCACGAGGAGTTCATACGGTGTTGAGAGTTTTAGCTTCAGGGTCCGGTCTTGATAACTCAAAAACTTTGTTATGCTTAGGTAATGCTTGACACCACATTGAGGCTCAGCCGTATTATCTTCCATAGTTCTCCGCGTTGTAGCTTTACTTTAAGGTGCTGTGGCATCGTGGTGTAATCCAGCTGACCCATGGTGTCAAGAGCTCAGTGTGGTCAGGGTTCGAGCCCAGCCACGGTAGTGTCACAGCCAGGGTCGAGGTCTCGATTAGTTAACCTACTACTGAGATCCTAGCGACTGGCGCTAAAACACCATTTCACCTTCACCTTCAGTCACGGCGATGTGATGTAATACATTAACAACATAACGGGTGGATTTGACAACGCCCGTTGCAGGTTAGATTTCAGGGTACCATGCGTGTAATTTATGATACTGCTGTTATAGTCACATGAAAGCAACATTGGGGCATGATGTTCCCCATAATTCCCTCCAGCATCTATGTCCCTCCATAATGATCGGTTTGCCTTTTCTCTTCAGCTTGCCAATGTCCCACCATGCAACGACGTCGACCACCAGGTGCGGCTGGTTGCAACACAGCAAGTATTCTCGTCGTCTCTGTTCTCATGCTGCTGTCAGGATACTTCATGTTCTAAACAAAAGATACCTGTTGTTTTCTGTGCACTAATTAGCCACTAGGGTGCACCTTCATTGTATCCATAAAATGCACCCTTGATTATAAACCTTGTAACCACTGCTGCACTGTATCACTGTGCAAAGATCTACTAGTCTTGTTTATTATTGCTGATTTTAGCAGTTTTGGCCACCGTATAGCCAGGGATGCCGGAAGCACACTGTGGCACAGGGGGTCAAACTTATTTAAGGGGCACTTTTGGGCGTGGCATACGAAAAAAAATTGGGCGTGGCATATTAAAAACGAAACGCTATATAGTGTTAACTGTGAACGCAAATTGTTTAACAGCGCTCCTGTGTTAAACATATTTGATAAATGAACAGAACGATAGTTTTATAACAAAATGTTGTAACTAAATTAGGAAAGTAAGAAGTACAGCAGGCAAAACGGTTCTGATTGAATGCACCAAAGTAATTTCTTCTTTGTTCTGTTTTTCCGACAAACTCGCTTGCAACCTCTGGCACATCAATATCATGATTGTGCTCCCATAAAAATAAAACCACTAAACACACAATTAAAACTTAAAGAGCTTTTAAGGACCTTTCACTACTACCGTTTGGTCAAGAGAGGTCGCAAAACAAGAAACGTTAAGAACTAGTCCTTGGCCTAGGTTCCTTATAAAAAACCGTGTATGCTTTGGATTAAAACGATTCTCTTTCACTTCTTTTGCGACGTTTTGACACCTTTTCCTTTGTCTAAAACATCCAATGATTTGCTTTATTATATTGTATATCATGGTGCTATGCTGTATCTAATCTGCTGTTTCAGTTAAATGCCAATGGCGATCGTTGACCACAATACGTCTTGTTGCAAAGCAAAGAAGCCATAATAATTCAAAAAGGGCAGTTCTCGCCCCCCTGCACCCCCTCATGAAAGGGCAAGGGGGGCAGCCGCCCCCCTTGCCCCCCCTGTTCCGGCATCCCTGCGTATAGCGTTTTGCATTTTTACAGCTAAGCTGGGTCTTAGTTGTTGCAGCACATACAATAGTATTCCTGCCACTTAAGAAGTACATATTATCACACAAAATAAGTTTCATTCTTTGCTTTTATTCTTGTCGTGAATGCTATTAGCAAATCAGTTGGACAATGCTTTACATAGCTAGGCCACAGTCAGGAATAATGGCGGGCTTTGAAAAGCAGAGCTACCTTGCTATTTGAGACATGCAATGATTTAATACGCGAATGAATAAACAAACGATTGTATAAACAAATGAATGAATGAATGAATGAATGTACAATAGACAGGCGCTGCCAGCTTACCAATTCCAGAAAACCAGCTGTCAACATCTGGGCTTTAATTTTTTGGATTAAGTTGAAAATCCAAGATATGCAAATAAAGATGAGAACGCAAATTGTGTTGAGTCAATCTCGTCCACTTGCACTCAAATCTAATATTAATCAGAACGATAGGATCAACTTTTGGTATTATTCGTGATCTTGTTAAATTGGTTTGTGTGGTGTAAGCACAACTCCTCAATTAAAATGTTCTAATCCTGTCTGAGACTCTACTGCAAAGTTGATTACTTCTGAAAAACCCGAATAGTCTAATTAAATATTCAGTCCTTTCCGAAAAAACCTATCGTGGAAATGTTCGTAACGTGGAGTGGACAATATGCGAAGGTGAAATTTTAATGACAATTCTCAAGGATTCCCATTTCACTTACCGTGACTATTTCGTGTGAATTATCAAGCTAAATGCTTGTGAAGAAGGAAAAAGGAAGACTCTACCAACAGCTATCTTGCGTTGTTGTATCACAGCAGATGGCACAATTAGCTGGACTCTGCCTCATCCAGTCAACAATTAGCGCCATTGGTCTCATGTTGACAAACATCTTATGGGACAAATGGCAGAAGTGTCAAGTCACTGTTGGTGACAACACCGTAATATACCGAACTGGACTGTGGGATAGATGCATCGATCATCATTTCATTGGCAAGACAGTTTGCAATCCTCTCGACGAGCAGGAGAAAACAAGTAATTTTCTATTCTAAGCATATGTATTTCTTTATAATAACAGTCAACTCTTGTGTAACTCAAATGCCCTGGGGAGCATGAAAATATACTAATTAGAAAAAGTTATTACGGAAGTTCATTTTTAAAGATTTGGTTCTTTGGTCCCTTGGGCTCCAGTACCGATAATTTCGAAGCTAGATGGAGTCCAAAACAATTTACACAAGTTTGAATCATGCAACATAACTGTATACATTTATTGCCTCGTTTTCATTTTGGTATTATAATGTGAAACCTACAGCGCAGCGTGTAATCGACTTTCTATATGCAACTAGTGCTCTCTAGGGATTTGTTAAAATGTTCGTGTGATAAAAACTCTTAATTAGGAAAGCTTATTTTTAGAGCACTTGAAGACACAACAAATTCTTTGAGAAACAATAACATTTCGAAATTCCACTTTACACGTCTTTTATAAAAAGCTTGGACCAGCACTTCATAGCTGAGAGCTTGGCATGACAATTTGGGCTCATGTTTCTAAATTTGGTTCCTGCCCGAACTCTTATTAGAAGAAATACTGTATCTGAATTTCCATTTCAGCAAAGCTCAAGTCAGCTGGTATATTGATGATTGTTGCCATTTGTCTGCAGTCACTTTGCGTTGTGCTTGGTCTCTTCATATACAGATATGCCAGGCATCGCAAATTGATTCTCATTCCCTTATTTATCAACATTGCAGCCGGTAAGTCTAGTATCAGATTAATATTTGCTATTTATGAACATTTGATAATTCAGAGCAGTGATATGAAAAGTACTTTTTTCTAGCCCTCTCAGGGATAGCTGGCTTGTCAGTATATGCCGCGGAAAAGAGAAAGTTGATTTGTGAGCTGAGCTCGAGTTACATCATTGGCTGGCTCGGCATTGGTGAAGCACTTCTTTGCTGCTTGTTTTTTGCACTGGTTGCTGTTGCAAAATAGAGCCAATTCTTGCATCGAACATTGCAGTCAGCAATTAGAAGAAGAGAGCGTTGTTTGACCTAGACTGCGTAGACTTATGAGTCAAATTACTATATGGAGATAATGCGACCATGCATATCAGTTTGTAGATAAAATTTTGTGCCATTTATGAATTAACGTAGTCACAAGAAGGAGATCATGGTATTTCTCGTGATTATTATTAAAATAACAGGTGTAAAGCTTTGTAGAATAATGGTAGAATGTAGAAAAATATTTGCGTGTGAAGAAATTGTTGTTGTTGTTGTGTGTGACATTGAAACATCCCTGAATTTGAGGTTTGACTTTCGAACACAGCTTGAACGTCGAAAAAGTTGAGTAAGATATAAAATTTTGTTTTATTTTGGCAATTTAACGTTCCATGGTTTCAGCAATTAAAGAAAACTAAAAGTCTAATGAGTCGCGGATATTTGAATTCGTGTGAGCAAGAGATACAAGCGCACCAAACGGTAACGTTATTCAGTTGTTTCATCATATTGTTTCTTTCCGCTTGTGAACATTCCATAATTTAGGCCTTAGTCATAATATCACGATTTATTTATTTTTTGATATCACTGAGTTATTCAAGCCAGTGGCACGTCATTTTTATAGCCTCAGTTACAAGTATTTTTCTAGTTGAAGAGTATTCACTATCACATTCCACATTAAATTGCTACACTTCATAAGTTTAAAACTGGATTCAAAATTTATTCTCACTCTTAAATAAATTTCGAAATCCACAAATTTCCAGAACTATAGGTAGGTATAGGTACCTGCTCTCTAGTTTCCTAAAAATATTAGTCATAAAAGAGCCAAGTATAGTCATTATTATTTTCAGTGAATCACGCCATACTTCCCAATTTTAAGTGAACATCAATTTAGCAGATTTATTGTTCTCATTTCCTTTTAATTTGCTGTCTCATATTATATTAATGTTCTTGTTTTTCTGCCTCACAGAGTTAATTGAAATCATGAGTAATGATTCTCAGTCTAAAAGTATACCAACAGGAGATCTTCTTAGTATTGGAGCTGAATCGGGTTCACCACGGCCGAATGTAAGATTGAGACCTCGTGAAGACAAAGTAAACAGACGAAGCAAAGGAATTGTATTTGGGGACGATTTCCATGTAACTGCAGAACAACAAGAAATTGATCAAGACCTTGTCAAGCAAGCCTATAGTGGTGAGTCATTAGCCTATCTATCTAACTCTCTTCTGTATATTGTACATATCTAATTGTCTTCACTCATAATAGACAAGGGTACTGTATAAGAGACATATTTTAAGAAGTTCCATGCATGGTAAGAACCACAAAATGTAATTTGTCCACCGACTCAGTTGCCCATTTTTTTGAGGTCAATAAATGAGTACCCAGAATATATTGGGCTAAGTTTTTATCCCACTGACATTGATAGCCACTATCAAAGTTGCAGTGGCTGCACAGCATAAATGTTTTTTCTTACTGGTTTTATTTTTTTGTCACCTATCTTTGCTGAAAACAATAAGACAAAATTATAAGTTGTTGTTTCAAAAAATATGCAACTTCAAAAATCATCGTTTCTTGACTTGATTATTTTTACTCATGCTGTTGCTTGACAACTCTCTGCTATTTGCTTCATTTCCTCTTCAGTCTCTCTCTCTTGGCCTCATTTTGACCCATTTTTGCCTCTTAGCCTCAGCCTCATTTCCCTCACCGCTATTTACCTCTTAATTCCATATTCTACATTTTTACATTTTCTGCATGACACTTTGTTTATAGCTATGCTATATACACCTAAATACATATACCTATGTTATATGTATTTAGGTCATAAGGGTGTCTATTTAAAGGCATATAAGAGACATTCATTCAAAACACTATTGTACTCATATTGATTACTCCCTCCCCCTTTCCCTCCCTTCCTTGTGCCAACAACAACAACAACAACAACAAAAACAGCAACAACAACACACTTTTCCGCTAAATCTGACCTTATAATTGAAGCGAATACACCAGGAGAATTATATCAGACACTTACCACTAAT
This sequence comes from Sanderia malayensis, assembly GCA_013076295.1. Taxonomy (NCBI): domain Eukaryota; kingdom Metazoa; phylum Cnidaria; class Scyphozoa; order Semaeostomeae; family Pelagiidae; genus Sanderia; species Sanderia malayensis. The sequence goes on from RQOL01000729.1 coordinate 1,576,677, forward strand.
GAAACACTTATCAGTTCCTTCATTATAATTAATGAGAAGAAGTGACTATTTATTGAAGAAATTAATTATTGATAGTCAATCACATTAATAAAACAGCATCTGGTTCTATGTTCCTCTCTGAAATTCCCGTTTTATCAGTTTCACCTGCTTGCTTCTGTGATCTACACAGCACTACCAACATCATTGTCAGTCAACAGTGAGACATGGAAGCCGTCATGACTCTGAATCGTCTGTGAATTTCTCTACATATATTATATCGACATGTACAGTTGCGCAACCGCGATTTCAGTCTGTATACGACTGGAATAACATTATTATGGATGCTTGATTCTGTACTTCGAGTAATTCGTGACGATTTTTATGAGAAATCTAACCGCGTTGTATCTGGACTAAGATTCAATCAGCGGTATCGAAAGTGCTGTCGATAAAAACAATCTGGACTAAGATTCAATCACCGGTATTGAAAGTGCTGTCGATAAAAACGACATTTATCAGCTCTACTGCACAGTTCTTTGGCAATACGTTGAAGACATACGTTCTTGGATACTTTATTTATCTATGCATACAATACGGCGTGTATTGTGAATTTTTCTCACATGTGAACAATTGTGACTTTGTTGTTACACGGTTTGAATAGTCCTGCTAGGAAAATGTCAATGGCTTTATGTTTCTTGCATTAATAATGAGTGGCAATATAAAGGTATCAACGAAACGAGCTCCTCCGCGTCCACGACCAGCTTTGCCGAGTAAGCGAGTGATTTTGCGCGGCTTCGCATGCTTTTTCAGTTATATCGAGCCTGTGGTTAATCATTTGCCTTGTTTTGTTGTCGTTGTAGAAGCTGGCAACATTGCATCCATGTCTGCTGTAGATGGATCTTCGAGAAGCAAGGATGTTGATGCCGCATTGAAAGATGAATACGTCATTACTGATATCTCGCAGGCAGCCAATCCGATCCCTTCGTTGGAAGATATCGAAAAAGAGTTTTTTGACATTGCGCATTTCAAAGTGTTTCAACTAGCAGGTACTTTTTGTGTTGAATACATGTTTGCGTCTGTTTATTCATTCATTATAAGAAATGGTTGATGATGTCATAAGCAAGGAGTGCTTGTGAGTGTGACGTTTCGAGAGATGTTTCTCCCATCTTTCTGGCACAGCGAGACTTTTGAAGAGTTAGGTTATATGCTGTTGTTGATGTAGAGATTTGACTGTATACTGTAAGTAGCTTCACTGCACAATGTCCAGGATTCGCGACTGCGGAGGAGCTGTGAGCTATATTACCACTGTGTAGCAACTCTATACTGTGTGGATCTTGATACAATCTGTTGTGTTTTAAGGTGATGACGTAATGGGCAGACCTGTCATAGCTTTCAGTGCGTGCAGATTGCCAGTCCGAGAACTTATTGATCATCAAAGATTACTCAAGTACGTATTCCATCACTTCAACCTCGAACCGAACAACTCTTATCCTCAACACATGCACACACTACACCGCAGATCCTCGAATAAGCCCCACCTCCGAATAAGCCCTCCCCTCGAATACGCCCCCACCCTGATAATCATTTGCAAGGATATTGAGCCCAAGTTTCCAGACATTGAAGTTGTTTAGTGAATGTATTGCAAATAGCAGCAAGTTTAAACCAATAACCTCATTAATTGGCTGCATCGCATAGCTTTTATTTTGCTTAATATTGAACAATAATTAGACTAAAATTTCGTTTTTGCAAGGATTTACGGCAAGCGTATAGACATGCAAAACCAGTCAAACATCTCATCCATTTAAGGCTTCTTCAATCGCTGAAATAACCTTCATTGGCTGTGACTGCAGGCTCTGTTTTATTGCCGTTAAGAAACTGGCGATCCGCATTGCTTCACAAGTGCCTTATCAGTCCTTTACACAGTAGTATACAAGGATACACGCGGTCTCTTTATTTTCTAGATTCGCAAAGGCGACGTTGGACCATTATGTTGTTAATGATTACACGTTGGTCTATTTTCATTATGGCCTCAACAGCCAGAACAAGCCGTCGTTATCTTGGCTTTTGCAGGTGTACAAAGAGCTTGACAGAAAGTGAGTATACATACGACCAAGTGTTTGTGATGCATACTATATCATGTCAATGTATGGCGAACATTGGCGTGTTGTTATGGTATGAGTCATTATAAGGCAAAGGTGTATTGCTGAATTTATTACACGTCAAACAGTGAACACCCTCATGTGAGAACCGATTAATTTTGCATCCAGCTCATTGTTCAAATACAATGGTCTTTGTTTCTTCTATTGTTTTGAGCAAGAACACTAATCCCTGAGGAACACCATCTGCTGGCTCTTTTTTGTTTTTACTGCAATAGTGGACAACAGTTCTGGGACACCCAGGATTTTTGCAAGTTTTACACTCATAGTTCACCCCCTTCCCCCAAACAATGTTTTGCCCCACAATTATGTGAAGTTAATCACGATTATGCTTGTGTTTGTCTGTTCATTAACTGTCATAATGAGGGTAACAGTTTATCATGTCATGAATTGGATTGTTTATAAATGCAACGTTTTGAATGATGCTTTTATAAGCAATAAATATTCCTGTTCGTGACATATCATGTTACGAGCAGGAATATTTATGATGAGAATATTTATGATGAGATTTATGAACCTCTATTCATACGAATTTAATTGAGTTTAACACCACCATTTTGTTTTCAATAGATATAAGAAGAATATCAAAGCTTTTTATATTATTCATCCAAGTAATTTCATCAAAGTTGCCTATGCTATCATGTCGCCATTTCTTAGGTTTGTATTGCCATGACTAATTTTATGTCCTTTATTATTAAAGTACTACAATTTCCACAAATTGACAGTGGTGAAATTTACAAGTTGCTGCTCTCTGTTTGATTGTGTCATCCCTTTTTTTCAGCAAAAAGTTTGGTAAAAAAATTCATAATATCAATCGCCTCGATGATCTTGCACCGTATATTCGTCTGGGACAACTAGATATTCCTAAAGATGTCAGAAAGTAAGCTTCGCATTTGTTTCTTGGTGAATTTCCTTTCGCAGTTTGTATGTTATTAAGCTTCAAATTAGTAGAATATGTCATCCTAAGATTGAATACAAAATACACACTTTTTTTATAAGAATACCTTAAGAATACCTTAATAATTCTTATATTTTTCAAAATGTTAAAACATTCTCTTTTAAATGAGAGAGAATTTGCGTTGCTTTGAGTGAAAGAAATTATAATTATTGGCGTTTTAATTTCTCCATTTCGCTAAATTTTCGTAAACATTTTTTAAGGGACCTCTTCACAGTTTTCTTTTAATATTATTGTAAAACAATATGATATAGTTTAAATTATGTTTTCATTTGAAAATGTATGTTTGCCGAGCCTAGATATTTTTCATTGTTATTCTTAAATTTCCATTGTTTTTTGGCAACTTTGAGCCTCAATATTCTTATAGACTATATTCTCTATAAACTATATAGACTATGTAGACTCTATAAAAAGTGTCTAATGCAACATGAAGATTGAATACGAATTATAATTCTATTCTAAGGTTTGATACACAATATGATTCAGCACTAAGGTTTAATTCTGTGTGTAATTTTTCTCTTTCAAGTCACGACGAACAATTAATCGCCAAATCGAAAGCCAAGCCACAAAGCAGTACAACCTCTTCATTTTACGTAACACCTGAAATTCCAAAAACGCAACAATTTGGAGTTTCACTGAAATTGTAAGCTTCTTCTTCATCCCTACACCTCAATTTCTTCCTTCTACATTTTCCTATTTAGCAAACTGTTTATTTCAATTCCCGCATAAGATTATTAATCTGTTTGTCATGTAATTTATTTTTTTTCAAAGGTTGATTGAGAACGGTTGTGCAGACCCCATTCCTGTTGTTATCAAAACATGCGTGAGCTTTTTACGTCAACACGGTGAGTATCTAACGTCAGCCAACTATTTCCAACCAGTATGACGAAGAGGAGACAAGGGGATTTAATTATGCCAGAGCCCCGGAATGAGGCCTTCGCCAGTTGTAGTCATTATAAAGGGAAGGTTTTGAGTATGTGGAGGGGGAATGAAGCCCTCATACCCCCATTAGTTTTACACCAGTGACCAATTCACCAAGTTGTCTCTTATTCATGTTTGCCCCGAGGTCTCTAATCTTTTTTGTTTTTGGCCTTGTTCCCAACTGCACTATTTTTTATTGTAAGTTAACGTTACATCAATTCCGTCAACAATTTCAAGTTAAGTATCGTTATAGTTAATGAGAAATTGTTTATTTCAACAGGTTTAACAACCGAGGGAATTTTCAGGCGATCCCCGCTGAGTTCAACAGTGGAAACGTTGAAAAAAGAATTCAATAATGGTTAGGTTATTTCGTGCACCTTTTTCTTGATACTTTTGAACCTTTGTAAATATAAAAAGTTATCTTTCAATATATTGAGCGGTATTTTGTCTCTCCAGCATTACTTTACCTATCCTGTTTATGTACCATGCATCTCCATCCATAACTTGAAGATAATTATTTTTCTCTTCGAATATTAACAAGTACGTGGTTTATCATACCAGACTGTATATCTAAACTTAAATATCGAAATGTTTTCTTTTTTTAGGTATTGACGTTCAACTTGATCCCAACGACGTTCATTCACCAGCAGTTTTGATAAAGAAATTCCTGCGGGAAATGCCTGAGCCGCTGCTAACATTTGAATTCTACGATGTTGCCATTGATCTATGCAGTATGTATATATACAGCTAAATCCAGAATCCATATTTAATAGTCGATCCCTCAATATAGTCTTCTCAATGTTTTTATTTCAAATTTTATTTGATCTATTTCTTAAAAGCATCCACTGCTTCATGTTGTAGTTTACCCCGACCTTATTCCATGGACATTGTATTAGATTGTTTTCATTTGTTTCATTGTGAAGCATCTATCGGATACATACATACATACATACATACATGCATGCATGCATGCATGTATGTATCTTCAAAGTTCTGATTTTTCTTATTCACTGAATTTTCTTACGCTTTCAGCTTTACAGCACCCGGAACGCGTTTTGAAAATGAGAGAGAAGCTGAAGGAGTGCTTGCCATTCGAAAACTATGCTCTTCTAGTATACATTGTCACATTCCTGGAAGAGGTAATGCATTTATAGTTATCATATTTGCCATGTCAACAATGAGAACTTTCGATTCACATTGAAAGCTCCATATAACCATATAACACACCTATGGAATTGATGGGTTTGTCCGGTGTGAAGAGGTGTCCGGTGTTGTTGAAGAATATGATAATTACTCTTCTCTTATTGGCTAATATAAATAGGCACCACATGATGTCTCGCATGGTGAACTCAAGTATATTCTATAATCATAATCAGTTGTCGTAGTTCCTTGTTCATGTTATGTTGTGATATTGATTTTACGAGAGTTGACTTATTTTGTGAGAACTCTGCAGAAATACGTTTAACAGGTGTATGGAGATAATATAGGGACAAAAATATTTGTTCATTGTTTAGAGATATGTGGAACCCCGTCAATACGGTCACCAATAGGCCACAAAAATTGTTCTTATTAATAGGAGGTCACAATGAAGGTTTTTAGATGAGCACTATCTATGTATCGGTGTTTTTCCCAGCCAAAAAGTAGTTGTAAGGTGGGGTTTCACGTTGGTATGGGGAGACATTCACGTGTCTGGTATCTTTCAATTACAGGTCGTTGAAAATTCAGGCCAGAACAAAATGAGCACAGGAAATTTGGCCATCATATTTGGACCGAATCTGATGTGGTCGAAGATTGACACAACATCGCTGACAACGATGGCCAAGATAAACACTTTCACCAAAGCACTCTTGGACAATTCAAAAGAAATTCTCCAAGATCGTGCCATCTACGATTGACATCTGTGAAATATCTGTCTCAATGTCGGCATTTTTCCAGATGGATGTCTAGAAATGTTTCGTCGAGTGTTATAACGTTTCATATGCAGAAGTTAGTTCTAAATCATCATCATTATAGCCAATTATTCGGGTAGGGACACCTTTTCTTGCCCTCCCCTCTGACTGGATACAGCTGGCTAAATACATGTATATTTTTTATCCAGGTGAACAACATTGTTAGTACAATATTGATTAATTGTATTTAATTCTAAATTCATTAACATTATATTATTCTAGCAGTTTAATTATATACGGAATAAAATAATAACACAATTTGACAAATTGTTGTTTTCAATGCCGTCTGCCTTTTTGTCTCAGAGCTGAAATTGACAATTATGGCAAAACAATGCCGAAGCCATCTGATTCCCAAAACCCAAACTTTTATACTGTCCCAATATCATTGAATTGAATGTTTTTGTAAGGTTGCAAAATTTTTTTCGTTTCGTCGTTTCAAGCTCAAAATGTCTGAAAGCCACTCGCAAGGAGAAAGCAGAATTCACGATTTTACAAGCTCGTTAGAGGATCCTTTGATTTCTTCACAGGATGGCTTCGATGCGAGTGCAAACTCCTCTGCAGATGAAGAATCTAACCAAGGTACGCTTCACAATATTAGGCCATAAAATCTCGAATGTTTTGTGTGTGTGTAACCTATCCTCCAGTTCTGGTTCTGCACGTTCTATGAAGCAGATAGACACAATTAACTTTATATACTACGCTTTAATAATGACACATTGTATTTAGATCACAGAGAAGTCCGCTCTTTACTACAAGCTGTTGTATTTGTTGAAGATGCAATTGAGGTAGACAATTTTCTAACTGCCTTTTTATTCACCCTTAGCTGCTCTTTTGGCAGTGTATCTATCATTAATCAAGTTATCAATTTTTAATTTCAATTATTATTAGTGAAGTTAGTCTATTAGTCAATTTTCAGCTTATGTTGAAAGTAAACATAAACTATGCATAAAGTGAGTCAAAATCAGGAGAAACAAAAAACTGATTTTTTTATTTTAGCATCGTTCAGTATTTCATAAAGTGGATATCAGATCATTGAAATTATATCGAATGTACCATTCACGAGCTGTACGATGGTAAGAATATTGTCTTTTTTGTTCTATTCAATCTTTTTTGTCATTTTCTTATATTTTCATAAGAGAATTATCAAACACTTTGTTGCTTTATTTTTTCTATTAGGGTACTGCGAATCACCATTTCAGTTCTACTGCTTCTTGCATTCTTTGAATGGCCATCATCAATCACGTGAGACTAAGTTTGACCCATGTTTGAGATAAGAATCCAGATGGCTAATCCAGATAGGCACTGTTTAGGTCTTCATAAATACTTCCACAAATGAGTCTCGATTAGAAATCTGCAGCTTGAGACCGATTCAGAGAATTTTCTCAAACTTGTGCCCCCTCTAAACTTGAATTATTGTATGTATAACTTGGTAAATTAAAATCTCATTCTTTAAAGCAGCAATAGTATCAAAACATGACGCATTATAACCCTTCATTCCTGGTTGCTAAAGGTTTAATTGCATGCTTAGTATTAAATTATTTATTCATAGCATTTCGCAGTGGAACCTCCATATAAGGGCTACCATTGGGAGAAATGTCTTTATCTGTTGTGGAGGTGTCTGTTGTATAGAGGTGTTCATTGATGGAGGTTTCGATATGTTATTTTCAGAACAAGTGCTGATCCAAGCAAGAGTAATACAAGACCGAATCCACCGTGCGGCTTAACTGAATCAATAGAAATTGTGTGCCTTATCATACTCACATGTGATTTTGGTTTTAAAGTATGTCAAATGCTGTCAAATTAACAATGTTTCATTGCAGTAACCAGCCAATTTGCTAGTTGAACTATTGATTAAGGTGCGATTTAAATTTTGATTCTAGGTGAAAATGGTTGGTAAAAAGCAAGCAAGAAAGTCAAAATGGTTAATTGGTTACTTCTTTGTGCTGATGATATCTTATTTTGATTTAGTAGTTTCACTTGGATATGGCTGCAGAGAGGTAAGCTCAATGTTTTCCTTTGTAGACACCTATTATTAGAAAGTTTAAAGTTTAAGAGCTTTAAAATATTAAGTGAATCTATGGTTGGCGTTTTTATTATATGATTTTGAGGATTATTACCAACTCAGAAAAGCCTTTGATTGCAATATATGGTATTTTGATAGTATGCTTACCATTTGTTCTCCATACGATTTCCATAAATGTACTCTCTTAGTTTTATGCTTAATGTTTTAATGTTGCACTTGCTTACAGAAATGGAGAATACGAAGGTTGCTGCGACCTTTCTTTATTCTGCAAAATTCATCACTTATGAAGAAAACGGTACCTTTGCTCTTTACCTTAAGAAGTTTTCAATAATGCCATTTAATCAACTTCTACCTCAATCTTTGCAGATATCATGTTTCTTATGTTGAAAATTAATTTATTTTGCAGGTTGCAAGCATAAGACACACTCTGCCTGAAGTAATGAGGTTTGTAGGATATTTTTGGGAAGAAATTATTATTATTTGGAAAGTTATTATCATTTGCCTTGTTGAGTATGTAAAATGCACAGCTGTGCAGCTTTGGCAGACTTCAGAGAGATGAATCTTAATTTACCATGTCTTCATTGCAGTGTTATGTTTCTATTTGGGCTGCATCTTTTCTTCTTCACCATGTTTGGAATGATTATTTTCCCCGATAATAACCCAGTTGTACAAGTAAGTAGTAGTTTCACAAAGGATGAGTTCTATATTCCACTTCTATTACATGATATATTATATTACTCTGAAAATTGTGGACAAATACTCTGGGAGACTCTTACAAATTCTATATGATGATAGCCGTTTATCGTATTTTTGAGTGTTCCCAGGACTTTCGTCCACTATTGCAAATACTTCAATCTTTACGAGTTTTGGATTAATATTCTTATGAAAAAACTGTGTATTGCATAAAGCTTATTGTAAAATTTTCATAATTGAGAGTTTCCACTGTATCATCTGTCGATTTATGGAATTTTTAGAAGGTTTCTGTGCTCGATCTTTAAATCAAATCATTTCCTTCGACAGAAAGGCCGTGAATTTATCACAGACACGCAAGAGGGAAAGATGTACTTCAAAGATATGGGACAGTCTATGATGAGTCTAATTGTTCTTCTTACAACTGCTAATAACCCTGACGGTATGTAGTTATACAATTGTTTCTTTTATAACAGATCGTTTTCAATCAGTCTTCATGTCCTCGATATTCATACTTTTTACTCGCCACTTAATATTTAAAGCCCTATAGTTTACTCGAACTCGCGTTGACTCGAACGCCCTGATTCTATTTACTGCTTAACTGCATGAAACTCAACTTTATTAACTTATCAACTTTCTTCTGGATATTGATTTTAATACAACAACGTGACAGTTTTTTGTGGCAAAGCCAAGTTTTATTTCTTGCACCTTAGATTGTCTAACTAATTTCAAGTACTTTTTGACTTGTAGTTATGATGCCAGCATACCGCGATAACAGATTGTATGCCATTTATTTCATTGCTTATTTATCAATGGGTATGTTATCAACGAGGAATTTTGCGTTTATTTTGATGCTAACATTCCTGAATTTCTTTCGCATTTTTACATTTTCCCGTGCTGTTGCAGAAAATAAATCGATTTTCCCATTAATGAATTTTGGCAAAAAATTATTTCTCACAGGCTTACAAAATTATTTAGTACCATATCGACTGGAGCAGTTCTTCCGAATTTTTGGTTTTTATACCAATTCCCTTTTATCTCGCAACTTTTTAAAAGCGTTTACGTATTAGCTATCTTACATGTCAGGACTTTATTTCTTCATGAACATGCTATTGGCCGTCATCTACAACCAATTTCGAGGATCTTTTATGGTAAGTAAACACATCAAAAACCTGTATCTAAGAACGCATAGATTAAGAAACCTCTATACCGATATTTTAGCTTGCAATTTACGATATAAGGAATAATAGTTCCGCCGACGGAGTTTTCCTATAAGTTTATATACATATGGTTCTTTGCATCATTGAATTCTCCTATAGAGTTTTTTCAAGCTGGTATTCTATTGACCATGACGATTACTGTATTTCATTTGCAGCGTTCACTTCAAGCAAGTTTTTTCAGACGGCGTCTTGGTATTCGAACGGCATTTGAAGTTTTGCAAGGATGCCAGTTGTATGGGACAATTATGGAATTTCCTAGGTAAAAGCATTCTAGTTTCTACAAGTTATTAGATATTGTTGCATGCACAACTTTTTGCAGACACTTTCGTCTTCTAATTCATTTTTTATTGTACACAGTCAAATTTGCATAGTTAGAACTCGTGTAATTGTAACTTGATCTAACTCCAACGCGATTTCCCATTCCTTCCAGGAATACTGAGGAACCAGTCTTTCTAAAGCATATCTCTATAACTCTAACTTTTTTTAATTTGAACATTTCCATGTTTTCCCAGGGTTTTGGAATTAGACAGAATTAAACTGTATATGATTCTGCTTTTAAAAGCCTGTGATAATTATGCCAAAGTTACAAGAATTCTTCTGAAAGAATAAACCACTGCTTCATGGAAGATTAACCCGAATAATCACCATTTGCTTTTCGTTTTAGTAATAACGTGAGCAAAACTGCAATCAGGAAATTACTACAGCAAGTTTATTTTTCAAGAAAATCGAGATATTTGCCGATGATGGAAGAGGTATATCACTATAATTTATATTGGTAACTTTTTCTCGATGAGCAACAGTTGACTTTATTAAAAACAAGATAATTCATATTAGTGGAAGAAGATTATTAATTGCCAATGATGCATATAATGTTGACTCCTGGAAGAAGATTAATCGATGTTTTTCTTTCTGTTTCTAGTATATGAATACAGTTCAAACAAATTCATTAAACGCAAAACAGTTTCAAGAAATGTTCGACATTGTTTTTGAAGACTCCATTAAAAGGGTATGAATGAAATTTTCCATTTTTCCTGCCTTCTCCATTCTCCATGGATTTGTCAATGCATAAAATGTTTGATCGCAGTGAAACACAGTGGAGCCTCTCCGTATAACGGACACCTATGGGATCGGTGATTTTGACCGTTGTAGAGAGGTATCCATTGTACAGAGGTTGCTCTTGCAAAGAGATGACGAATTTTGAAACATTTTGAGAAACAGCATTATCCCCCGTATAGAGCTGCCCGTCGTTCAGAAGTGTCTCATGATTGTCCCATAACTTCCCCCAATCGAGGCTCCACTTTGACCGACTCATGTCTCATACGTCACGTTTTGTCTAAAATGAAAATGATAAACTAATCTTAGAATTAGCATCCATTTTCTTTTATTTTCAAGCGACCATCAGCTCGAGTGTTTCAAAACAATGCATTGCGAAAAATGCAGAAGTTTGTGATGCATCCTTTTTTCCAATACTTTGGCGATCTGATGGCATTTCTTAACGTTGTTCTCATAACAGTAAGTAGTTTCTCTCATAACAGCAAGTAATTTCTCTCATAACATCAAGTAAATCGCTTCTTCAATTTAATCCCAGTCTTCAGTGTTTTAAAGTGCCTTCATTATCATTGACATACCCAAATGTTTACACATATTCACATTTTCACATATTATTTTACTGATCTCTGAAAGCATCGCGAAATGAATTTTTGGATTAATTAATTAAATATTTGTGTTTGTTTATGAGATTTTTAATTTTTGGTTGATAGAATATTTGAATCAAGGAGCGAGTAATCAGGTCCTTCCTTTAACCCAGTTGCTTTTGATTTCAGGTTGAAATAACTAAGGACAACGACAATCCAGAAATTGACAGCTTGCTTGTGGTACGTGAAAATGTTATTTTGATAAGTTGATGTTTACTTGTTTGTTTGATTTATGTTCTTGTTTGATTTTATATTTGTGCTTTTGATTTGATGGTAAATGGTCATCATACTGTACTTCTGATAAATTACGTTTGGTGAACTTTCTTTTAGAAATTCAATTTCTGCTTCATCCTTTACTACACCATCGAACAGGTGGGTATTAATTAATTCGTACATAGTATCTAATTCATATATAGTTTATTATGATTTGTGTCACTGTAATGTCTTAAGTGAAAGCTATGTATAAGTGTAATTTTACTTTAAGGATCTCCTTTATGTTTTATTAGCTTTTAAATTTGAATCTTTTTAATTTTAGCTTCTTATGCTGTTCTTTGTTGGAAGAAAACGATACTTTTCTCACAAGGTTTGTCAAACATAAAATTTATTTGTTATTTTATCCTATCATATTGTTTACTATAAAATATGTTGCTTATTTTTATTTGTTTCTTTCACAGCACATCTGGTTTGAATTTCTTGTCACGTGTCTTCTTGTGGTAAATTCTTTCCCCGAGTTCTGTTTTTACTTTGTTTAACGCTTTCTACACTTTCAATTTAACATCTTATTTTGTTGTAATAGCCACTTTCCTTCAAGCTCTGATTTTCTTCCTTGTTTCTATTCATTTTGAGTTTTATTTTCCTTAGATAGTGCAAATTATATATTTGGCATTTTATGCAAAATTCCTTAACAAAAATGGGAGGTTTGTAAGCGTTGAAATCGCATTTTTTTCCTTAAAATATTTATCATATTTTTATGACACTTATATCCTGAAGTTGAGCACTCCCCTGTTGTGATAAGCTGACAATTTCTTGTGAGCAACTTTATTTATTGTTTCTATGGGTCATGTTTTTTTAGTTTTTATTTATAGTTTCCTTTTATTGATGGTCTTTTTGAACATTATTTGCCAAGGACTTAAAGCCAAAGCTATTATACTTATCATAATTTTTATATAATGCATTTTCATAATACATGTATTTATTTTTCGTTTAGTCAAAAACTAAAAGAGGAAAGCCTACGTCACAATTTTCTCTCTGCTTGGAATCTCCTGCGGATAACGAACATGCTTATCATAGTTCGTCTGCTTCGAATTATTCCGAGTATTAAGGTATTGCACATTTACGTTTCATGCTGTTGTATAGCACTTTTACGTTTCATGCTGTTATATTGCACGTTTTCATTTCATACTTTTTATTATACTGGTCAGCTGGGCCAGTAAAGTGCAAACGTTTATGCAAATGCTTTCTCTGCATGGAAAGCTGATAAATTCTGACAATTCTTATCCCCTCTCTGACCATTCTCGTTTTCACTTTTAGCCTCTTTCCCTTGTGGCTGGAACATTATCAGATCTTATCAAGAATATGCGTCCCTTTGGTGGAGTCATAGTCGTGAGTGACTTTTTGAATGTTTTAAATGCATTCCAAATCGGAGAGGAAATGTTTACATTGCATTAACAACGGAGTTGATTGTTTTCAGGTCATCTATTATGTTTTTGCAATCTTCGGCATGATGATATTCCAGGGTTACAGCCCAAAGCCAAATGCTCAACGCATGAACGCCACAGTCAACATGCAAGTTCATTATCCATTGATTTTGCTTTTAGCAATATTATACTTTGCTTTTGGCAATACAGTCCTTTGCTTTTAGCAATACAGTGCTTCGCTTTTGGCAGTACAGTGCTTTGCTTTTAGCAATACAGTGCTTTATTTTTGGCAATACAGTGCTTTGCTGTTGACAACATAGTGCTTTTAGCGTCGAATATTTGATACCTTACACTTCTTTAACCATTTTTGGGTCCGAAAGGGGTTTTCTTTTATTGGACGAGCTTCTTAAAGGCTTATATCTAGCTAAAGTGAACACATAGTTTGGGACCCCAAGGTGCCTGTTTAAGACAGATTTTGCTGCATACTTCTTAATATGTTAGAAGCTATGCATAGCATGACTGCCTTTTATTGATTTTGCATTATATTTAACAGTGAATCTTTCATTTTAGATCGTTTTGTGGGACGTATGAACAATTAGATTATTATGCAAACAATTTCGATGATTTTGGAGTGAGTGGCATTTTAATCTGAACTTCCTAACGTTTCTTTGTTAATTACCAGCTTTGTTAATTACCAGATTTGACATCAATGTTTTCACTGTTTGCTATTTGATGCTTGTAGGCTGCAATAGTTGTTCTGTGGGACATAATGGTGGTCAATAACTGGCACGTATTTCTCCGTGCTTTCAAGAAGACAACAAATAACAGGTAGAGTTGTCTGTCTTTATCTCTAAATCCTATCTATCTATATATATATATATATATATATATATATCGAGCTTCTCTTTAGCTTAAACTTCTCTATTTTTATCCCGACATTACCAAAGAGCTATTTATTTTCACGAAACATCTATCTTGAACACCTTTTATCTCGAACTTTATCAAAGAATCCTCTATCTCTAACACTCTTTATCTCGAACTTTACCAAACAGTGCTTTATCTCGAACATTTTTTATTTGGGACCATCTCTATGACAAGCCTGTTTGAGCTAATTCCTTGCTCTCTGGGACACTTTGATAAAATGAATTTATCTCACTATCTCGAAGTTCATGATATTGAGATCAAATATCTTATTTTCAATTTTTCATAAATATTCCACAGTTACTATTAAAATTCAAAATACATTTTTGTTGCTATATTATAAAGTCTTATTTTGTTTTAATTTATTTCTAGGGGCTCGCAAGTGTATTTTGTTTTATGGTGGTTCTTGTCCGTGGTCATTTGTGCAAACCTTTTGATTGCCCTTGTTCTTGAGGTAAATAAAATTAAAAGAACATTTTAATATTTGTTTCTTTCTATTCTGTGATATATTTTTAAACTCTTTTATTTGTATGATCTTAATCGTCAATAAATGAATCTGTTAACTAGTGTTGCTATTTCTAATTTCAACTCTGGTAACACAACAAAACTATTTACGCAGGCTTTGGCAGCTTTAGAATTCATCTCTTCATTTATAATTTAGCTGCACTCGTATACATCTCTTAATTTATAACTCATCTACTATCGTTATTAAATATAAACGTTTTCTCCATTATGCCCTTGAATTTTTTTGCAGGCTTTCTTCACACAATACGAAAGAAACCAAGTAATTCGACGCAGAAGAACACGTCGCAAGTTTGCTGGAACCGAAGAGGTTTATTTAATTCTCCATTTCAATTAAAAATTTATTCAATTTGAATGCTATCTAAAATTAATCAATATATATAGTTATGCCAGCTATTTCAATGTCTCGAACCTCTTGCAAATGGAAAACATCAATATTATTTGCACTTTTTTATTGTTGATACACAATGCTTTACAATTTTCAATAATTTTCAATTCCGTTTTTTTCTTGTTTAGACGACGCAGCACTTTCGTGTTCACCAGATGTTCATGAGCCAGATGCAAGAGCCAACTGAAGAAGAACTCGTTGAAGAGATCCACCAGCACCATTACTTACAACCATTCGTAACTTACAGACCAGTCAATATATTGGATGACTGAGTATCTTTTGAGCATTTAAGGAATTTAAACACTGAGTTTTATGCCGAATTTACTCGAGTGATCAAGTTGTTGGGAGCAGGGCTAGCCAAAACCGTTGTCGCTGAAGACACAGTCCCCCGCTGAAGTCTGATTCAAGGAATAGATTTTTTCCCAAACTCGCTTTAATCGAGTTTTGTAATCAGCTGTATATGATTATAAATGAAGAATTAACTTATAGATGCCTTGAAAAATCCATGAAGTCAAAGTTATGATTTAAAACAATAATTTCTACCGATTCGGAGTTGAGTTGTTTATTTAGACAGTGAAGCAAAGTTCGTGAATAAAGCTGTCATATGTAAAAGTCAAATTTAACCTTCAAGCAGGCGCTTGTAATATTGAAGGTCTACCTTTCACCAAAGATGCCAAAATGTCTAATAATTTGTTTATTGTTCAGAAATAGAGAATTGGGTCTTACATGCCTCTTTGAATGCCTCTTTGAATGGAAGTAGGCCTAAATATATTTTTGATTTGCTTAAATTTTTCTCGCTAAGTAATACGTGTGTGTGTTTATTAATCGCTTTATCTAGATACGAAGTATCTATTATATTAAATTAACGGGATATATTTTAATTACTTGTAGTTTTTATTGCACTTGGGCACTGGTTGCTTTTGGACATTCCGCAATTGGCCTTAGCGCCCATTTTTGTAAGTGAACATTTTAATTTTTATAATGCAGTGCGTACATCTTTATTTTCATTATTTTGGTTCAATCCTTTTGTTAACTCGTGCATTTTATTGCTAAATTTAAATCGTTAAAGTTTTGTAGTTTGTGTTTGCCTGTTTCTAGCTACGCTAGTTAAGTCAGTGTTTGAGTTTTTTCGTCCCACCACAATGAACTTTCTGAAAGCGTTGAACATTTTTCTGTGGTGCCCAAATGCCAGGAACAGCAACGTTCCGTGGAAGCTAACAACAATGGTGAAGCAAGTGGACAGGGTTGCGTTATATACCAAACCTTGTGCGAATCCTAATGTCCATCCTAAACCCATAAGTGTGGATAGCTTCAGTGTTAAAATAACTGGAACTATCTTCTTTCTGGAAGAATTACACGCATTTGGTGGCAATATTTGGTTGTTGATTTGTTTTGTTGTCGAGTGGATGTTGTAGATTGTCATCACGAGAAAGACGGTGTTTACAACCATTACAATCCCAACAGGGACACTGAACCCGAAAAGATGCGGCCAAAATTTTGAAACGAAGCACTTGTTGACGGATCCGAATCCGGAAAAATCTTTCCCCGGTAGCATCCCAAAAAGCCTGGTGATCAAAGTCAGGGCGGTTGCCGTTGATGCAATTGCGATGAATTGCTTTGCAAAGCGGTTATTACTTTGGCTCTCCGGTTGTACTGGTCGCAGTTTCTTGAACGTCACAAACAGATGAATTGACAAAGCCATTGTCCAAAAAAACACAACCAATAGTGTCCAGTGCAGCAGAATTCTAAATATTTCACAGAAAGTCTTGTTAGACGAGAACAGAGCTAGCAGCAATTGCACTGCATGACACACGAACAAGCAGCCAGAAAGACATGTGATGATCTTATCTGGCATCGAAAAATTGGCCTTCACGAAGAAATATCCCCCAATCAATAAGACGCTGCTCAGCATACTGCACGAGTTTCCGACAATGCCGATTAGCCAGTTGGAACTACTGCTTCCATTGCGTTTTTGTTCTAAATGGTCAAAGTATAAAACATACGAAGCATTGTCGTCCTGGAAAGAACTAAAATTAAATGCGGCATTCATCTTGTTGCAACCAGCTCCAAAAGTCCCAATTTTCATGTGGCACCGAATCGTGATCAAAAGGACCACTTCTGCAACGACATTTGTAGCTGAAAGTAAATACGATGAGGATATATTTGCTGTTTTGTTCGTCTCAGTTTTCAGTTCTGAGAATGGCAGCAAGAACGGTTGCTTGAACATTGTTGTTTTCTGCAACACGGTGCAAAAACCCCGACTTGCTGGTGGCCATTTCAATGGGTCGCCATCGCAATTACTGGTGTTACTTCGAGTCGACTCCCTTGGCTCGCATACTTTTCTTGTCATTTCAAGGTGGCTCTTTGTGATGGCACAAAGTTCATCAATTCCAACTAACAACCCGTTTGCATTGTGGGAATCGTCGAAAACGCTGAGAATAACTTGGAAAAGATCGGGAAAGTTGTGTAACAACCGTTTGTAAGCGGAGTTGTTGTTGTCTGTTTCATTCAATACCTCTTTTAATACGTTTTCGATTTCGAGATTAGTTCCAGTTGCAGTTTGGTTGATGTTTGTATCGGCATTCCCAGCTTGTCCTCGTTGAACTACGCAAATAACGCCACATATTACTGTAGCCAAGTAGAGACGTCCTAAATTGACTCTGCGAAGAGGCATATTTGTTGAAACTGTTGAAACCGCTTTTGCTGAGGCTTAATTTCAAACAACGCCGCAGTTTGCTCAGTGGGTATCTGGACAATGCGTTAGCAGGTAATACTTTCAAGTTTTGTGAAATGTTGCTGTGAACAACGTTATCGTTTCAGAATGGGAATACAGATGTTTAACAGATCTTATCACCATTTCAGCATGTTTGCCTATTAGAGTTTTGGTCTATGCATTCGGGTGCGGTAGACTAATACATTTTTAACAATTTATTCTTAGAGAATGAAAGCCCACAGTCCATTGTTCAATATTTTCTTCAGTTGTATGCATTATTCACCATTTTGATAGCACACGAAACGAAAACACATTTTTAAATGGGAACTTGCATCAGCACCTGGTGTTAAAAAGTGCTCTGGGCTTGTGGCAGTTGGTGAGGTGTTCACGGAGGCAGCCATGCCTAAACTACACGTTTTTTCCACGTTTTTATACAAAAAACTGCTTTATAAGAAACCCACTAGTAGAATTTGGGGCTAAAGCACATTAGGTTCTTTTTTTAACAATATAAAATTTGAGAAAGTTTTGTTAGTGGGGCTTGAGCTGGGCTTCTCGTAAAAAACGTGCAGCTTAATGGACTCTTCTTGAGGATGATAATTTCACAGTTTCTTATTTATTATTGAGCCAATACTAACGTTTGCAGTGGCAATCCTAGCTGCAATTTTTTGTAAATCAGTTTGCTATAAAAATTTTTACAGCAAACCAATAACGAATGTTACCGTAAATCCTCGAATTGCCCCCCCCCCTCGAATAAGCCCCACCCCAAACATGCTGATGTTTGCGTACAGCGAGTTTGAGAAAATTTTGTGTATGCAAAATACTTTGCTGGAACAACTAAACCAATTTCCCGTTTATTTTCCGAGTAACAACGTCAATTTTTGTGCCATATTTCAGATAGTTTTTTAAGCCCCCCTCTGAAAATGTCAAAAATAAATAAGTCCCTAGGGGGCTAATTCGAGGATTTACGGTAGTTGTTTTGAATGACAATTTTGCTCATGCCCTCCCACCTTTACAAAGCCAGTTAAGTCATATACACATATACTCATATACATAACCCACTTTACTTTTCAACCTTTTCCAGTCAGGTCAGATATGTAGAAATAGTCGCCATTTTTCTTAAATAAAATGCGCATTTTCAATGATAGGTAAACAAACAAATAAACTTGCATTGCAGGAAGAAGTTAAAGGAAATTTATCAAACTCTGAGAAATTTATAAAAAATAACATCTGATTAATTTTCGCATGAAATCAACAACTAATAATGGGTACATAGTAGAAGTACAAATAATATGTTTCATCTTCCTTTTTTTGCAAATAACATTCCGAGTAAAATGCCAGTCAAAGCCGCAGCCCCACCAGCAACACCAACCATGGCAATGCCAAATAGGCCATCCTTCTTCATGTCCTTATCGATTAGGTCTTGTAGTTGCTCTGCTTGGCGATTATTTGGCTCTATGGTTAATATCCGTTGGACAAACTTCAACGCCACTGAATACTCCTTGAGTTTGTAATGGGCAAAGCCGAGGTAAAATAAAAAGTCTCTTTGGTCGCATCCTCGCATGCACAAGTCATTAAATAAATCGATGCCTTTCCTGATATCGTCTTTGTACTTGCTGCGAACTAAACAGTAAGCATATTGGAACTGCGTGTCCGTGGAGGCACGGCCTAACTTCTCTTCGCTCAAGTACTTATCTTCGAATTTCTTGAGGTCTTCATTTGTAACGTAATCGTTTACCAATACGTCCATCTTCTTGGCCTTTTCCTTTCGGACTGTTGCGTTGTTTTTTCTCGGAATGGCCTATCACGTAGTTACGTCATGTAATTACGTCATCGGCATAAATTTAGACCAGCAGATACGCAATACTTATAAATAGATATGTTTCAACGGGCAATTTCACTATGCAAGAAGCTCAATAAAAAAGAATTCAAAATATAGAAGGCAGATATTCTTTCACATTCATAAATTTCTAGCAGGGTAATCTAAATGCACTAATATATTATTGTCAATTCTTGCTGCAAGCCCTTGAATTACGATATTTAACCCATCAAATATTAACCATTATCAAATTTTATTTGGCCTCTGAGGCAGGCACATGTTATAATGCACAGTTTGATCCCAAAATTTTGGTCCTTTCCAACCGCACCAGCCCTTGTCTTGAATAGTTTTCAAATTTTCACCACCAGTATAATGAGGATCGAGTATGAGAAACTTGATATCACCGGACGATTCATTGAAATGAACTCCCAAAATTGTGTGGGCAAGGACCCCACCCCCAATCATAACAGGGGTGCCCTGATTTTTGAAATGATCCAGCAATTCTCTTCCCTTATATGCCATTTCTGCTCCAGTCGAAACGTGAAGTATCTTTGATGATACATCAATCAATTTTTCAAGACAAAGGCTGACCTCGAAGGAACCAATCCATTGTTTAGAGCCAATGAAATTCTTTGGTTTGTCCCCGACAGCAAAAAGGGCTTCTTGAATCTCCTTGTGACTTGGAACGGGCTTATTCACAAAACATTGCAGCTTGAACCATGAGCAGATAGTTTGCAGCGACCGATAAGCACAGCCCCAGCCGTCATCATTAAAGCGATCTTGCATGTAGTGATGGTAGGCATATCTTCCGTTAACAATGGCGCATATTCCATCCTCTATCCCAGACTTCAAATTAATGTGTGAATTTATGAGATACTCACTCTGCAAGCAGTGGAAATGATTCTGTTCCTTCATTAACAGCGGTTGTCGATTCGGAAGAAGAAACAACTCGTGTAGGACCTTTCTTTTTTCAACCAAATCATCATCTGTGATTTTACGCCCATGTATGTCACACTGAGGATAGACAACCGTTATCATGTGATTTAGAGAATCCAACGTATAGTGGTAGGCCTTCATTTCTTGAAAGCTAGAATTTCCATTTCGATGGGCAGTCGATAGAATGACATGCTTCGCCTGAATGCAAAGAGCATTGACACATCTAGAGATGAAATCATTTTTACTGCATTCCTTCCCCGCAAAAACAAGAGTGTCGAGATTCAATTTGAATTGAAGATACTCTTCAGACACGGAGCTAAACATTAACAGTGGACAATAAACATCGCCACCGCTGAGGCTACTATTTTCACACATGCTTGTGAGTAGCCTCAATTCGGACACACAGTCAACATTGTTTTTCTTTTTAACATTTTCAATTGTATCTGACCATGTTTCATTTGATGTTGTCTTAGAAATGATCGCATTTGAATCTTTAAACATCAATGCGACTGGATGGTCTTTGATTTTATTGATCACTCTTTGGCACTCCTGCTTAATAAGGTCATCAGATTTGCCAATGCTAATCTCACAAGTGATAGACCCTCTTAATCTGAACACCAATCTGTCCTTCATCCATTTGTTACCAACAGAATCATCAAGCAGCATTGTTATTTTCTGGCAATGGTTGTTTTCGTTGGTCAGGTTGAGCAAACTGCTCTCGAACTTTCCTTCTTTATCTTGCTTGTAAATTAAAATATTAGCAGGTGATTTTTTAAAACTGCATTCCCCAAGAAATGATGATATTTTTTGCTCAGTTGATTTTGTGAGGTGATGTTTCACAAACTCAGCGCCAAAGAACACACCGATTATATCAACACCTTCGGGAAGATGTGCAAAAATATCATTTTGGAGAGCGTCTTTTTCTAGCTTTGAAATTATATTATTGGCAGGTTGTAAAATATCATATTTATCAACACATTTCATGGCTCCTATAATGTTAAATGTATCGTCCTTGACACCACCAATTAAAAATCCCCAGGATTTATCATTTTCTTTGTTTATTTTCCTGGCAACAGCAGTGTCAAATTTTACCAGAATTTCACCCATTTGGGCAAGATTCGAATGAGAACTTTTACCAGTTGTGAAGTCTTCGTCCGCCATTTTGAGTGGAACGTGTATGTGTCAGCCTCGTTTCCATTTGATCCCTGCGGAGGAGCACTTCTCCATGCTTGCAATTTTCGAAAAAGGCAGACAAGGCGACAAGGGAATCGTGTAGAAATCGTATCCGAATTTACTAAAGTCTTTCTTGGTATACTGTTATTTACACACCACATCAACATGTCGGGGAAGAAGGTACAAAAGATTATGGTGCAGCCTATCGTATCTTTTCAACTAATGTTGTTTGTGAAAATCTCGTAAAATATACTTCTTTGATAACATGCGGTGCGGCCATAAGGTTCTTTTAGGCCACCAACCTTTTGTTTCTGTACAACGCCATACTTTACTATAATAATTATTTCTATTTTTTAACTGCGATTATTGAATACTCCACGTTCCTTAGCTTATTTCCAGAACCTAATTTTCAGGTATTTGCAAAATGTAAGTATCAATTTATTATTTCTTAATTCTGTGAAGGCATTGTTGTTTTGTTGACTTTACATTGTTTTGTTGACATGACACAAATGCACTCACATGGTAGTTAATTGTTTGAAATATTATTGTCAATGTTAATATTAAATTGTCACTAATTTTTCAGAGAGCACGAATTCAGATATGGCTTTATGAACAAACAAACATGAGAATAGAAGGACATATAATCGTGGGTTTATTTTCTAAGTGCTCTCATTTTTATACTTTCCATTATTATTTGCTTCTGGTAGATTATAATTCTATGTTTATTTCCTTAAGGGTTTCGATGAATACATGAATTTAGTACTTGATGAGGCAGAGGAAGTTTACACAAAGACAAAAACTAGAAAAACTGTTGGTAAGAAATTATTATGATTAACTCTTTATGTGTTAATAATTTCTTTATCAAGAGAAGGGGCTTAGCACAGCCTCCCTTTCAAAATGAGATTTTTGAATTCACCCCTTTTCTCCATCAAGTGTCTTTTTTCATAAGCCTCCCAGAATTCAACTAAGCCCCCTCCCCCAGGGCAGAGTAATGCTTCAATGGTAATCATCTAAGTCTCATTTTACGTGATTAAGTTTATTTCTCTTTTAGGGAGAATATTGCTCAAAGGTGACAACATAACTCTGATCCAGAATGCGCAAGGTGCTACATAGGATGCCATTGATAAACCTGTACATTTTTGCATTGCTAAATACATTTCATAAACGTTAGAGGCAGGAGTAAGGTATAATCACCGAGTCTCCACACATCAACTTATGAACAACTGCTAAGTTCACTTAAAGCAAGTAGCTCCAAACTAAGTATCTCTATAGGAGAAGTAACTATGAAGCATTGCTATTGTTGTTTTTATATTTCTAATTTTCTTTTATTTACTGGAAGCTTCCACCTCTCTTTTTCCACATTTGTTACAGAACAAAGACATTTCTTTGCATTTGTTTTTTATGATATCAATGAAGTCTAAACATGCACTGTCCTTACTGATATTTTATCACTCTGGCAACTAGCATGTATATGCCCATAGTAGTTTGCAGCTTTAATTGCAGTGTATTCATATTGGGAAGTTTTCCAGATTTCATTGAACATTACATGGTATGTCCTTTATGTATTGGAAATCCTAAGTCCTGAAACATAAATTTGGCAGCCATTCTCATATTTATGGAATCCCTGTGGATAACCTACCGAGCCGACGGTCGACCGAACGAAGCTACCGATCGGATTGAATCGAAACGAAACTGATACCGAACCGAAGGCGTGAAGCTGAACTGAACGGGAAGGTGTTTTGAGTTTTTGCTAATAGTTGTTTTGTCAAGATGGACATCCAGCCAGGGACCTCTCACGATGATGTAGATTTTGGATTAATTATGGACAAGCCTGCTAAGAATACTAAAGTTAGCACCGTTTTGAAATATACATTAGTTGCATTCACAACGCTGTTCTGGGTAAGTTTTTAGAAGGACTTCTTAGGCCGGTTGTTGCGGATATGTCTTGTCCTCAATGGGAGCGCGCGAGAATATATAATGCAGCGACTTTATACGTTTGACTTCTAATGAAGTTTTCACAAATATAAACGATGGTTGCATTTTAATATTGATAATTATATATTGTAATTGTATTTTGCAAAAAGAACGTTGATATCCGCTTGTTTGTTACCTTGAGCTTATGATTATATAGACCTTATGCTGAGATCAGACTTTAAACGCCATGTTTTATTCATTCCGTGTTACATTTTACATTTAATCCTCAACCAGCTTATGCTTTCTTCACTTTGAAAGCCAAAAACTATCGCGATTTTTCTAGTAATAAAATTCTACTATTTTCCAAAAAAATAAAGCATTAAGTTTTTGAAATGAACTATGCTATAAATAAACTAAAAAATAACTAAACTATATTCTTTTCAATCCGATATTTTTGGAAAGCTGACTCATGCGTTGTCAATGTCTTGATAATCTGAAATTCACTTTAAAAAGTTACTTATTTGGGAGATTATTAATTTGGGAGCTTAAACATTGTGCTGTGAAGAAATTTCAATGGATTGGATTTTGTTTGTTATTGTGAAACCCTCTAACAAATACCCATTTAGTGCATTGCAATCCTTTATTTTTTATTTAATTTTGTATAATTTTGTCGTTGTTTGAAATAAGCAATATTGTATATTGAAAGTAGGTGGTCCATTCCCCTCCTTTAAAATTATTTTTCTCAACAATTTTGTAGTTGATTGGTGGAGCCTTTATTGGTATTGGGTCTTGGGCTGTCCTTCAGAAGACTGGCTATGAAGAAGTGTCAGATTTTGTTACGGATCCTGCTGTTATCATTATAACTGTTGGTGTTTCCGTCTTTCTTGTGTCATTCTGTGGCTGTGTGGGTGCCCTGAGAGAGAACATTTGTTTGCTGAGAACAGTAAGTCTATGTCATTTGATTTTGATATAATTTTTCGATTTTTGTTATACAGTTGAACCTCGATAAGTCGAACTCCCAAGGGCAAGAAAAATCTGTTCGATTTACCGAGGTTCACATATAAAGCATACAGAACAAGGGAAATGCAAAAATGACCGAGATTGGGGGAGTTGACTAAAGTGGTATTTGACTTATCAAGGTTCAACTGTATGTATTCGGATTGCCTGCTGATGAAGGGTAGCTTTCAAACTCTAACTTCACGATAATGTAGTTTATATTATTGAAATTGTTTCAGTATGCCATAAATATATCAATATTTTAATGCTAATTTTCCTTATCAAGCAAAATGGAAGAATAAGAATTCTATTTTTTTATTTTTAGTATCAAGGGGTACTTGTTCTTATCTTGGTACTGCAGTGCATTGGAGGCATTCTTGCATTTTCATTCTGGCCTGAGGTATTGTCTCAATCTTCAGCTGAATTTTTGTTTACAGTTGTATTTTGTATTTTCATATTTTTGTTGAATAAGTGTACGAAAACTGGAGCATTTTTCTATTTGTAAAATTTTGAATTTCCAGACAAAGAAGTTGTTGAACAATAAAGTGCAAGTGGCAATTAAGAAATACACAAGTAATCATGATCTGAGAAATCTGATTGATCGTATTCAGTATGAGGTAATCTGCTATTTACATTATCCAACTAAGCCATGCATTGCTTGTTATTGTTGTTTTTGTCTTGATATCACAATTCGTAATTTGAACATGTCACCATTTATAGTTCAAGTGCTGTGGCAGTACCAATACTGATGACTGGGATTGGAATCCTTACTTCAGCTGTGGTGCAACAACTATCCAATCATGCGGTGTACCATGGTCTTGCTGCTTGAGAAAGGTACTACTTATATTTATAGCATGTATTTCCTATGCTATCAACTCATAGTAAGATTTTGTTATATCCTTCTCTGGTTGTTTCTTTCAGTTTTTAAAATTTGATTTTTTCTGTTTTTTCCAGTTTCAACGAAACAAGCAGTGTGGCTACGGAATCAGGAGGAACAGACTTGTGAGTTGGTTTTTATTTTCACTTTGTAATTACCTATTGCATGTATATATATTTAAAATTCTTTTAAATTCTTTAATTAAATCTGCCTGATGAGTGCATAACCACAAAACTAAGAGTTGCAGTGAATCATGCGTCTTTCTTACTGAATATTATTCTATTCTAAAATTCTTTTACATATATATATATATTCTCTGCATTTTAATTTGTTGTCTGTGTGGCATAGTTTTTAGATCAGTTGCACTACTAACAAATGGGAATTTTAGGAATATTTGCTTTAATCTGTGAAAATTTTTTATTTAGCGTTTGAAAATGGGTGAATATCTCCAGCTGGATACTTGCATGGATGTTGTTCTTCAATTTTTCAAAAACAACTTAGGAGCTGTTGCAGGGCTTGCGGTTGCTTGTACACTGCCATTTGTAAGTTTAAGTCTATTTTTATTTTTTAATATTTGTTGCATTTTTTTATTTCTCAATAGTTTGCTTGATCATTTCTATTTCTTAATCTCTAAAGGGGAGGAGTTTGCTTGCTTAAGACTTTATTGTAGTAGCACACCAAACTTCCACTTCTCCTATCCTTGATTTTTCTGTTTCATATTTGTAGATTCTTGGTGCTGTCATGACACACATTCTTGTAAATCAAATTAAGAAGCAAATTGATGTGTAGACCCTGCGGATGAACTTGATAAACTTTATCTTGAAATATGTTCATCAGAGCTTTGCACCATTACAAACAACCATACTTATGCCACTTTAACAGGAACTTTTTCAGTCACTCATTTTTCAAGAATTGTTTAGGCAACAATTAACAGATTAATGAGAGCAAATTCACTTATTAATGCACTCATTCTAATCTTTCTGAAGTAACTATCTGTTTACTCCTTGTCCTAAAGTACTCTTCCTTCATTGTATCATATTGATGTCACTGCTTAGTTTTTTGCATCTACGATTTTTGCTTTAAACTTGTCAACTTCAAGTTGAATTGGCTAACAACTTAACACCGATACACTAATAATCCGTATTATTTTCATTTTGTTTTTATTTAAATATGTAGCTAATTTGTGAACATTGTTGATTTACCATAATTTGTAGACATTTTGTAACGTTCTTTATCATGATAATCGAGATATTACCTCTGACTTTGCGAAATTTCTTTAAATTCCCAACCCAAAGTCAAAACAAATTGGTAACGCATCATCATCATCATTATTTTAAGATACTAACTCTTATGAGGCATGCCAGCAACAAAACAAGCTTCCAAACTAATACAAACAAATTATATACATGAAAAGAACGAAATACTTGTGTTGTGTAAGATTCATGTTGTGTGCAAAAATCTTTTGCTCTCTCTGTTGCATCATCATGCGAAAATTATACAGTGTTACATGAAGCACTCCCGATGCCAAATCCACACTGCAAATCCAAGCAGCAATTTTCAGTCATCTGGAAGAAGAAATAAAATTAATTTGAATTCTAGTGAAGATGCAGCAGTGAGACTTCATTCAGGCTAGGATGTCGGACAGTTTTTTTGGATTCGATACAAGCTTGCCGGTAAGGACGTATAATGATTTTCTTATCGCATTGTTAGTTTCAAATGAGGCTTGCTTTGCTTGCTTGCTTGGCCTAAACTGTTGCCACCGGCATCAGCCAGCGTGCCGCCTTAGGCCATTGTTTCTCTATCTTTGTCAGAAAATCTTAACGCCAGTACTAGCTACTGTAGAAACTCACATGTGCACGCGTTGTGTTGATGAGCTCGGTGGAATTTTCTCTTGCTTTGTAGGGCTTAAAATGTGAAGAAACAGGCATAGAAGAAGAGCTTGATCAAAAGAAATATGAAGTTACTAATAATATGAACACAAAAAATGATGAAACATTTAATATCGATATATCAGGTAACTTTATATACTACAGTATCCTACAATCAGTGAATTAAAATTACTTATCTTAAATTTTCCAATTACCAAATTTGAACATGCAAAACAGGGAGCTCAAAGTCATTCCAACTCAATTATCATTCAAGTTGTCAGGTTGAGAAGCTATTGAAGACTAGTGTTATTGGCGTTATTATATCAAAAGCATGGAAATTCAACTTATGACAGAATTTAAATTTTGTTATTTCCATCTAGCCATTAGATTATCAGCTATTGAGCAGCAGAGTGACAGCCTATTAGAAAACAGCAAAGGAAATAAAGTTACTGGTGTTTCTGTCAAAGAACTGCTGCAAGAAGAGTTTGATCCATCAGATGGTTTAATAAGCGTCGAGGAAGAACTCGAAGAAGAGGTATTTGAAGCTAGTTGTGTTTTGTGATGTAAAGTTAAGAGCTTATACAACCTCAGATCAAGGATGTGAGAAACATTTGTAACATGGGGGCACGTGGCTCTGGTATGCCCTCCCCCATTCCTACATCTCTGTCTCAGATAATAATAAAACAACTATAGAAAGCGTGGAAGTTGGGCATAGTGCTCCAAAGGTGACCATAATTCAATATGGTTGAACATTGGTCATTGACCAGAGAAAGTTGAGGGATTTAGATACTGGGAATTTCCAAGAAGAATTGTCATGCAAGCATGGTGTGATGTATGTCATGTAGCATATAGTCTATTTTGATGATGCTTATATTGTATCTCCATCAATGTGGATATTCAGTAATACTGAACATCCACATTGAACTTTTCTGAACTTTATAAAAATCGTTTTCAACACCTTCAGAAAGTTTGAGCAATGAAATTGGGATATTGCTGTGAAAGTTTGAGTATTGCTCTGTAAAAAACTTTGTTATATAAAGTAACCTACAGTTAAATATAAGTAATATCCAAGCTAACAAGGTTGTTTTATTTTCTTGGGTAGTGTTTTAGGACGCATTAGCAGATGGTTGATTCTCTTAATTGACTTTTTCTTGCTGTTGTAGGAAATTATAGAAAACAGCATATCACAACTTGGTCTGGATGATGAACCAGATGAAAATAATGTAAAGCTGAAACCAAATGTTGACGATGACGTAGCATGGGGTTTAGCAGCAAAACCAATCCCTTTAGATGATTCTGCAATTTTCATGCAAGATTTGGTATGATTTTTGTTATTTTCTAATAATGGTGAAAACACAGTCGGATTCTGCTAAATTTGGTCTTACAAATGTTAACAAATGCTAAGAAGTACCTGCCTTAAACAAGTCTTATAGTAAGTAAGGATTTAGACTTAAATTTGAATTGAAAGGAGGCAATTGTCAGTTGGAGATGTCGCTAGATAGTTTGATGTTCAGTGTTCAGGTACAGAGAGCTGCAGTAGAATTGTTAAGCTAAGAATATCAGTCTGATTTCAAAGTCTGAGTTTTTGGTCAGAAAATAAACTGTAGTACATCTTTTTTGATTCGCAAAAAGTTGAATGTTAGAAACAACTGGGTGTGTGCTGTGTAAGCAAGGTATAGATCCTGTACGTTGCTCCTGTCTGTTGTATTTGAATCTCATGTGAGCAATTGATAAAATGTTCTTGTTTACAGTTGTCACCTGATAAAAGAGGCATCTGGGCTTCACCTCAGAGCAGTGATAAAAGCATGAGCAATTCTCCACAGCATCCATCTAATAATGGACAGGTAAATTGTGTAGAATTAATTCAATTGCATGCATTAGTTTAATGTAATATCATATAATATAATAGAATAAAATACACCTTTAGCAGATCTTAGGCATACACTAACAACGGGGCCCCGTCCCAGAGGCATGCTAATTAATCTCAAGCGATCGGTCACTTGAGAATAATTAAAATCCTATAAGGCGTAACATCCATTTGTCCGCACGCTACTAAATTGCATGTGTTGGAGCTTCTTTACTGAGAAGGACCATGTTGTAATGGTGGAGATAAGGTGTTAAGAAATAAAATGTATTTGTAATAAGGCATAATGAAACTCCAAATCAGGAGAGCATTTACTTGACAAAGTTAAATTGTTGTTTATTTGTATAATGTTAGTTTCTGCTTTTATCATCTGTTTACTCAAAGCAGTTTACAATGACCAGCTGTTTTTGAGAATTGTACGGCCATCCTGAAAACACTTCACTGTCTTCTGCTGGCTGACGATTTTGTATTGAACCTCTCCAATGTGTGTGCTATTTGTCCCAAGTTCTCACAGATCTATGCATTCATGTGCTTGGGTAGACATAATTTTTTAACGCGTTTCCTTTGCTGTTTCAGCCCGGTATTCTAAGAGACATATTTGGTGGGCCAAATGGCAGCAGAAGTGAGGCTAGCAGCGATGTTAGAGATGACGTCACTGCTGCACCCATCAAGGCAATCAGAGCAGAAGACCTAGAACGCGAGCTCACATCAAGCGGAAGAACTAACAGAGATGGTATGTATAAAAGTATCTTCATATGTTGCATTTACGGTATTATAGTTGTTGTAGATGTATTTCTCGCTTACTAATATACACACCCTATTCATCTCGATTCTCGTTTTCTATTACACATTTTATTCATTTCGACAGATGACAGAACGCCTGTTATTATAGAAAGGTAAGTCAGTACTGCAGTTTTAGAGGTAGTGAGGGGGGAATTGTTGGGCCTTCTGTAACCTGTCCGCTAATCTGGGTCAACTTGTGCACGCTCTATGTTGGCCATTGCCTTGAAGCAAATTTAAAAACCAAACACTTGCTTTCTTGGAATGCTCCGCCCTACAGTTGTCATTGATTCATCTTACTCCAAGTAAAATCGTGTATGTTTTAGTCCCTTCCAATGTTTGCCATACCGAGTATGCACTTATCTCACTCGGTACATACACTGTGTTTTAGTCCCTTCCAATGTTTGCCATATCGAGTATGCACTTTAACTCACTCGGTGCACACACTGTGTTTATACTGCTTTCTTTCCTGTATAGAAGACTGCCGAAGATGCCCGCCCCTCCGCCGGGGTTCGCCCTTCCAATGGGCACCCCGCCCCCAGGTGTACCCTGGATGACGCCGCCAGGAATGGTATGCCATGAAGATGAAATCTTTCTTATCCTTTGTATGGATTTGAATTCTGGTAGTTAATCTGAGATTTTCCTACTGATTGCTTTTAGATGCCAGTGCCTCGAATGATGCTATCGGGTCAAATGCAACGAATGCTGGCAGCATCACCTCATATGGCATTGTTCAATGCCAGAGGCATGGGCATGCCGCAGAGGCCAAACGGAGATATTTTTGGACTCCTCGGGCACTGTGGGTATATTGTTTTATCTTGCTTTGAATACAGTAAAAACCCGCATAGGAACCAATGGATTAAGAACCTTCAGGGTGATATTTATATTCAAAACAATAGAAGAAACAATAGCCAGTGTCTTGGAACAATAGCCTGGATGGAAATGTACAGGTTCTTATATGCGGGTTTTTACTGTACTTGCCTGTCTGCAATATTTGATTAAAAGTGGCCATTGAAGAGGTGAGCGGCCTTGAAGTAAATATAGCTTGACACGATTAATCCGCATCTTTCTAGCACCCGGTATGCAGAACTCGCCACGCCAACGAGGCAGACATTGGTCACCCCAACCACAACAACAGCAGCAATATAATCGTAGAGACATGGCTGGCGGTGGATATCGTAGCAATTATAACAACAACAGCAACCAGCAGAACAGATATTGGAACAAAAGAGACGACGGTCGATATAATAATGGCAACCAATACGAAGACGAGCTCATCAAACTGCCGCCATCTTATTTGATGACGTCAAGGGAGAAGGAATGGCTGACTAAGATTCAACTGATGACGTTGATATCTGGTGACATGTATTCGACAGATTTCTATTACAATGTGAGCTGGGTTGCTTTTGGTTTTAATGAATGTTCCCGTTGTGTTGCTTTAGAAAACGTTAGATAGGTATAATTGTCCGAAGAAGCAATTGTCCCATTTCTAGAAGTGGTATTTGTTTATCTAGCTAGAGCTACAATCAAATCTGCATAGTTCGAAATTGTGTAATTCGAACGAAATTCTCTGTCCCTTCAAGGAACCAACTCTTATAAAACAAGCCTCTATAATTCGAACTTTTTGTAATTCGAACATTTTCACGCTTCCCCGGGGTTCAAATTAGACAGAGTTGACTGTATGTCCACACTCGTTAGAAAGTTATCGTGTTTTCCATTTGAGCTCTACTTTTTTGACAGGGATTTAGAATGTGCTCTGTCCACCTTGAACTCATCTTTGTACCGGGTAGAGTTGTGAATGATTCCTTATGAATTCGAGATAAACAGTCAGGATATAGAGAGACTGCTTTTGCCATCATTCCCCAAATGATTTGCTCTACAAGCAAACAGCTGCATGGTCTATCAGCAGAACATTCTTGTTTTAACCGTAGCCCGTGTATTTGGCGATCGTCACATCAAACCGACACATATCTATATTTTTCCAGAACTTTATGAGCAAGAAAGCTGCACTTGAATCGGAAAAGGTTGAAAAGGACGAAAAAACCAAGGAAAATGAAGCCGAGAGCTTTAACAAACTCTTGGACATTGTAGAGCAGAAAAAAGAGGAGCGCAAATATAGACCTGGTAATTATTTATTAATTTCTTCTTTCCGTCCTGTATGATTTATTTTTTTTTTTAACTAAAAGGTATTTGCTAAAAGATCTTAAAGGTCCCACGAAAGTCTTACATCTTACATTTCACATCACACGAATTTTTATGCAATCTAATTAATTTTTTTTACGTTATGCTAAACAGCGATGTTTGAAGGCTCCCTTGGAAAGCTGTCCGTTGCCACTGTTCACCATCCCAGGAAAATCATGGACATATCTGCAAAAGACCAAGAAGAGGAAGAGGTAGTGAACAATGAAATTATTCCTTTTTAATTCATTGTTATACATAGTTTTAGTTTTGTGAGGTGCTTCGCTGTTGATATTGCTTGTTTATTTTCTTTGCTGATTAAATCCTTATTGCAAGAGGTGTCATTTCTCTTCTCTAGGCCAAAACTAAAGCACCCGAAGGCGGAAAGAAAAGATTCATCATATATGGCCTAATTGAAAAGGTGAGTTGTTGTCGCCAATATGTTTCATCAAGCGTTAACCACATTGTATTTGCTCTCGAGCTGTCCAAGCAAGGATGAATTTCTTTGAAGTGGTCGAGAAAAGGAGTTTCCCACTTCACCTTCGAACAAACTTTGTATCTCAACCTTCACTCTTTACTTTATCTGCAATGTGTCATATTCATATCTTGTATGATTCTTTTTTATTTTTTATAGGCTTATTTGATTCTTCTGACTATAGCTAACATCGACAGGAGGCTGGATGAAACATCTGACGAAAAAAGGTAATTAAATTCCTAAAACTGTGAATGTGTTTTGTGTTATTCATTCAATATTAGCTGCATTGACTGTTGCTTTCTTGAACTTTGCTTCCTGTAGATGTGATCTTAGTTTATTATTATATGGCCTGGAGCATATTTCAAACAGTGTTTGGTTCGTTTTTCAGGGAAGATCTGCAAAATGAGAAAATGGTAAAGATCAACGAATTGTTCAATTCTCTGAAGTTGTCATTAAATAATTGGCAAAAGTAAGAATGAATCTTGCTCTTGTCACTGGCTATTTGTGAACTGTTTTGAGTTTAGAGTTTTGGTGCAGCTATTTTTATTCTGTGTTTTCATATTTCACCTGCTTTGATTTATAGAGATAAAGTAAATGAACTGTTTCTTCAAATTATGTGCATCGCCAAAGGAAAGAAACTTGTTCTAAGAGCTTTACCTTACTTTAATCAAGTGAGTGACATTTATTCATTATATAATTAACTCCAGTATCATTTGAATTCATCACTGGCTTTTCATTATCGGTGACCGAGCATTATCTCTGGTCACCAACACGTAAACTTTTGTTTCCTCACCAATTTATACATTCTTATTTATTTTGTTCATCTGATCTTGTGATCTTTTTCTTGCAATGTTTTAAGAATTTATTATCTTTTTGAAAAGGAACAAAGTGAGTGTGCCTACCTCTCGGTGCTTAGCAGCATTCCATTGCTTATCAAGAAGGATGTAAATGACAAGGTAAGGCATCACTTTTTCCATCAAGGTAACGAACTGTTTATAAAATTATCGAGATACATATTATCATCGTTATTTTATTTATTCATTATTATATTATTATTCATTATTATTAGTTGATTAGTTCTTTTAATTTATATATTTAAGAATAGATATCATGGAATGATAATTTATCTTGCAGGTTTTGCCCCAGTTTCTGTTATTACTAGCCAATGTTATTCGAAGGTGTAGCGCGATGTTTTTAAGCCAAATCCCTGTTGCCATTTCATGTAACAATATATCACATCTTCTTTCTTCATCGGTAAGTCATCGTATGCAGTATTTTTAAGATCCTAAAGTTTTAAACCCCGCTGTGTGTCTCAAGTTGATAATGGCATTGAGAATTATCAATGCTTGATTGATTAAGACGTTTAATTTATATATTTAGCCAATTATAATGGTAAGGATAGCGCATAAAGAACACTACATTGATTGTTACTCGAAGTTTTACGCTATTGTAATCACCAGACAACTATTTATCTGGTTAAATATATCACATATCGACGCAAGAAACCAAGACGTTTGTAGACGTTCTGTTGGAAGTTGATCTTTATTATAAATTTTTTCTGTTTTAGCTTGGCCTGAATCTGCTAATAATTCTTTGGGAGCACATTTTAATGTTGAATACAGTAACTAAGGACGAAGAAATGAAGAAAATGCTGAGAACGTGGTACGTAAAATAGTCTCATCAGAAATTTATTGTCACATAATAATCGAGCTTCA
Organism: Sanderia malayensis; assembly: GCA_013076295.1. Lineage (NCBI taxonomy): Eukaryota > Metazoa > Cnidaria > Scyphozoa > Semaeostomeae > Pelagiidae > Sanderia > Sanderia malayensis. The sequence goes on from RQOL01000729.1 coordinate 1,611,034, forward strand.
TAGCATTGTGACGTTACAATCACAAACGCAGACTATTTACAAACGTTCTAAAAGCATCCTCTGTATAACGAACACTTCTTTGCAACGGACAAAATCACCCAACCCCTAGGTGTCTGTTATATGAAAGTTCCACTGTATGCGAATGATTTTTGTTAACATTAAACACTGACTGGCTATTTTATATTTATCATCTGATCTTTTTCAAAAGGGATCCTCTGAAAAAGGACATTGCAACCGCCATTTCGCAGTTGTCGACGAAAATTTTAGAAAGGAATCCAACAGAAATTGATAAGCTAAAAAAGCTTTTGCAGAAACTGGATACATCTTTCGAGAACTGAATTTTGATGGGTAAGCAATTTCTAATTTGTGGTTGTTTTTGCCATTGCTATTGTTTGTTATTGTAGTTGCCTGTGTATTATTTGTGTTACAACTTTAGATGAAATTAGTTATGTCTTAAGTTGAACACTAGTGAATACACGGGATCTTTTCATATTAAGTACTATATATAAGATAAATTAAGATTAATTTATATAAGAATATAAATTAAGCTTTTGCATTATTCATACAGTAGATAAATTACATATGCACGACTTTATTATTTTCCATGCTAGAACAAGTCTAATTGATGGTTTACCGTAAAAATCTCTAAAGGAGCTCCTACAGGGGGCTTATTTCTTTTTTCAAGGTTCCAGGGGGAGGCTTGTTAGAGAGGGGGCTAAACAGAGAGTGGTGAAACAAAACTCTCAAACAAATTTCAGAAAGATATTCGTGTAAAATAACTGCAAAATATCTTAGAGCTTTCTTGGTTAAATGATTTGTTCACATGGTCAAAAACAAGGAGGGTGGGTATATTTCAAAATCTCGTTTCGCTGGGGGGTTATTGGAGGAAGGTTTTAATAGGGAGGGGGCTAAATGGAGTTTTTACGGTAAGCTCCATGGGAGTTCAATCCATCAATGAGACTTTGTACGTCACGGCAAGCATTACGCTGACTGTTATTATGATGCTTAATTATTGTAGTTCGTGCATTGTGTATCACCATTTGTTTTCGATAGAACCAAAAATTGGGTGGAATTACTTAGGCCCATTTATCATTGGGGTGCTGTTTGTTAAGCCCAAACTAACGTATGACTACGATTGTCTATTGTCTTTCGACGTATCGGTATCTTAATGTTATTGTGTTTTATGCATCATGTAGCTATGTCCTGTTGTCACAATCATACATATAATCACGTGTGAATCTAATTGTGTATCATGTTTACACTAATATCTGCCAACGTTTCACTGAATCGATATCGAATTTACTCTTCATTTATACATTGTTTACTAGAAATTAAAAAGGCAGCAAGATAGTTGGAAAATGAAAAACACCAGCATGTTAAAAACTTTGAAAACTAAAAAATGGTCAACTCGTTCGCTCTTCAAATTCTCTCAGAATTATTCTCTTCGTCCTAGTTCGACCAGCGAATGTGTCCGGTTACGCGTTTTGCAAATTTCCATCGAGATCCCTTTCATCCTCTGAAATATACGGACTTGCTTGCGTGTACAAGCTATTTTTGTGACCTTCTTTCTCTCTGCACTGTTGTATTAAAAGAGCCACGAGCATCAAGAACATCAGCCCACAAACAATCGCCAATCCAATTATTACAGCCACTATGATAGAAGTGAGAAATATGTATTAGGACGTTAGTAAAGCCGTTTTGAATCTTGAGTAGTACCTTCAGCACGACTCAATACGAATGCGCAACTAGCTTGCTCGATGTTGCTGACACGTTCATGCACTCGTTAGGTTGCTCTTCTATGCTTTTGCTAGCCAGCACAGTTAGTGCTTTGCAGATATTTCTTTATGCATAGAGCGTTCTGAGACGGTAGTTAAGAAACTGTCGTATCGCACTTTAGGCTATAGCTTACCGGGGCACTCGTGCAGCAATTTCTTGTTAAACGTATGCGCTAACAAGCCTAGTACTGGGCCTTATGCAATGGGGATAATATTTACCGTAAAAACAAGAACGCGAGCAATTAGTTTCATTAACTTACTATCTTTCTTAATCTTTGTCTTTTGCTTAGGATTAGTAACACCGCATTCTTTTGAATAGTTCGTCGGGACTCTGTTCTTCAACAAGCTAAAACACAACAGTATTCATAAAAATTATATCGAATATTTGGCCAACTTTTGGCAAATACCTTTTAGTTTACAATTATCTCCATTGGGTATAAGTCGGCAAAAATTTACCGCATGGGACAATGAAACAGAAAATTAGCATCGCGCACGATTGCGCATATAATCATGCACTTCATTCAATAGACCAATCAGATTCCAGTCGTCTACCTGAATTACTCGGATCAAGAAATCTGATTGGCTGCCAGACATAAGATGAATCTCTTGGGTGTAGAAAATTCATTTGAAGGCGAAGGATACGCGCTGGAAAGTTAACTCACCTGATGAACTTGTCGAGAGGACAGCTGAAATCGCAGCCGGGTAAACGAAGTGGATACGGTGCACGCGCTGTCGTGTTTCTGTAGTACATCTCCACCGTGAATTGTCTTACGAAAACAAGAGAACACAGACGTGAATGCATAAAACGTGGCAGAGCTGGTCGCTTTGTCATAACAGCACGCACAGTACATAGCGTACAAAGTCTGACTTCACATTTACGGATTAATATCTTTCTTGTCAAATCCTTGGGAGAACAGTCAAATCCAATATCCTTGGGAGTCGAAGTCATCGATTTGACTTTGTACGTTACAGCAAGCATCATGCTAACAGTTATGCTGCCCAATTCGCATGTAGTGGTGATAGAATTCTTACCCTGGAGTATTCTCGTACAACTCTATAATCGGCGAAGAAGCGTATGGAATGGTGGGTTGGTTGAAAATCCCAAGACTACCGAGAAGAGCAGCAATCGTCGTGTCATGCTGAAAAGTGAGGAGGAACAACAAAATAGAGCGTGAGTAAAATTGTACATTATCTAATTACATTATGTTTTCTACGCTATGTTACGAGCAATAATGTTATTAAGTGCTAGCAAATAGGCTGTTCAAAGCAGACCTACCGCTGAATAGATATTCAGTTTAAAGGTTCCTGAAGTTTTCTTTCTGATTGCATCCATCCTTGTAGTGATCCATTTTATAAGTGATCCTGCAGTCCAAAAGTCATACAATCAAACATATTCATAAATAATGTCACACGGACAGGCTCTTGCGATTGCTGTTATTCTGGTCAACTGATATTACACACATTAGATACAATCATCTGCTATGATACAATAGTGTCTGCAATTAGATACAATAGTCTGCTATGCTATGTATGTAAACAGGCTAGAGAATGAATGGATATTTTCCTACCTCCACTCAATCTGCTGAACTCGTCATTTCCAGTGAAAAGATTTTTCCACGTCCAACTAGACATGTATTCCAGTTCATTCCAGGTATCATTTGTCACCCAGTCAGGCAATTTCAAGTTGTGGCATTTCTTAAAAAAAAAAACAAACAAATTTACATAAGACCTGCAAATTACCCACATCTCACCCATAACCCCAAACATTACTAGAATTAAAAGTGGGCTGGGTTATTCTACAAGTATAAACTTCAATTTTCACCGGATTGGGTGAAGATGAAAATCTACCTCAACATAAAGTGCATCAGAGACTTTCCAAAGATTTGCAACTGTCACTGTTAATCCAGAATTTTTCGATACATAGTCAAGTAATGCCTGCAGAAAAATGAGAACATTTATCAGATTTATGATAATTTTCAGTATGATTTCATGTTACAAGTCCCTCAATATGAACAAACCTTTTTTTCTTGGGAAATTTTGACATATTCTGGAGACTTGCGCTTCATTTCAATCAGAGTTTTTAGCCTTGGGCAATTTGCATCCCACGGTCTTAGAACCTTGTATGCAAAAAATATTGTATGCCTTAGAAAAAGTTACACTTGGACAACAGTTTTCTGCATCAAATGAAAATTAAGAAGCTTATTTTGTTGCTAAAAATATAAAACACTGCGTTTGCAAACCTGATCTTTGTTTCCTGGTACAGTATGAACTGGCACAGGCTGCCAAGATATATTCTTATTCCACACCTATGATCAAAAGTCACCATTGTGCATTCTTTTGCATTGTAAGTTAGAAAGCAGATGGGCAGACGTAGTTGACACGATAGAGTTTTAGAAATTCCTAGGTTACAAATTCTACATGTTTGTCTGGGGCAGAAACTGTCGCTCAAGCTAATGTGTTCTTGCCACATTCATTTTGCAGTGTGCTCAGTTGGATTGAAATTCCACTGAAATTTTGTATTACTGAAATTTTGATTTAAGGGAATATCTTTCTGCAGGTGAAACATACTTGCCATCCTTTTGGTGGATAAAGTGCTGCTAATTGCGACTCTGCACTCATCAAGCATCTTTCTTGGTCTGAACTTCTGCAATAAACCTGAAAATCAACGTTATTCAAAGTTTTTGAATCAAATAAATGATATTTTGGGCTCAAAACAGAAAACATGTCACCATCATTGCTACCTCTTTATGCAGATAAAAAGAATTAACCAATTTTGTATCCTCAACATAACGCTTTCTGAAGAACTTGCCAAGTTCATATTCCATTCTCATTCCTCGCTAAAAGTGTAAAACAAACAAGGAGTGAAACAGTGCAATTATTAGATGGAAAGGGTAACAGAAATGATGAGAAATTCTGTAGATGATTAATTTTCGTATTTCTTGCAGTACCTGAGTCAACCTTCCAAATCCATCTGGCCAAAAACTTTCCTGGTATTTATCAGTAGGAAATGTTGAAACTGGAGTGCGATCACCATGTCTATAAAGCTACAAAAACAATATTATTTGTAATTGCCTAATGATGAAATTAACTTTAATTTTAATGTTAATTCACAATGACACAATGATCAATCACCATAGCTAGCAATAGCATCGCTGACTTATTGCTACATAGTTCCACCTAAAATACATCTACCGATGGATATGTCCGGGCATTATAATAAATAGAATGCTGAAAGCGAACTAAAGTAGGAGCGAATGTTTTGATTTTCTTTCAAGGAAAGCAAGGCCATCATTTAACCGTGATAAACTTACCACATGGGCCATTTTTAAAACTTTGGCTGCATCAGTAGCCTTCAACAGAGCATTTACAAACAAAAGCAAAGCAACTTGCAGAGAAATCGAGATCATTTTGATGAAGTTTCATCCGCCAAAATTGCCAGCCAGATGTTTGGGCTTGGAAAAGAACTATGAAATTTTGTTATTTATTTTGTTCCACTAGACTCAGTACTTTGCATCCCTGTGCCTCACTCGTATTTGCTCGCTCCGTTGAGAGACTTGAGGACTAGGGGCTAAAAAACTGAAAAAAACCCCCCGACAAATTTTTGTCGGCTCAATCGCAGCCTTTGGCTTAACCCTAACTCTAAAGCCACCAGGCATCAACCATTGTAGCGTCAAGTACACTTCTGCGCAGTACCTATAATACAACCACTCTCCTCCGTATGACGTCACCCTAATCCTAACCCTAAACCTAACCCTAATGCATCAGCCATTGTCACGTCATATGCGCTCCTGCGCAGTCCCCATAACTATGCTACTGCGCATCCTGACCACCTTTCTCCACCGCATGACCTAACCCTAACCCTAAGCCTAACCCAACCCTAAGGCCAATAAATCAGCCATTGTCACGTCATATGCGCTCCTGCGCAGTCTCTGTAACTATGCTACTGCGCATCCTGACCACCTTTCTCCACCGCATGACCTAACCCTAACCCTAAACCTAACCCAACCCTAAGACCAATGCATCAGCCATTGTCACGTCATATGCGCTCCTGCGCAGTCCCCATAACTATGCTACTGCGCATCCTGACCACCTTTCTCCACCGCATGACCTAACCCTAACCCTAAACCTAACCCAACCCTAAGGCCAATGCATCAGCCATTGTCACGTCATATACGCCCCTGCGCAGTCCCCATAACTATGCTACTGCGCATCCTGACCACCTTTCTCCACCGCATGACCTAACCCTAACCCTAACCCAACCCTAAGGCCAATGCATCAGCCATTGTTACGTCATATACGCCCCTGCGCAGTCCCCGTAACTATGCTACTGCGCATCCTGACCACCTTTCTCCACCGCATGACCTAACCCTGACCCTAACCCAACCCTAAGGCCAATGCATCAGCCATTGTCACGTCATATGCGCTCCTGCGCAGTCTCTGTAACTATGCTACTGCGCACCCTGACCACCTTTCTCCACCGCATGACCTAACCCTAACCCTAAACCCAACCCTAACCCTAAGGCCAATGCATCAGCCATTGTCAATTCATATGCGCTCCTGCGCAGTCTCTGTAACTATGCTACTGCGCATCCTTACAACCTTTCTCCGCCGCATGACCTAACTCTAACCCTAAACCCAACCCTAACCCTAAGGCCAATGCATCAGCCATTGTCACGTCATATGCGCTCCTGCGCAGTCTCTGTAGCTATGCTACTGCGCATGCTGTCCCGCTCATTCAACCTCAACTTCAAAACGAGGTCTTTTCCTTTTTCACACAATCGAATCACACCACACAACAACAAACACACAGCACAGGTGTTTAATTTGATGGATATTTTCAACAGCAGCAAGTGAGGTTAATTGTATCATGCAATTTTTCTTCTTTGTGAAAAAGCGATAAAATGGTGCTTAACTTAGAATTCAAGCATATGTTTCACTCTACATTTGAAAAAGTCTTTCAAGCATATTTTGAGAAGGTGAGAAATTTTTTTTATCACTTGCAAAGGCTCTTCGCCAACGCCCACACGCCCACAACACGAGGGCTTCTTTTTGCAAACAAAAACAATCTCCACAAATTCAAATGTTCCAGATTTCAAGGTTCCCCTTTTGCTATATGTATTGAAATTTCCTCAATACATTAGATATATTTTTATCTCGTATTTTGTATATTTGAGTGTTGCTTTTGCTTTGCTTTGGTTTGTTGCTTTATACATAAAAACCATTGTGCACGATTTATGATTTTTTTTTTAATATTCATTTCATTCTCAAATCAATATCCACAATTAAATCATATGAAATTTAAAATTTAAAAACATTCCAAAGAAAGTATAATAAATATTAAAACTAAAATACAGTTCTTGAACCTCTTAAACATAAAAGCATAGATCTAATTAAACTAAATGAAACTTGAGTCCTGATGTCATTGATGATTTCTGAATATTTTTTATTTAGGAACAATTTTTTCCATTATTCATTGTTTTCTTTCACAGTATGATGGAGGCAAGGACCCAAATGTGCAATCAATAACTGTTACTGAACATTGGAAAGGTAGCTCTTAAATTTTTCAGGGAACAACTGCTCTCGCACACTGGAACTCCTTAAATAAGCCAAAATGAAAAACAGAAAACATAAAAAGCAAGAACCGAAAAGGGAAAATGAAAAAACAAAGGTTAAGTAGTGATATTTCTCCAATCAGATTTCCCTTATCAAATATTTTTTTTCAGATGAGTCTAAAGGAATTGAGTATTGGAAACGCATTGGAAAATGCAGCAATGTTTGCCCCTGGTTCCTTCGTAAGGTAAAAATAAAGTGAACAAAAAAACAGTTCTTTTTCCTATAGAATGGATATCATTCATGGGAGAAACTAGAACATTGAAATTTATAACGTTTTTCAGTGTTCATGTTTTTTATTTGACTAAATTATGTATATACTGCAGCAACCATGTAGTTTTCCTCTGATTTTTGTCTTTTTTCTGATATTTTACTTATCCTTGTTTTTATTTCAAGTTTTTCACCGACCCCGATGTCTACTTTGAAGAAGAGATGACATTAGATCTTTTCCAACGCACATTGAAAATGCACTCTTCAAATTTGACATTTAGAAAATACCTGTTGCTTGAGGAAACAAGCAAATATTACCCATCGAAAGATAATCCCAATTGGTGAGTGGTGACCCCGTTTTCTTATAATTTATATAATTTAATGCTTATTATTTGCTTGTTATAGTCCACGATCATTTATTTCTTTGTTATTTGTTACTTTGGAAATTTATGCACTTTGTAGTGCCATGGCTTCTGACTCCCATTTTTGTGTTTTCTTTAGGACACAGTTCAAACAGAGTGGAAAAATAGATGCATCTGGTTTGGGTGCCCTTGGTTCTTTGGTTGAAAGACTGGCTAAATCATTTCTGATCAACGGTGGAAACAAGGTAGGGCAGTTGCTCATTTTTTTCTGATTAATGTGATAGGCAAAGCTATATCGTGTTGAAAGATGCACACAATGAAAACGGCATTAATCTGTGCTTTGCATCACACAAATCGCATATTTGTTTGTGTAAAGGGCTGTGTAAGCTTTGTACCTTTTTAAAGTGAAGTCTTTTTTTGGGCTGTGTACCTTTTTAAAGTAAAGTCCACTTGTTTTGGGCTGTGTACCTTTTAAAGTAAAGTCCACTTGTTTTGGGCTCATGGTACTTTTTTTGAAAGTAAAACAGCAAAGTTCTTTTTTCATGTTTGGTACTTTTTGAAAGTAAAGTCCTCTTTTGGGGCTTACAGTGCCTTAGCAAAGTCCACTTGTTTTGGGCTTTTGGTACTTTTCCATAGTCAAGTCTTTCATTGTTTTTGGATTGGTACTTTTCGAAAGTAAAGTTCTCTTTTTGGGCTTACAGTACCTTTTTAATGCAAAGTTCGTTTTTTGGGCACATTGTGCCTTTCTAAAGCCAAGTCCTCTTGTCTAGAGGTTGTGGTATTTTTCTAAAGCAAAGTTGTATAAACCTTGTTTCGGGTTTATACTACTATTTTTTTGTTTAGCGTGGAGCTACGTATCGGAATCGTATGTGAAACGATATTCCGTTGAAATTTTTTCACCAAAGTTATTTCACTTGCTTTGTGGATTATTTTTTTCCTGTCCTTTTTCTATTTCATCATATATTGTGGTGGATGTGTGGGTCGCCGTCTGTATGCGGTGCTTGCGCGAGTTTCCGATAACTCTGCAACGCAAACTAAATTTTTCCTCAGTGATCTTTGGGACACTTTGTCCCTGTCCCAACCTCTTGATGAAATGCATGAATTGATGCAAATATAGCATCATCCCGCTGCTTTTTGCAACTTCGTGCATTATTACTTTTTTAAACCTATTTTTATCGAGGTTTTTCGCAATTAGCTGTAGCTATGCCAATTTATTGCAGGGCATAAACATTATGGAGGAGTTGCTTATATCACACATTACTTGTTGAGTCGATACTGGTGCCGCTATTACGCTCTTACAAACACGCAAAGTATTCTAACAAATGGAAAAGAACAAAGGCAAATTTATTATAGCTTTCATCATTTCATTGCTATCAAAACTATTTTCTCTCTCCAAAACTGCCAGCATTACCGTGATATTAGAATTTTAGCTATTTTGAAATTATTGCATGACTAAAAATTATTTATCCCGTCTTTATTAACATTAACCAAACAGCTCTGGCAATAAAATAACATGATAACATATTCTATATTAATAGCTAACATTTTTAACCTGTTTGAGCATATGCTGCTAGGAGCAGACCCTGAAAGTTTTTTAAGGACGACAATCAAAACGCATGCACAATTAAACACATTTACCTTTTAAAAATCATTATCACTGTGTTAATAGAAGGTACTAAATTTATTAAATACTTAGAAATGTAGGATTAAATGAAGCAAAAGAAAACGGCGAGAGTCTGTCTTGTTGTCACAAGACTTTGTGCAGCTTTTTTCAAGTTAAAGTCGTATATTTTAAATATTAATAGGGAATTTGCAATTAATAATACTTTCACTTGAAACAATCAAGTTAGTTGGGTCATTGCAATTATTAATAAATTATTATCAGGCACCTAGGCAGTTTCAATCTCCCCTAAGCTCGGGCAAAGGATTTGTTTAATTTGAGATACTCATGACGTCATTTTTCGCAGTTTTACGTTTTATCATTGTAAATGGTGGCCCTTTTTGCCACGCGTATCTAAAGCTCTAAATTAACGCCCTGGGCGTACTTATTAAAGCATTTTGAACATGCACCAATGATTTATTCGAGGCAATCTTTTAAAGGGCGGATGTTTACGAGTTTCTATTTAAGTTAAGTTGATGTTTAAACAATATCTGGCCTTTATGTGAAACATTACGAGATGGATCTGCCAGCGCATGCCACCTGCTTTTGAATGCTGTACTCATGCCGTATCTCGTTTCGAAGACATCCAGTCGTAAGCTAATCCTCGGCCTTCGTCTTCGACGAGTCTCCGTGTCATCATGATCACCCCAGCGACACCGACTGTCACTGCCACCAAGCCACAGCCAACAGCGAGAACCAGGTCTTTGATCTGTGTACGTGATCGCTTGGCCATCAATCGCTGCACCTGAATGAGAATGTGATGGTGTTGCAAGAATGAATGCTAAGGTATTAGATCATTAATTGTCAAATTTTGCTAAGTATATCCCTTCTTTTTGCGCTCTTAGAGTGGACACTTTCAGAAGCTATGTTCCGTATTCGCTTTTTGCGAAGTTGCTACTTTGTGAAGCAGTTTTGCGGTTGAATCCATTTTTCAGGGATTGAACAACTCCGTTTTTGAAAAGGTCTCCATTTGGTGTCATTTGGTTGTCCGTTTAGAGTGTTGACTGTTGACTGACCGATTGTTGACCGTGGATCAATAGGTAACCTGTTGTAGCTACTTATAACCCTATGCAGCGATTTACCATGTCTAAGAACCACGTTCCTACCTTGTAGTAAAATTGTAAAGAGTGTAACGCAAAAACGAACGAAAATTTCCCTTTTCCCGACAGTGCCAAACCAGTGGTGTTATTTCATTGCTACACTTAAGTGGTGCCGTTGCTACAACGAAAACAAATATTATGCCGAGCAGTTGATCTGATTACCTCTGCCACCTCCGTGTCCTCTTCCTCGTTGGCATCGTCATCCGAACTGAATGGGTTTTCTTCGGTATATTCAGCAGCAAACTCGTCTGATATTTCAGGCTCACCATCGCTGCTCGTTTCTGTATCTAAAGTGCCAAAAATAATTATTATCACGAATTGCAACGGGTCATAGATTGGGTGCACCTTCAAGTCAAACAGCCAATAGATGAATGCAATACATTCGGGCACAATTCGGTGCAACATTCATTGATTGAATGTTTCGAGTTAACGTGTGTCAAGTTCTGAGGCAAACATGTTTTAAGTAATCAAATCAGGAGACACGACCGTAATCGAATAATCCAGGTTAAACTACAGCTGTACTAACATTTTGGGTGGTCTTTGCTCAGCTTTGCTACATAAGATACCAATGTTTTCATCTGCGAATTATCGTTTTGCTTCGGAGCACAGGACTCGATGCTTTTGCACATCACAGAATAGCATTGCTTATTCGCCATGAATGCAACATCGCAGCCTTTCATTTTGCAACACTGCGACACGCATTGTTTCATTGAGGAAATCGATCGGTTGGCCTTGAGATAACGGCCCGCGTTTTTACCCTCGGCCAGTGTAACATTTCTGTCTATTTTGCTTTTCTTGCAATTTAATCTACCGAACGGCTCTGCAATGTCAAAACAGTCACCTACGGAGAGAGATGTTTTTGTTTGGTTAGACTTGTGATATTGGAGAACTATTTGGAATACTATTAGGAGAAATAGGAGAATTGATTGGGACTAATCGAAGTCAAACAGCAATGCCAATGTAGTTGTGATGTCAAAGATGTTAGTCCAAATTAGGCTTCTATGGCCGCATAAGGGTGGGACTATTTGAGACAATTGGGACAAGTGAAATAATATATCTGCGACGTTTAAGTATACAATTGGCGCTAAATTGGAGCCCTCCACTTCCAACGCATTCTTGGCCCCTTGCAAGTTTACGTCACAAATGGAACCAATCTATTTGGCTGGCGGGATTAGAGGAGTGAAAGGGTGGGAGCTACTGCTATTGTTTTGTAAGCAATAAGGTATTGAAATAATAAAGGATGCACTCACCACTTTGACAAGCTATCTGAAAAAATACTAAGCCCAGGAATACGAGCACTGTCATCACGATATTTTCTTATCATCTTTTGTCACAAGACGTCTTCATGTATCTGGAAAAGGTCGATGCATTGGCCTAGCTGTTCAAATTTTCCGACCTGCAATAAGGCCAGCATTGTTATGGACAGACAATAAATGACCACGAGTCTCCTCCAGAAGTGATAACGCTTTATTAAAAGCAACAAGTTCATAAGCTATCAGGGTTAGGGTTAGATACACCACTATCACACGGGTTAAATTGTGTAACTCGAGAGGATATCTTTTGGAGTCGCTTTGCCTTGGGGCATTTCTTGCAATATAAAATGCAATGGGAATTTCCAAACAGTGCTTGCTGGTATGGTCAGCACGTGAGAAGAAAGAACTTGCTATTTGAATACAATCTGTTGCAGAAGGAGAATATCAACAAAATTGTTTACTTACGCCTTTTTACATGTAATATCCCATATATTATATAAATATATGCAGTTTTCTTGTCAGACCGATGCGTTTCGTGATGAGTATACAAAGCGACGGAGGAAGAAATGAAATTTTGACCTTGCATCGCTCCAGTGATCGCTCCTCATATAATATTTAAAAGCAATTGTTTGCTACTGGTAATTCCGCCAAGCCATTTGTATGTGTGCTCTATTATCTGCCTATCAGGTTATAATAAGGTCACTGCTTTATTAGCCAACAAAGACGGCTTTATGATATGCATCCAGAATATTGTATATTAACAATATGGAAGTGTGGTAGAATCCCGATAACTCGAACCCATGATATCTCGAACTCATGATAACTCGAGCTTTGATAACTCGAACCTCGTATAACAAATTTGTGTTTTGCTTCAAAGCCTTGCTAGTGCTTTGGTTCGAGATTCCTTCTGTATTTACTTACGAGTGACGTCATCCAACTATTGACGCTTCCGGCGCTTATTTGCACGAAATGATTTGGAATACCATGACCAGAACCTAGCGCGATTCTAATTTGTTCTGTTTATATAGGAATGCTTTTTCGGCCTGAAGCGAAATCGTGCGCCAAGCCTATTGCGTAATTATAGATTAAAAGACTGAAAGTAGCCAGTCTTTCTTTTGAAGTTTAACGAAGGAAAGTTTACCAAAGAAAAGGGGAGTTAAGTGTCTCTTGATCACAAATTATTTATCCCCATTTATCAAATTCACTGAAGATTGCACTTAAATACAAATTTAGATTATAACGGATTTTGAGAAAATACCCGATAGCAAGTTTAGAATGCCAAAGTTATACATAAATAAGTTTAGCCACAAGGGAAAGGAAAATGAAGATAACAGTTAAATATCAGTTGTGGAAAACAAATATTAAAACGAAAATGAAAAGTAATGAATGATTAAAAAGAAAGTGTCGCGACATTTTAAAGTAAAAATAATACTTCCTATCCAAGTCCTTGGGATCGGAAATTGCTGCTACTAAATGTGTAAATCTGTCGTTTGCGCCTTAAAACCTTCACCATCACCATTTCCCGTAGGAAATCCATCGCCAATTTTTGTTTGAAAATGAGAATTATTGGATCTGCTAAGTGATTTAGAGCCCAGAAAATGCTCAATGCTTTGGATACTATAATTGGCATACCGTTTTTATTGCTTGACAGTACGGCAGTAGTTGTTGCCGGGATGATTTCTAGTACAACAAATGCAGTCATAATCATTGTGACAATTCTATTGAATTTACTTTGGCTTGTTTTTGCTGTTGAATTCGTAATCAATGTTGGTCTAAACACTTTGTATGCAATAGAGGCGTATGTCGCGACGAACAGCAGAACATAAGTACCGTCTAATGTAGGCCAGCAATATTGATAAAAGCTCTGCTTCACCGAGGTGATGTCAAATAGAAGAAGATACAACGGAATGTTGAGTAAAACGAAGACTGTCAAGCCCCCGATTAGAAATCGCATTTTGCGAGCCGTGAAATACGTTCGATGTCTGAGCGGAAAGTTGCTGCCGATAAACCGATCAATTGTCAATAGAAACATCATAGCGTACCACACAAGGACACTGGCTATCTTTAAACACCACGTTATGTTATAGTAAGTCTGATTGCCTTCGTTTAACATCTTCGGAATAAGACGGAATAACCATATTATGCTGATGAAGTTGTTCGCTGCCATCAAAACGGTTAAAATGATGGATTGGTTTGTCTCGGATTTCGTTACCATATGCAATGTGTAAATACCGAGGCTGTTCATTAACGAAGAAGAGATAAGTATTAACACCAGGGTTATTTCTAAAAACAGGTAAAGCCATGTCATTTTCCTTGTCACGCAGTGTCAATGTCTTTTCCTTTTGTTAAATTTTGACTGTCGAACTTCTATCAATTATGGAGCTCGGAAATTTGTTAAAGTACACTACCTCATAATTTATTTATTGATAAAAATTAGTGTGTGAAGTTCCAGCCAAGTGTTTGCGTTGAGAATGGTTCCTAGTGTGGTAACCTGAACCTGCTAACATTAACCACTTGTATTAAAATTTCCATTATTTTCATGTACGTGATTCAGTCTCTTTTTGAAGGAACAATATGACCTGCTTTACCATCAAAACCTGGGAGCGAATCTATTGTGTTCAATTATCTCCTAATCATCGCACTTCGGTCTGCTGGCATTAAATATTTACTATTCGATGTATAAACTGCTTGATTGAAATTTACCCATATTCACTTTGATATTTTCGTTTTCATTTCCCCACGCATGTTAGATACACAACTCGGTGTGATTTATATTTGTTTATGCATACAAGCTTGTTTATCTTAAATGTAAACGTTGTTTGCAAGAAGTAAGGCATATCGTTTCATGCGAACGTATTAATTTTTGCGATTGTGGATTTAGATAATGGATTTTTGAGCGGTTGCAGCTGAATAAATACATCCTCGAAAAAGTGCTTATTTTGGAGGATGTAAAACCGAACTTTTAATCAAAAGCTCGTTTATTGGGACGCCTGTTTGAACCAATTTTCCAGGCATTTTTAAGTGAAGTTTTCTCGACTCACAATTGCCCCAAACCTTGTTTTGGCACAGATTTGAAGTGCAAACATTTATCCGCAAGAGACAAGGCATGCTATATAATTCATAGGTTCTTGGTTAAGGAATGGTCCATATTTGATTGAGGATTTCGCTGATTGGATTTTCGGGCCACTGCAGCTGTATAAATACTCCAAAGGATACTTGTACGGTGCTATCAAGTTTCACTCAGTATCTCCTTCATCAACAACAAAAGTTTGAGCCCAGACACACCAGGAGATTTTCAGTCATGTTTTCCTGGCCACATATTCTTCTAAAACTTTTGCGTCTGTACGATCATAACTTTATGAGAAAGATGTAATATCTCATTGAAAGGAGACATTGTCGCAAAGCGTGTATTCAGTTATCATAAAAACCTAATAACTATTCAATGAATTATCAAATAAGCCCTGAAAACGAAACAACACTGACTCCTTGTCACAAAAACAATAAGGTGTGCTTGCTATTTGCACAAACAGTCTTTTTCTGTTCGCTCACGTAAATGTTGCCCCCTTATGTAACAAGTATTATATTTGTATCGATATTTGTTCAAACCATCTCGAAACGATTGAATTTAAACATGTATAGTTGTTTGCTTTGCACTAGGTTCCTCTAGCTATTTCGAACCGTCAGCAACTGCTATCGAAGTCGTGCGCTATTGTATGACAAATTGCGGGTCATCTACCTTATCAACAGCAAGAGTGTGCTTGCATTTATTTACATCTCGTGGCTGCTGTTATGCGAGCCTCCTTCGTGCTTCTTTCGTTGATTCCAGTAGTGTCTCTGTTGCTTCAAGAAGAGAAGTTCGAGTCCGCTTTTGAGCTCCGAGTCAGGAAGGAGTTGATCCTCCACGAGTTCGTCCATTTCGTTCTCACCGAAATCAGATCCGATCATTGAAATATCGTCATCGCTTTCTACGTCTATCATGTTTGAAGCCATTTCGGGCGATGTCCATTTGGTTTCCACCATGCTTGACTTTGGTGTTGACGGTGTGCCTGAGTTGCTACCTCTATTCACGATGTACTTTGCGAGGATGATTATTGTGGTACTGATCACGACCCCGCCCAGAACCAGCCCCACGATTATTGCCGTTGGGTAGCTCTTGCTTCCGACTGGAACCTGAAAATGAATGCAGGGAATTGTCTTGTCACGAAATTTGTCTCATTGAAAACATCCTTTTTATATCTGATATTGGATGTGTTCATTATAAAGGCACTGATATAGCTAAGTTTTCTAGTCAGAAAAATGCTTGTATTACAAGTTGATATTCACATGCCTTGATTGTTTTTATGATTGTTCTAGTTCGTTCGCTTTTGTTGGAATCTTCCTCTTCGCCACCGGTTGCTTTAAGAAAAGCTCGCATCATTTCTTCTGATTTTTTCAACGCTTGTTGATCTTCTTCTTTGTCCAAAGCATCGCTCTCTTTGCTTTCAACTGCCTTGGCTATTTCCTTTTCACTTGTTGCCATTACATTGGACCTTGTTGCTGGAAAGTGAATGATACATATATGCATACATGCATACATGAAACATACATGCATACATGAAACATACATTGCATACATACATTCATGCATACATGAAGCATACATGCATACATGCATACATGCATACATGAAACATACATTGCATACATGCATTCAAGCATTACATGAAGCATACATGCATACATGCATACATGCATACATGAAACATACATTGCATACATGCATTCAAGCATTACATGCATACATGCATACATGAAGCATACATGCATACATACATACATGAAACATACATGCATACTTGCATACATTCAACAATACATGCAAACATGCATTCATGATACATACATGCATACACACATATGTACATGATACGCACAGAAGATCGTATTACAGTTGCATCTGGAATTTCTCTCTCTGGGTGCTTATTTTAGAGATGTGGGCAGAGGCCATAGGCCAACCACCCAACACAGAAATCATGTCGTTGGAAAGTGTACAAGAGGCACACTAGTCACGGAAATATGATTTGCAAGTCATTAGAGTCCCTCGATCTGTTACAGGGAGCGTGCTGAAATGCCAGGCGATAAAAGATGAGCAAGATACCTTGTGGGTCTATTTCATAGTAGCACAGAAACAACATGTGATCCTTTTGTGCCTTGTGAATGCCATAAGGATATGCACCTCCCTCGTAATCAATGTTGCCATGATCTTCATCGTCAAATTTCAGAAATTCACTTGATGCTTTCATACCTTCTACCTGTTTAAGTGAATGAACACGAAATCAGGAAATTCATCTCAATAATACGTCAAGGTTTTATGTCATTCACATTCTATTTGATATGAATGCTTTCTTACCTTTTGGCATTTGATTGACTGATAGGAAAACAAAAAGAAATCGCTATCTGAGGGTAGGCGAATTGGCTTGTCCACGTGACCATCAGTCATGCAACAAAACAGGATCTTCGTGTCGTCAGAGTAAAGTCCTTCAGGTAAGGCCCCGCCAGCCTCGTTCTGGTTATCCGTGTTCTCGTCATCCCATATGACAAATCCTTCTTTCATTTTGGCTGGACAGGTTGAGCCTCGCTTGTATACGCAGTATTTTCCAGCTGGCCAACTAAAATTTGAAAACAGTAGCAGCACAATTTAGAAACAGCGAAAACACTAGTACATGCACAGTGAGTATCAAGAGGGCGAGTACAGGTTCTCCAGTTGAACAGGCACTTGTGTGGCAAGTTCAACTTCATCTACCGATTATTGTCTTCCTTCTAAAAAACTTCCTGTACTAAGAAGTGTCCGCTATGCATGGAGATGGGTCGCAATGGCTATGATACCTTCTTGTTGTAAGCAAGATTAACCTAGCTGGTAGAAAGGCGTCCACTGTAATGAGCTGTACGTTAATAGAAGCTGTAGTGTTATGTCCGAGTAGAACACTTGGAACGCTGCATAGATTGACACAGTCAATCAATTCAAGCATTAACCTAACACGAACCTTGAATCTCCGACTTCAGAGTCTTTGATGCAAAAGTCGTGACGTATTCCGTCTTCTGTAAAATTACTTGCGAGGTGGAAGTTATCGGAGTGTTGGTTCTCCGTTCCATCATCCTCGGTATCGTGATATCGGTAGCCTCGTTTCCACATAAAACCCCTTGATGATGGACATCCATTTATACTCTGGGGCAAACCATACCGACCAGCTGGCCAACGGATATCTAAATGGAAGTGGAAAGGCAATACGTTATTTTTCAATTAACATGGGAACAAACCAACAAGTCGACCTCGTACTGGATAGTTCATAGCCACTAGCATATGGAAACTAGTAAATTCAGTGAAGTGTAACCAGCCCCAGCCACCAAGCAACCGTTCGAGCTCGAGTTAGCAAATTTTCGAAAAGAGTTCAGAAAAGTGTCCAACTTTTCTCTGGACATGCAATTTAGATCCAGCAACCTCTTCATTAAGTCAAAATGGCGTATTTCTGGGTTTCGCGTGTTAATATCGAGTGCTCTGGGCACACTCTACAAACCTGTAGATTTCTTTATTGTTGACGACTTACCTGCTTGAATTTCTGATTTCTCCAACGCCGACCCGTTATCTTCCCCTGATAGGCCATCGTCATTAGGAACTGTTTTAGAGGAAAGTGTTACTATATTTGGTGCTTGGTCATCTGTTGTGCTCTGATCATTGCCATCAGAGTCGAGTTGTCGCGTTGTTTCTGCGGGGCTTCTTTTGATAACTCTGCGCAGCAGATGCTTTGTGTGTTTTTGTTCTTCAGGGTCTGATATTCTTTTGTGCCTTGAAAGTTTATCACTGGGGTTCGTCACGTATTTCCAAAACTCGAGTATTTTAGTGCTGAAGTTTCCTGAAAGCCAAAATAGAATGATCCTGGCATCTGAATATTGCATATTTGACTGAAGTTAAACTTCTCTTGACTGATATAATTAACTATTGTTTTGCTTTTTGCCAATTGGGAACTTTTTCCGAGAGGTATTGGTAGATTATAGAAAGAAGTTTCCTGACTGTTTTGAGTTTATTGTGGATTTATTGTTACATTAGACAAATGCAGTGTTCCAAGATATATTAATACATGTATGTAGTTTAGAGTACTGTTTCCAAAAAGAACATTGTTCATGGTATAAGAATTCTTTCAGAATGGGATGAAATGCTTTCCAGCAATATAATGCAATTTTCTTTGCAAATTCTCATTTTAAGTTACTTGAATATTTAACCGCAGACATGACCTACCTTCTGATTGAGGAGGAATAAAACAAAAAATAAGAAATATAAGAAGTAAATGAAAAATAAGTTTCATGGTGATGGTGTGTTCTTGGTGTCGTGGTAAAGGCATCTGATGATTTCCATTCTACAAATGTAAAAGCACTTTTAATAGCAACGATATGCAAATAGTTTAACAAACTGTAGCCATCAATATTTCATGCAAAGCATTGCCCTGCTGTCAATAGTATCATGAGTTTAGTTCCAGGAATGAATTGTTTAAAAAGGGGATTTGACAATTATAGCATTGCGCTCAGTAACGAGTGCTATATTTTTGGTTTTGTCTTGTTGATGTTCTGAAATGTTCCTTTACATATCCTGTTCGGATTGGGTGTTTCAAAGTTATTCACGTCAACATGCAGCACACTTTGGTAGTAAACATCAGAATGCAGACTTTTTCTATGTAGCTATTAATCTGTTTTTATTTTGTCAGACTGAGTTCTGCTTACCACGCTACGAAGTTTTTAGAATTTCCGCATAAATTTCGAGTCTGGTTTTTTCAATTTGGATGGATCAGCGCAGTTACTATTGCAAATTACAAATTGAACGACAAAGTTTACCCCGAAGTTTACCTGCATAAAAGTCTTAGTGCTTGCTAAACTAATTGTAATTGGCTTTGTTATTTCACAGTATTTTTACTACGTATAACAGACAAACTTCACGCACTTTATTTCAAGCCTGAAGCCAGAAATTTCATTTTATTGCAAGGAACAAAATTCTCCAGCCAACCCCACGTGAACTCAGTACTAACAGGAAGAAAACAGATTTTGATCATTTCAAAAAACTTAGGAGTAGTAATACGTTAAAGAAATCTGCTCGTTTCAAAACCTTGTTAGGAGTTATTGTCACAATTTTCGTTAGTTTTTAGGAAGGAATACCATGAAAATATGCGCTGGTATTGAAAATGTCGGAAAGTTCCATCAACTTTAATAATTTCGGACGATATTTTTAGAAAAATGCTCTCCTAACGTTTCGTTCAGTCTTTCAAATTGCCAAGGTACAACAATAGCCAATGTGTGCTTGTGATACCTCGAGCTAACAATAAAAAATCATATCTTTCAATTGTGCTTACCTTTTTTGCATCTCTATCCATTCTCCATTTTTCTGTTTACGTCAAAACGGTTCATTAAATATTCAAGCTTGCCAGCGCTCAAAAGAACTCTCAGCGAAGCAAGTTTTACTGGTACCTGACCTCAACATATAAGGAAGTGCTCATGGAGGCAAAGATTATAAGATCTCCTTTCAAGACAGGTTTCTAAAGTTCCTTAGTAAATATAAGCCGTGGCTTCCCGTAAAGCTTCCTTGCCGAAACGTTTTAACTGTTATTGGGCAACGGACATCCACGCCACATTAAGCATTGTGGATATTGTGGAATGGCGTAATTTTGCGGGCTCAAGGCCATGAATTTATTCGCCATGCCAATGCGAGTGTGTTGATGCTATTGATGTAGTGAAATAAACAATAAGTCCGCACTGTTCACTGAACATAATTTCAAATTCATGCGCATTTTGAACAGGGAGGATGTGACGTGTTGAACTAGTTGAAATTCATTTATCACCTAATCTAAGAACTTGCTTTATACTTTTGATATAAATGTAGCAAAGTTAAAGCGCAACTAAACTACAACTCTAGAATCGAGTGCGCTGATTTAGAATCAGTTTAAACGTTTTTGACACGATGAGTGGTTTTCAAGTAACGATGTATTAATTTTCACACACGACTTTGCTATGACATCATCGTGGAGACCCGGTTTTTCTTCGTACTCAAGCAACAAGTAGAACATTGAATTGCTTGATCGAGGTGTGATAAATGGCGAAAAAAACATGAATGCAGATCTTACATCAGCGCATCGAAATTTAATAAAACTACTGTCGCCTCTGGCTATCTTGAACTCACAGGGGAAATGAAAATTTGTTCGATATAGCGGCAGTTCGAGATATCCGAACCAAATTGACCCAATTAGAGAACGAGGGGAAATGGGAAGCTGTTCGAGATTGTTACCCTTCATATGAGCTCTTTACGATTGATTTCGAAAGAGAAGAAGCCAAAACGAACTTCACTCTATTAAGTGCAATTAACTAACTATGTATAGTATCTTTTTATATTTTAGATTATTCTTAATCTAACCTCCTTTTCATTTTATTGTATTATTCGAAACGAGGCTCCTCGTGCTTTGTAGATACAAAGCACGAGGTTAGATTAAGAATAATCTAAAATATAAAAAGATACTATACATAGTTAGTTTTCGCAGTCTTTTACAAGATAGCGAGTTGTTCGAGATAACCGAGTTCGCGATAGCGAGATTTGACTGTAAGAATAGAAGATGTGCCGCGTGTTCAGTTAAAGTACAGTGTTGCTCAGCGAGAGCCTTTGTTCTCTTTTGATTTTCTCTTGCATGGCGTCCATCAAGCATTGTTTACTGTAATATTATTGATCACAGATGCACTATTTTCTATATCCACTTCTTGATCTTGCGACTTAAAACAACAGCAGCAACGTAGAAACGAATCTCTCTTATTGCGTAACCATTCTCTGCATTTCCTATTTCTGTACAGCACAATCAATGCATTTGTGATGGTGCCCGACATTGACACGGATAGTGCAGTGCTTTGGAACATCCCAATTTCAAGCGAATCAAACGCATTAGGATTTTCGGCGAGCAATATTGCAGCGGCAATACAAAGTATGCCCTGGGGTGCACTCGCACCGCATGCAGCTATAAGAAGCAATAGAACTGTTTTTTGCAATTCTTTCACATATCTTGGTTGAATTGCCACCCCGCTTTCACCATCTCGTATGCTGTTAAGGCGAGCTTGATTTTCTTCAACATGGCGGCGAACTTTGCAATATCCTCGAGTGTAAATTACCACCAATGCAGTTATTAACGACGAAATGGCAATGGATGTAACGATGTTAGCATAAACCATTGTCGTGATATAATTTCCAACCCTCAACAATGCATAAGATAAACAAAAGGCTACAGATAAAATCACAATTAATAAAATCACAACGTATACCCTTGGCTTTTTCAAATACTTTTGAAATCTTGAAGATCTCCGGTTTATGAAGTCAGGATTCATGTGAAAGTAGCGATCAATGCCGATCAGTATAGTAAGGTTTGAGTTGATGCTACTCAGACAGTGGAACACAAAATATGTCATCACATGTATTACTTTGTATCTCAGTAGCTTTTGCCAGCAATATGCAATTCCGATCAACGGCATTCCAATAAGACCATTCATAAGGTCAACGATACTTGTCATGAAAATTAAAGTGTTTGAAAGATTCTTCTTCCACTGTTTGGTAGCAACGAATGAAATTACCAACACTGCATTGATAACAATTGTCCCAAGACTAAGAAGGAATATTACGACACCGAATTTAATCATGATGCTAGGGACACGTTTCTATCAAATCTCTAATGTATTAGCAAACTGCAATTTGTTTTTTAAAACATTGTTTGTGATCTCTTCTAACATCTCAAGGTTGTCTGAACAGAATTTAGAAGAATTCTTTCCATTGCAACGTTTTATTGCGTCAGAGCATCCCATCTGTAAGATATCAAATTTTTGATAGTTGGAACAATAGACAATTGTTTGAGATATTTATGATAAACAAATTCTGTATAGCATAAGTATGAATGTGAATAGAAATATAAATCCCGCTGAAAAAGAATCAAAGTGAATAATTAATTCCTATTGCAAGTCACTGTCAAATTGTTCATCTTATTTTTACCTGAATTGAGATGAACAGAATGATAATAATTCAAAGGAAGCCTCGGGTGACTCGCAACAGATGGCCTTTAGTCACACTTTTTTACAAGCACTTTGTGTTCGAAATTGAATCATGCATAAGCAATCAAAAGGACAGGATTTAACTACCTATATTTTTCAATTTGTTGTTCACAACTGTGTACATTATCATGATGACAATAACAAGGTTACTTCTTAAAATATTTCTTTTCCCGAACAACGCTCGTGCAACAAATTTCGATGAAATAAAGTTGAAGGTTACCTTGAAGCTCAGATTGACGAGGAAGATGTTATTGACGCGTGACGTCCATCAGTATAGGCCTGAAATTGACTGACAAGGAATATACACTTGATCTTGGAACAGGAAGATCTTGCTTAGCGCAACGACTACATTTGGTAGCATTATTTATGCCGACGTTTTCGATAACAGTAAACCTCGAAGTAAACAACTGTTGTGCAAGGATTATTTAAGAGTGTTGAGTATGTAAGTTAAATTTTCAGGAGCTTTGATTCTCCCGTCCATTTTCATTTCCAAGCTACTTCACGAATGGATACCGAAATCAGAGCTTATTTGCTCAGGTGGAAGCACGGGATTTGTAACTCTTTTCTTTTCAAGCTATTTCCTGATAAAGAGACATGTAGAAGTAAATCCTTTAGAAAATTGATAAATATGAATAATTTATTACCATTGCAAGTGATTGTGAAAATTTTTAATATAAATTTTTTCCGAAGTGGGAAACAAGAAATTTTAATTAAAAGTCGGGCTTTAACTCATCAGTTCGGCATTGATCATCATACCAAATCACCGTACCATACCAAGCCAAGAGAGTCTATAAAAATAAAAATATATAATTCGAGCTATTCAACTACTTACATTTCCCTAATAGACGTAACTTACGTTTTTGAGTTCTTATTTACATTGCCACCAGATTATAGAGGTTTTTTAAAGAAAATTTCTATTACTCGAAGCATAGACATGTAACAAGACATGCCCACAAGGGTTGAATTTCTATTTGTTACCAAGTCTGGGATATTTTTTTGCTCTATCTCAACCATTCGCCTAGGAAAGTGAATATATGTAGAACCCCCAGATAACTTTTGTTTTTGGTTGATTCTCTCGTGGACACAGTCTCTCAAAAGTTGGCTACTGCAATATTGTTGATCACAACTGCACTACTATTCATCTTATTTTCTTCGATTTTTGACTCACAACAAAAATAACATAGAACCGAATTTCTCTTTTTGCGTAGCCATTCTCGGCATTTCTTGTTTCTGTACAGCACAATCAATGCATTTGTGATGGTGTTTGACATTGAGACGAGTATTGTAACAGCTTCAAACAATAAATAATCTGATGAACTAAGGGCACTAGGTTTTCTTAGTATTAAGATTGCACAAGTAAAATTTGTCATGATAGCAAATGTGTATGAAACGCATGCAGCGATGAGAAGCAATAGAACTGTTTTTTGCAATTCCTGCAAATATCTCTGCTCGTTTGGCGCTCCATTTTCACCATTTCGTATGTTATTAAAGCGAGCTTGTGTTTCTTCAACATGGCGACGAACTTTGCGATATCCTCGAATGTAAATTACAACCAATGCAATCATCAACGATAAGGTGGAAACGGAGAAAGTGATGTTAACATAAAACGTTGTCATCATTTGATTTTGAAAAATCAAATTGGCATACAATGAGGCAAACGCTACAGGAAGAATTACCAGTAAGAGCATCACCACATATACTCTTGGCTTTTTCAAATATTTTTGAAATCTTGGAGATCTGTTGTTTATGAAGTCAGGATTCATGTGAAAGTAGCGATCAATACCGATTAGTATACTAAGGTGTGCTGTGATGCCACCCAAACTTAGCAATGCAAAATACGTCATTGTTTGTAATAATTTAATTTGCAATAAATTAGGCCAGCAATATGTAATTCCGTATAACGGTATTCCGGTAAGACCACTGATGAAGTCGACGATACTTGTCATAAGGATCAAAGTGTTTGAAAGGTTCTTCCTCCACTGTTTCGTTGCAACGAATGGAGCTATCAGCATTGCATTGATAACAATTGTTGCAGGACTAAGAAGCAAAATTACGACACCAAAAATATTCATGATGTCTTGAATATATTGTTGTTATTGACATACAATCTGCAATTGATTCTTTGGAAAAACACCACTTTGATTTTTTCTGATGTTTCAAGATACCCCAGCAACTTTTAAATGGTCTTTTCGATTCCAAGCTTTTTATGCTGTTAAACCTTTGCACCTGGAAGATTACAACATTTTGATAATAGAGAATTGTTTGAGATGGCCGAAACACAGTTTCTTCTCAGCCGTTGTATCAATATACAAATACGATTGTAAATTTTTCTGAAAAGGAATCAGGTGAATAATTGATTACCATTGCAACTAGTTTTTTCTTTGTCCACCTTATTTTTCTCTGAATTGAGGTGCACAGAAGTAATCATAAAAATACATGTCTAAGTTTGTTTTGAACTTTTTTTTTAGTTTTGTTTGGCATAAGAAATTATCCTTTTGTGATCAGAAGTGTTGTCTAGTTTGATAGCCTCATTACAGTAAACAGAATGTTTAGATGTCTCGAAGAATAGATTTTGTGTCCACAAGCATGATAGAACATAATTGAAATACATTAACTGGTAAAGAGAGCTCTGCCACAGCCAGACTAGCCAATTGCAGCAATTGTTCAGTTATTAATACACATGAGTTTTTATTTTTTTTAATCTATCTTTTTTTAATGCATTATAATTGCAGTTTTTGTAATCCCAGCCTATGTCACGTACGAGACCTGTTTTGCGCATATCGACAGTGCGCACTTTGCCAATGGGCCCCTTTTTGTTCTAACATGGACTGTGTTTTCCTTCATGTTTTATATTTATCGTATGATGAAAAGTTAGTTTCTTTATCACAGCATACTATAATCAACAAGTCTTGCAGATTCTAAAGAGATTGTTTACATTAAAATAACTGTTGAATTTTCGCTTTTTAAACCCCAAACCACGACCATTTTGTGCTATATTTCTGTCACCTGCATTGGAAGATAAGTACATAGCTGCAAGATGCTTAGATCCTATACAACATTTAGGTAACTTTTGTTCTGATCTGAGTTGGTAGCTTTTGAATTACTTGGATCAAAGATTAGTCACTGGCATATTGCTGATCACAGTTGCACTGTTTTCTGTTTTTATTTCTTCAGTTTTTGACTTCAAACAACAGCAACCTATCAAGGAATTTCTCTTTTTACGTAACCATTCTCTGCATTTCCTATTTCTGTACAGTACAATCAATGCATTTGTTATGGTGCTTGACATTGAGACGAGAATTCCAACAGCCTGAAACAATGAATATTCTGGCGAACTAAGGGCACCCGGCTTTGTTAACATTAAGATTGCATAAGTAAAATATGTCATGAAAGCAAACGTGTATGAAATGCATGCAGCGATGAGAAGCAATAGAACTGTTTTTTGTAATTCCTGCAAATATCTCCGCTCGTTTGGCGCCCGGGGGGGGGGTACTCCCATTATGGCCTGACAGGGGGGTCCAGTCGGTTTGAGGGTCTGATCAAATGGCTACCAAATGGACCAATTTAAGAAAATAACACTACCATTTGGGGGTATTTTCTGAAGTTGTTATTTTTTTTAGGGTTCTTCCAGTTGATTGCTGAGATGACTTATTACGAATTAAAAACGTTTTATCTTTGCCAAATCAACAAAAGTAAATGCGCAACAGGCTAATTTGTCAAAGAAGCACAAAACAAACCCAAAGAAATAGCATTTACAACAAAAAACAGCTATAATCTCTTCAAAATAGTATCGTACCAAAAACTACAACAGCGTCGGTTTTCCAAAAGGGTTTATATGCTTTATATACACTTTAAGGCTACGTTTACACGAGACCCGGTCCCAAAGTGATCCGCATCAATTTTAGTTCATTTAGCCTTTCTGTTTACACGAGACCCGCCGAGATCTTCCTATCGTCACTTTCCCCGATTCGCACCACGACAGTCTACTCCCATGATTTAGTTCGAAGAACAAATTTTCAGAACATCGAACGAAAAAGAACGAAACGACGAAATCTTGATTGTGTCTCATTTTCGTTTTTTACAAATTTGCTTTCAAAACGAGACTGAAATTGTGACTTCAAATTCATCATACGTGTTTATAAAATTATTACTGGATACTACCAAATGGCATCATTTTAGTTTTAATACTACCATTTGAGGGTTGTTGCAAAAATTACACCACCATTTGAGGGTGATTTTTAAAATCTTAGCTTTGGCCCTCTTTAACCCTGACTGGACCCCCCTGTCAGTCCACAATGAGAGTACCCCCCCCGGGGTTTGGCGCTCCATTCTCACCATTTCGTATGTTATTAAAGCGAGCTTGTGTTTCCTCATCGTGGCGACGAACTTTGCGATATCCCCGAATATAAATTGCAAGCATTGCAGTCATCAATGATAAGATGAAAATGGAGAAAGTGATGTTAACATAAAACCTTGTCATCATTTGATTTTCAAGGATCACATTGGCAAAAAATGAGGAATATCCAACCGGAAGAATTACCATTAAGATAATCACCACGTATACTCTTGGCTTTTTCAAAAACTTTTGAAATCTTGAAGAAGATCTCTGGTTTATGAAGTCAGGATTCATGTGAAAGTAGCGATCAATGCCGATTAGTATTGTAAGGTTTGCTGTGATGCCACTCAAGCTCGTTGGTGCAATATTTGTGATCACGCGTAAGAATTTATATGCAAATAATTTTGGCCAGCAAAATAAAATTCCGATCAACGGCATGCCAATAAGACCATTCATAAGGTCGACGATACTTGTCATAAAAATTAATGTGTTTGAAAGATTCTTCCTCCACTGTTTGGTAGCAACGAATGAAATTACCAACATTGCATTGATAACAATTGTCCCAAGACTAAAAAGGAAAATCACGACACCAAATTTAATCATGATGCTAGGGACACGTTTCTATCAAGTCTGTGATGTATTAGCAAACTGCAATTTGTTTTTTAAAACATTGTTTGTGATCTCTTCTAACATCTCAAAGTCGTCTCAACAGAATTTAAGAGAATTCTTTCCATTGCAACGTTTTATTGCATCAGAGCTTCCCATCTGTAAGATATCAAATTTTTGATAGTTGAAACAATAGACAATTATTTGAGATATTTATGATAAACAAATTCTGTATAGCATAAGTATGAATGTGAATAGAAATATAAATCCCGCTGAAAAAGAATCAAAGTGAATAATTAATTCCTATTGCAAGTTGCTGTCAAACTGTCCATTTTATTTTTATCTCAATTGAGATGAACAGAATGATAATAATTCAAAGGAAGCCTCGCCACAGATGGCTTTTAGTCACACCTTTTTTTACTGCACATTCATTATGTGAACAAAGTATAATACCAAATTGATATCGAATGTTTTAAAAATTCGCCCTTTCAGGTTTACTCTCAGGACATAAAGGTTTCTAGATATTATTTTCAGGCTTGAATTCAAGAAAATAATTTTAAAAAAATATTTGACAGCTAATTTTACTGCCCCCAACAGTACTTGAAGTCAAGGCATTTTGAATTCAGTTTCATTACATTTAGTTTTATCAAAATTAAAAACCTTTATTTTTCAATCAGCATTTTGTGTTCGAAATTGAATCATGCATAAGCAACCAAAATGCCTAAAAGCTGAATTTCATAAAGACAAATTTTAATTACCTATGTTTTTCAATTCGTTGTTCACAACTGTGTACACTATCATGATGACAATCATAAGGTTACTTCTTAAAATATTTCTTTTCCCGAACAACGCTCGTGCAACAAGTTTCGATGAAATAGAGTTGAAGGTTACCTTGAAGCTCAGATTGACGAGGAAGATGTTACATCCATCAGTATAGGCCTGAAATTGACTGACAAGGAATATACACTTGATCTTGGAACAGGAAGATCTTGCTTAGCGCAACGACTACATTTGGTAGCCTTATTTATGCCGACTTTCTCGATAACAGTGAACCTTGAAGTAGACAACTGTCGTGCAAGGATTATTTAAGAGTGTTGAGTATGTAAGTTAAATTTTCAGGAGCTTTGATTCGCCCGTCCATTTTCATTTCCAAGCTACTTTACGAATGGATACCGAAATCAGAGCTTATTTGCTCAGGTGGAAGCATGGGATTTGTAACTCTTTTCTTTTCAACCTATTTCCTGATAAAGATACATGTAAAAGTAAATCCTTTTGAAAATTGATAAATATGAATAATTTATTACAATTGCAAGTGATTGTTAAGTTTTTAATATAAATTCTTTCCGAAGTGGGAAAAAGACAAATATTAATTAAAATTCGGGCTTTAACTCATCAGTTCAGCATTGATCATCATACCAAATCACCGTACTTCGGAGAGTCCATAGAATAACAATATATAATTCGAGTTATTCAACTACTTACATTTTCTCAATAGACGTAACTTACGTTTTCGAGTTCTTATTTACATTGTCACCAGATTATAGAGGTTTTTTAAAGAGCCTTATGTAAGAACGAGCCTTCAGGATGTTGGCGAGATCATTTATGCCCATAAGGGTTGAATTTCTACTTGTTACCAAGTTTGGGATTATTTTGCTCCATCTCAGCCATCCGCCTTGGAAAGTGAATATATGTAGAACCCCCGGATAACTTTGGTTTTCGGGTGATTCTCTCGTGGACGGGGTCTGTCAAATGTTGGGTACTGCAATATTGTTGATAACAGCTGCACCAGTATTCATCTCATTTTCTTCGATTTTTGACTCACAACAACGACAACATAGAATCGAATCTCTCTTTTTGCGCATCCATTCTCGGCATTTCCTATTTTTGTACAGTACAATCAATGCATTTGTGATGTTGCCTGACATTGAGACGAGTATTGCAACAGCTGCAAATATGGAATATTCTGGCGAACTAAGGGCACTAGGTTTTGTTAATAATAAGATTTCAAAGGTGATTTTTATCATGAAAGTAAACGTGTATGAAATGCATGCAGCCACGAGAAGCAATAGAACTGTTTTTTGCAATTCCTGCAAATATCTCTGCTCATTTGCTGCTCCGTTTTCACCATCTCGTGTGGTGTTAAAGCCGGCCTGATTTTCTTCAACATGACGACGAACTTTGCGATATCCCCTAACATAAATTACCATCAATGCAGTCATCAATGATAAGATGAGAATGGAGAAAGTGATGTTAACATAAAACTTTGTCATCGCTTGATTTTCAAAGATCAAATCGGCATTAAATGAGGAAAATGCTATAGGAAGAATTACCATAAAGAAAATCACCACGTATACTCTTGGCTTTTTCAAAAACTTTTGAGATCTTGATGAAGGCCTCTGGTTTATGAAGTCAGGATTCATGTGAAAGTAGCGATCAATGCCGATTAGTATTGTAAGGTTTGCTGTGATGCCAGGAAAGCTCGTCCATGCAATGATGATCACGCTTAAGAATTTATATGCAAGAAATTTTGGCCAGCAATATGTAGTTCCGTATAACGTTACTCCGGTAAGACCATACATGAGGTCCACGATGCTTGTCATAAAGATCAATGTGTTTGAAAGGTTCTTCCTCCACTGTTTAGTAGCAACAAATGAAGTCATCAATACTGCATTGATAACGATTATCGCCGCAGTAAGAAGAACATTTGCGACACCAAAAATATTCATGATGTCTTGAATATATTGTTGTTAGTGGCGTACAATCTGCAGTTGATTCTTTGGAAAGACACCCTTTGATTTTTCTGATGTTTCAAGATACCCCAGCAACTTTTAAATGGTCTTTTTGGTTCCAAGCTTTTTATGCCGCTAATGCTTTGCACCTGGAAGATTTCAACATTTTGATAATAAAGAATTGTTTGAAATGGTCAAGACGCAGTTTTATTCTCAGCTGTTGTATCAATATACAAATACAATTGTAAATTTTTCTGAAAAGGAATCAAGTGAATAATTAATTACCATTGCAAGTAGTCTTTTCGTTGTCCACCTTATTTTTCTCCGAATTGAAGTGAAAAGAAGTAATCATAAAAATACATGTCTAAGTTTGCCGGGATAGAAACTGTGACATGATATTTGTTACTTGAGAAATTGGCAATGAAAAAATGGTTGTGCATGAGCAGTTGGCACGTCTCTGGCCCAGTAAGCGGGATGGAGTGTTCATATGGGAATCTTCCAGCCCGCTTGCCGAGATCTCGTTACTGCTCCAGTGAGATCTCGCCTAGTTGGCCAGCCCGCTTTCTCATATGAACAGAAAACAAATTTTGCGTATGATTTGGGAAGTAGGTGAAATCTCGCTTAGTGAGCTGGTCCGGTAAGCTGGCTCATATTAAAAGGCCCTAAATTTCTTCTTTCCTGAACCTGATCTCCACTTTTGTATTTTCGCCAAATTATTGCCAGTTTCCATTATGACTAAATATAGAGCAGATTTTCTTGATTACAATTATGATTATGAAGCAATAGCAAATAATGATCATTGAGAATATTATTGTCGTATAATAAAACATCACGTCGCTAATTTGAGAATTTGAATTCATTTCGAGAAAGTTCTTAGATTTTGACGCGAAAGATATAGCTTGTCCCAATAAAGGTTGTTTTTTCGGAAACTAAACTTGATGAGCATTGCAACGCCTTGAAGCAACAAGTACCGTAAATTCTCTATTAAGCCCCCCCTCTCAATTAAGCCCCCCCTCTCTAATTAGCCCCCCCTTTTCAGAAGGAAAAATTTAATAAGCCCCCCCTCTCAATTTAGCCCCCCCCAATCTTCACTGATGGCAAAATAAGTAAACTTGACAAACAACTGAGATTTTCATTTTATTCATTGGTCGTTCAATACTTCTCAACAAATTCAAATTCAAATCGTTTAGGCTTAAGTATTGTAGATATAAACGTTTTTCACACAGACTTCATTGAATAATGTATTTTATGTATTATTTAATGTATTTCCACCATTGAAAATGGTTTTCTATTACAAAATATTTATTAAGCCCCCTCTCTCAATTTAGCCCCCCCTCTCTAATAAGCCCCCTCTTTAAAGTATTGAAAAACAATAAGCCCCCCGGGGGGCTTAAAAGAGAATTTACGGTATTCAGCAGGTGGACCGAGGGCAATTGGCTTTCAAAAATCAATTTTGCAGGGGTGTAATGTATAGTGAAAGGAATATGAAACGCATATACTGCCAGAGAGTAGCTACCTTGTGTTCCCTGCATGCAGCTATGAGGAACAATGTAACCTTTTTTTAGTTTTGTTTGGCATAAGAAATTATCCTGTCGTGGCCAGATGCGTGATATTGCTTTAAACAAGATGCATCAATTTTGAACCTTGTGTTAAAGACAGTGTGGCTTAGATTGATAGCCTCGTTACAGTAAACAGAATGTTTAGATGTCTTAAAGCATACATTTTGCGTCCAAAAGCATTACAGAATATAATTGAAAATTATTAACAGGTAAAGAGAGCTCTGTCACAGCCGCACTAGCGAATTGCAGGAATTGTCGAGTTATTAGTACACACGAGTTTATATATTTTTTAATCTATCCTATTTTAATGCATATATTCTAATTGCAGTTTTTGTACTCCCAGCTTATGTCACGTACGAGACCTGTTCTGCGCATATTGACAGTGCGCATATTGCCAATGGACTCTTTTTTGTTCTAACATGGACTGTGTTTTTCCTCCGCGTTATATATTTATCGTATGATGAAAACTTAGTTTCTTTATCACAGCATATAATCAACAAGTCGTGCACATTCTAAAGAGATTGTTTACATTAAAATAACTGTTGAGTTCTCGCTTTTTAAACCCCAAACCACGACCATATTGTGCCTTGCTTCTACCACCTGCATTGGAAGATAAGTACATAGCTGAAAGATGCTTAGATCCTGTACAACACCTAGGTAACTTTTGTTCTGATTTGAGTTGGTAGCTTTTGAATTACTTGGATCAAAGATTGGTCACTGTCATATTGCTGATCACAGTTGCACTGTTTTCTATCTCTATTTCTTCAGTTTTTGACTTCAAACAACAGCAACTTATTAAGGAATTTCTCTTTTTACGTAACCATTCTCTGCATTTCCTATTTCTGTACAGTACAATCAATGCATCTGAGATGGTGCTTGACATTGAGACAAGTATTGCAACAGCTTCAAACAATAAATATTCTGGCGAGCTGAGGGCACTAGGTTTTGTTAATATTAATATTGCATAAGTAAAATTTATCATGAAAGCAAACATGTATGAAACGCATGCAGCGACAAGAAGCAATAGAACTGTTTTTTGTAATTCCTGTAAATATCTCTGCTCATTTGCTGCTCCGTTTTCACCATTTCGTATGTTATTAAAGCGAGCTTGTGTTTCTTCAACATGGCGACGAACTTTGCGGTATCCTCGAATGTAAATTACAACCAATGCAATCATCAACGATAAGGTGGAAACGGAGAAAGTGATGTTAACATAAAACTTTGTCATCATTTTATTTTGAAAGATCAATTTGGCATAAAGTGAGGAAAATGCTATTGGAAGAATTACCAGTAAAAGAATCACCACGTATACTCTTGGCTTTTTCAAATATTTTTGAAATCTTGGAGATCTGTTGTTTATGAAGTCAGGATTCATGTGAAAGTAGCGATCAATACCGATTAGTATAGTAAGGTGTGCTGTGATGCCACCCAAACTCATCGATGCAACATATGTGATCACGCTTAATAATTCATATGCAATTAATTTTGGCCAGCAATATATAATTCCGGATAACGGTATGCCAGTAAGACCATTGATGAAGTCCAAGGTACTTGTCATAAAGATTAATGTGTTTGAAAGATTCTTCCTCCACTGTTTAGTAGCAACAAATGAAGCTATGAGCAATGAGTTGATGAAAATCGTTGTGGGAGCAAGAAGCAAAATTACGACACCAAAAATATTCATTATAACTGCAGTGCTGTTGTAGGTGGCATACAATTAATGCATTGACAATTGACAATTAATTTTTTGGCCAAATGCTCCTGTCGGCTTTCCTACTATTTGAGGAAACCCGAACATCAACATTTTGAATTATTGTTATTTTTATATCCAATCCTTTTATGGCGTTGAAAGTTTGCACCTGGAGAGTACCAACATTTTGATAATAGAAATAATAGATAATTGTTTGGATATCTATGAATCAGTTTTATTTGAACTGCTGCGATCGAATCAACGTAAATAATTGATTACTTTTGCAAGTAGTTTTTAAATTGTCCACTTTATTTTTATCCATATCGAGATGAACAGATCTAGATGAACATATGTGGCCTAGAGCTATCTGCTTCTGTCAACGTGGGCATTCGTGGGTTATGGAAATTAATTGTGCCATTCATATTGCATGGGTACACTTTTTTTTTATAAGAACCAGTAAATTTTTATCGATGTTCAGATGTCTAATTTTTTTCTATTGTTCTAAACAATAGACCATTGTTTTCTCCATTGTTTTCGATTTATATCGTTCCTCAGTATCTTATAAAGAAAAGAGTGTATTTTGTTTTGCGTATCTCAACCTACCACTTTAGAGAATATATAGGTTACAGGATGCACAGATGCTGTCGAACTCCCAGTTCAGTTTTCTTCTTGCTGGATTCCTATCTTGAAATACATAGGTTTTGGTTGGTTACTGCTATTTTCGTGTCAATACCATGTAAACTCCACGAGAGCTGCATCCCCGGATGCCAGCAATTGTCCATGATACACATAAAAAATCAACTATGTATCATCATAAACATTCAACCAATACACGTTTTGAATGTTTATGATTATACACAGTTTTAATTCTCAACTGAAGTATAAATACGAATAGAAATATAGCTAAGCTTTACTGAATGTATATGAAAGTGAATAATTGATTACTATTGCAAGTTTAAAATAATATTTTTATCCGCAGTGAAAAAAGAGGATTGTTAATTAAAACATGGAAATTTACTATACTCTTCATCTGATTATTAAGTATTTTTTTGCTTCGACCACTTAAATTCTCGGAATAAGCGCCACCGGCGTTTGTGCATCACTGATTAACACCAATGACCAAATGAGCTCGAGCCACTGAACACATAAATGCGTAGCTGTAATATTGTTGGTGTTCTTGCGAGAGGGAGTAGGCATACGACTACATTTTGTTTTAACTGTATCTTGACTGATTATATATGGCGTTACATTACAATTTAATACACAAGGTAGCATGCTATGCATGCTGGTGTAAAATCTGTCATTGCATGAATGCTATGCTGCAGTAACAATACCTTTCGTTTACATTTGGATGTTAGCGACATCGCTTATGCTTATAAGGGTTGATATTTTTACATGGCATGCCAGGTCTATGGTAATTTGTTTTGCTGTACCTCCATCACCCGGCTTGGGATAGCAATAGCTACAGAATGCAAGAAACCTGCAGAACTCCCAGTTTTCCTTTGTTCTTAGCTTCTTATTGCAACAACTGTATCAACGATGGCTTACTGCTATGTTGCTGATTACAGCTGCATTGGTATTTATCTCATCATTTTGAATTACTGACCTGCAACAACAACAACAACAACAGGAACGTTGAACCAAATCTCTTTTTTTGCGTAGCCATTCTCTGCATTTCCTATTTCTGTACAGCACAATCAATGCATTTGTGATGGTGCTTGACATTGAGACGAGTATTCCAATAGCTTGAAACAATGAATATTCTGGCGAACTAAGGGCACTAGGTTTTGTTAATACTAAGATTGCACTGGTAAAGTATATCATGAAAGCAAACGTGTGTGAAACGCACGCGGCCACGAGAAGCAATAGAACTGTTTTTTGTAATTCCTGCAAATATCTCTGTTCATTTTGCACTCCATTTTCACTATCTCGTGTGGTGTTAAAGCGGGCCTGATTTTCTTCAACATGGCGACGAACTTTGCGATTTCCCCTAATATAAATTACCATCAATGCAGTCATAAACGATAAGATGAGCACGGAGAAAATGATGTTAACATAAAACGTTTCCATCGTTTGATTTTCAAAGATCAAAACGGCATAAAATAAGGAAAATGCAACAGGAAAAATTACCAGTAAGAGAAGCACCACGTATACTCTTGGCTTTTTCAAATATTTTTGAAATCTTGAAGATCTGTTGTGTATTAACTCGGGGTTCATGTGAAAATAACGATCAATGCCAATGAGGATAGTAACGTTTGCTGTGATGCTACTCAGGCCTTGCAATGCAAAACATGCGATTAGGCCTAATAATTTATAACTGCGTAACTTTGGCCAGCAATATATAATTCCGGATAACGGTATGCCAGTAAGACCATTGATGAAGTCGACGATACTTGTCATTAGGATCAATGTGTTTGAAAGATTCTTCCTCCACTGTTTAGTAGCAACAAATGAAGCTATGAGCAATGAGTTGATGAAAATCGTTGTGGGAGCAAGAAGCAAAATTACGACTCCAAAAATATTCATTATAACTGGAGTGTTGTTGTAGGTGGCCTACAATTATTGCATTGACAATTTGCAATTAATTCTTTTGCAAAATGCTCCTGTCAGCTCTCCTAGTATCTCAAGAAGCCCCAATATCAAAGTTTTGAATATTTTTTTATTCCAAATCTTTTATGGTTTTGAAAGCTTGCACCTGGAAAATTCCAACATTTTGATAATAGAAATAATAGAGAATTGTTTGCGACATCTATGACACAGTCTTATTTGATTTGTTATATAAATACGAATCAATACAAATGTAACTGAACTGCTGCGAGCAAATCGATGCGAATAATTGATTACTGTTGCAAGTAGTTTTAAAATTGTCCTCTTTATTTTTATCCATATCGAGATGAACAGATCTACATATGTGGCCTAAGCTACCTGCTTCTGTCAACGTGGGCATTCGTGGTTTATGGAAGTTAATTGTGGCATTCATACCGCATGGGCAAACTTTTTTGTTTATAAAAACTAAAATATTTTCTGTTTTATGCCGGTTTGGACATTAGATTATACGAAGAAGATATGTTGCTTTCTAACTGAACATAATGTGATACCGTATTTCCTCGATTAAAAGCCCCCCTTGAATAAACGCCCCCTTATGCTACCAATTTTTGCAATAAACGCCCCCTCGATTAAACGCCCCCTCTTTGCGCAAAACCATGGCGACTTTCATTTTCTATGTTGTTGCTCGATAAAGCAAGGCCCAACTATACCATTTTCTTTTTTTCTGGACCCAATGACAGAGCCTGTGATCTTGTACTTTCCAATAAACACCCCCCTCGAATAATGGCCCCCTCGATTAGATGCCCCTTCAAAAAGTGCCGAGATTAATAAACGCCCGGGGCGTTTAATCGAGGAAATACGGTACATGAAGAATATACTTCCATTAATAATACTACTCGAAGCCCATGCGAATATTGATACTTGATATCTATGCGGTTACGTTATGCTGTATGCTAGGGTCCTGGTGACTAATCGATATTGATTACATAGATATTACAAGAACCAGTAAATTTTTGCCGATGCTCAGATGTTCTAATTTTTTTCTATTGTCCTAAACAATAGACCATTGTTTTCTCCATTGTTTTCGATTTATATCGTTCCTCAGTATCTTATAAAGAAAAGAGTGTATTTTGTTTTGCGTATCTCAACCTACCACTTTAGAGAATATATAGGTTACAGGATGCACAGATGCTGTCGAACTCCCAGTTAAATTTTCTTCTTGCTGGATTCCTATCTTGAAATACATAGGTTTTGGTTGGTTACTGCTATGTTCGTGTCAATACCATGTAAACTCCACGAGAGTTGCATCCCCGGATGCCAGCAATTGTCCATGATACACATAAAAAATCAACTATGTATCATCATAAACATTCAACCAATACACGTTTTGAATGTTTATGATTATACACAGTTTTATTCTCAACTGAAGTATAAATACGAATAGAAATGTAAGCTCTACTGAAAGTATATGAAAGTGAATAATTGATTACTATTGCAAGTTTCAAATAATATTTTTATCCGCAGTGAAAAAAGAGGATTGTTAATTAAAACATGGAGATTTACTATACTCTTCATCTGATTATTAAGTATTTTCTGCGCTTCGACTAATTAAACTCTCTAAATATGCGCCACCGGCGTTTGTGCATCACTGATTAACACCAATGACCAAATGAGCTCGAGCCACTGAACACATAAATGCGTAGCTGTAATATTGTTGGTGTTCTTGCGAGAGGGAGTAGGCATACGACTACATTTTGCTTTAACTGTATCTTGACTGATTATATATGGCATTACATTACAATTTAATACACAAGGTAGCATGCTATGCATGCTGGTGTGACATCTGTCATTGCATGAATGCTATGCTGCAGTAACAATACCTTTCGCTTACATTTGGATGTTAGCGACATCGCTTATGCTTATAAGGGTTGATATTTTTACATGGCATGCCAGGTCTATGGTAATTTGTTTTGCTGTATTTCCATTACCCGGCTGGGGATATCAATAGCTACAGAATGCACGAAACGTGCAGAACTCCCAGTTTTCCTTTGTTCTTAGCTTCTTATTGCAACAACTGTATCAACGATGGCTTACTGCTATGTTGTTGATTACAGCTGCATTGGTATTTATCTCATCATTTTGAATTACTGACCTGCAACAACAACAACAACAGGAACGTGGTAACAAATCTCTTTTTTTGCATAGCCATTCTCTGCATTTCCTATTTCTGTACAGTACAATCAATGCATTTGTGATGGTGCTTGACATTGAGACGAGTATTCCAACAGCTTGAAACAATGAATATTCTGGCGAACTAAGGGCACTAGGTTTTGTTAACATTAAGATTGCATAAGTAAAATATGTCATGATAGCAAACGTGTATGAAATGCATGCAGCGATGAGAAGCAACAGAACCGTTTTTTGTAATTCCTGCAAATATCTCTGCTCATTTGCTGCTCCGTTTTCACCATTTCGTATGGTGTTAAAGCGGGCTTGTGTTTCTTCAACATGGCTACGAACTTTGCGATATCCTCTAATGTAAATTACCACCAATGCAGTCATTAATGATAAGATGAGAACGGAGAAAGTGATGTTAACATAAGACTTTGTCATCACTTGATTTTCAAAGATCAAATGGGCATAAAATGAGGAAAATGCCACAGGAAGAATTACCATTAAGATTATCACCACGTATACTCTTGGCTTTTTCAAATACTTTTGAAGTCTTGATGAAGATCTGTTGTGTATTAAATCAGGATTCATGTGAAGATAGCGATCAATGCCGATCAGTATTGTAAGGTTTGCTGTGATGGTACACATGCTTTGCAATGCAAAATATGCGAGTGGGCCTAATAATTTATATCTGCGTAACTTTGGCCAGCAATATATAATTCCGTATAACGGTATGCCAGTAAGACCACTGATGAAGTCGACGATACTTGTCATAAAGATCAATGTGTTTGAAAGATTCTTCCTCCACTGTTTAGTAGCAACAAATGAAGCTATGAGCAATGAGTTGATGAAAATCGTTGTGGGAGCAAGAAGCAAAATTACGACACCAAAAATATTCCTTATAACTGCAGTGTCGTTGGTGGCATGCAATTAATGCATTGGCAATTTACAGTTAATTCTTTGGCAAAATACTCCTGTCGGCTCTCCTAGTAATTCAAGAAACCCTAACATCAAGATTGTGAATCTTTTTTATTCCAAATCGTTTATGGCCTTGAAAGTTTACATCTGGAAAATACCAACATTTTAATAATAGAAATTATAGAGATTTGTTTGGGATATCTGTGACTCAGTTTTATTTGAACTGCTGTATAAATACGAATACAATACAAATGTAACTGAACTGCTGCAAGCGAATCGATGCGAATAATTGATTACTGTTGCAAGTAGTAGTTTTTAAATTGTCCTCTTTATTTTCATCCATACCGAGATGAACAGATCTACAAAAGTGGCCCAGAGCTATCTGCTTTTTGCAACAACTGTATCAACGATTGCTTTCTGCTATGTTGTTGATTACTGCTGCATTGGTATTTATCTCATCATTTTGAATTTCTGACCTGCAACAACAACAACAACAGGAACGTGGTAACAAATCTCTCTTTTTGCGTAGCCATTCTCTGCATTTCTTATTTCTGTACAGTACAATCAAAGCATTTGAGATGGTGCTTGACTTTGAGACGAGTATTCCAATAGCTTCAAACAATGAATATTCTGGCGAACTGAGGGCACTAGGCTTTGTTAATATTAAGATAGTACAGGTAAAATATACCATGAAAGCAAACGTGTAGGTTACGCATGCAGTGATGAGAAGCAATAGAACTGTTTTTTGCAATTTTTTCACATATCTTGGCCTTTTTGCTACTCCTTTTTTACCATCTCGTATGTTATTAAAGCAAGCTTGAGTTTCTTCAACATGGCGACGAACTTTGCGATATCCCCGAATATAAATTGCAAGCAATGCAGTCATAAATGATAAGATGAAAACGGAGAAAATGATGTTAACATAAAACTTAGTCATCATTTGATTTTCAAATATCAAATGGGCATAAAATGAGGAAAATGCTACAGGAAGAATTACAATTAAGAGAATCACCACGTATACTCTTGGCTTTTTGAAATACTTTTTAAATCTTGATGAAGATCTGTTGTGTGTTAAATCAGGGTTCATTTGAAAATAACGATCAATGCCAATGAGGATAGTAAGCTCTGCTTTGATACAACTCAGGCCTTGCAATGCAAAATATGCGGTTGGGCCTAATAATTTATATCTGAGTAACTTTGGCCAATAATAACTAATTCCGTACAACGGTATGCCAATAAGACCATTCATGAAGTCGACGATACTTGTCATAAAGATCAATCTGTTTGAAAGGTTCTTCTTCCACTGCTTAGTAGCAACGAATGAAATTATCAATATTGAGCTGATGACGATCATTGCTGGTGCAAGAAGGAAGATTACGACACCAAAAATATTCATGATGACTGGAAGGTGCTGTTGTAAGTGGTATACAATTAATGCATTGACAATTTGCAATTAACTCTTTGGCAAAATGCTCCTGTCAGTTCTCCTAATATCTCAAGACTCCAAAACACAATTTTAAACATTATTTTCTATTCCAAATCTTTTATGCCGTTGAAGCTATGCACCTGGAAGATATCAAAAGTTTGATTTGAAACAATAGAAAATTGTTTTAGATTTTCACGACACAGTTTATTTGAACTGTTGTACAAATACGAATACAATACAGATGTAACTGAACTGCTGCGAGCGAATCAACGTGAATAATTGATTACTATTGCAAGTCACTTTAAAGTTGTCCACTTTATTTTTATCCATATAGAGATGAACAGATCTACACAGCCAAGAGCTATTTGCTTCTGTCAACGTGGGCACTCGTGTAATATGGAAGTTACTGCCCATGCATACTGCATGGTATCTTGTTTAGTTTACTTCCACCAACCATTTTGTAAAATATCTTGGTTACACGATGCACATATACTGTAGAACATCCAAATAGGTCTTGGTTTTGGTGGATTCTTATCTTGAAATACATCGGTCTGGAATAGCTTACTGCTGTGTTTGTGATCAATACCATATAAACTCCATGAGAGCGAGCTGCATCTCCGAAAGGTAGCAATTGTCTTGCTACTAATATAGACATAAACTATACGTTCCTCTCAGGACTTGGATCTCAATGTTTTGACGTGTGCAGTTTGTCGACATGCATTGGAAAAAATAACAGTCTTGTGAACTCCAGGGAAGAAGAACGGGTTTAACGAAAAATACAGGGATGCCTATCCTTCCGGCCAAACAGTGAGGGCTCCCTTAGTAGCTTAAAGTCGACTTACGTTCTCATTGAATGAATTTCTTTGCGCAAGTTTTCGCATCGTATCTTGGGGCTTGGTATTTGCTGTAACATGTATGGACGATGTCGCGTCTGACTGCAAGAGTTTTAGTTGCGTGTCTTTAGGCAAGTCACTCAAAAATTTTCATCGAAGGAGGGCGCCAAAAATGGAGGTCTACAATTCAGGTTTCGCATTCGACAGAGTTTCTTTTAGCTACTACAGGAAAAGCGAAGGATTATCTGCCGGGCGAAGATGTTGTTACTCGAAGACACCGTGCGTTCCCCTTTCTGTGGCTGAAGAAAGACAAGAAAATATATGGGCTATATGGGCCGCAAAGAGGTTGCCAAGCAACTCTTTATTTTCTTCAGCGATGCTGGTTTATGCGCAAACAGTTTGCTACGGTAGTACAGAGAGCTCTACACGACCAGTAACCATTTTAAGTTGCTATCGAGGCTCTTACTATAAGATCTCTTTGGATGCTATCACATCCATTGAAAGGATGTCATATGTTATCAGATATTATAACTCATGTCCACTAAACAAGCTAACCCGCTTTCGACGCAGGTTTTTGCTCAGATTTTCGCTAACTCAGGTTCAATTTTGCAATGTGGGCGCAACTAATCTTTGCATCAACATGGATC
The DNA here is from genome assembly GCA_013076295.1 of Sanderia malayensis. Taxonomy (NCBI): domain Eukaryota; kingdom Metazoa; phylum Cnidaria; class Scyphozoa; order Semaeostomeae; family Pelagiidae; genus Sanderia; species Sanderia malayensis. The sequence continues at coordinate 1,653,564 of RQOL01000729.1, forward strand.
AAATAAATTTTTTCAAGCTTTAAAGATATCTGGAGCCGAGGAAACAAAAGAATTGTTTGGCTGTCGTTGTTTTGTGCTTGTTGCTATTTGTTGTCACATGTCGCAAAGTCTCACTACGCATGCGTAATATTTGTCAACCTGGATTGGATAAAACAGAGTTCGCCCCAGGTGAAAATCAACCCGGAGCAAGCTTAGCTTCTGTTATTTCTTTTGAGACATGAAGACAATGTTTTAATGTATATTTCATTTCTTAATTCTGGGTTCAATTGAGCTAAATCTCCAAACCCACATGTTGTTAATTATTGCAAAGTGCATTTAAGCCCTTGTACATTGATGGTGCGAATACATGAATAATCTAAGTTGACAACTTTGGCCTTTGTGAATCATTTATTGGCATCAGGGACCCAATTAAAGTGGTCTTTCATGGAAAAGTACCTTTACTCGAAGCATTACGATTTTCAATGTGTGGCATGTTGATATTTATCATAGTTGGTGCCGAGGAGATTATTTATACTGGTGAGGGTTCAATTTGACCATTTTCTTTTCAGCTGCTTGTCTCTTCCACTACGTCTGTCTCTTCCAGTACGTCAAGTTTGGGTTACTGCAATGTTGCTGATTACAGTTGTAGCACTGTTATGATGCATGCACACCTGTCGACCTTCTGATTTGTAACCATGGCAACAACATAGGAATGAATCTCTCTTTTTGCCTAACCATTCTTTGCATTTCCTATTTCTGTACAGTACAATCAATGCATTTGTGATTGTGCCCGAGAATATGATGCATAGTGCAACGTTATAAAACACTGCATATTCAAACGAGCTCACAACACTGGGCCGTGTTAACATCAATATTGCAGAGCTAAGATAATACACCCATTGAGGCATATACGAAATGCATGCAGCTATAAGAAGCAATAGAACTGTTTTGTGTAGTTCTTTCACATACCTCGGCTCATTCGCTGCTCCGCTTTCACCATCTCGTATGCTGTTAAATCGAGCTTGAGTTTCTTCAACATGGCGGCGAACTTTGCAATACCCTCGAATATAAATTGCAAGCAATACGATCATTAATAGCATGGTAACAACGGACATAGCGATGTTAAGATACATCTTGGTCATCACATCAATTCCAAGTTCCAGTATGGCGTAAAATGAAGAAAGTGCCACAACGAGAATTACAATTAATAGAATCACAACGTATATCCTTGGCTTTTTCAAGTACTTTTGAAGTCGTGAAGAAGATCTGCTGTTCAAATCAGGATTCATGTGGATATAGCGATCAATGCCGATTAGTATAGTGAAACTTGCTGCAATTCCAGTTAGACTAAGAAACACAAACGATACCGTTACGATTAAGGATATAAGTCCGAATGTTGTTGGCCAGCAAGTTATAATTCCGATTAATGGCATTGCAATAATACCATTTATGAGGTCCGCAATACTTGTCATAAATATTAAAGTGTTTGCAAGATTCTTCCTCCACTGTTTAGTAGCAACGAATGAAATTATCAACACTGCATTGGTAGCAATTGTCACAGGGCAAAGAAGCAAAATTATCACCCCCAAAATTTTCATGACGACTGGAAAATATTTTCATAAGTAGAAATAAAGCAATGTATTGACAATCTGCAATTGAGTCTTGGCAATTTTGAGTTCATCTGGCATTTCAAGATTCCCCAGAATTTGAAATAAGTCTTTCGATTTTAATTTTTTTATAGAATATTGGTAATCTTTACTGGTACCCGTAAAAAAAACAAAATTTATTTACCACGAATAATACACATTTGTTCGAGATACCTAATTGTAGATTCAGCTTTCGAAATCTTAATGTACACGTTTTAGATAAGAAGGTTTTTTCTGCGCAGTACTCAAATTTTATTAACAATTTCCCAATTTCTGCAATTTAGACTTCCCGAAGGCTTTCTTTGCAAAGATGAACAGTTCAACGTTACCAAGCATGCGCGTTGACGAAGGTGCAATACCATGGCATTAATACAATTGGTATCATCAATGGAAACTAATTAATTCAGGTTAATTGTTTTTGAAACCATGCTGTGAAAATAATTGCTATGAACTATGAGTTTGAAGTATAAGTTTACGTTTTTACAACATCAAACTGCTTTGATGTGAATGTGATGATCCTGTTTGACCCCGATCACTGGTAGATGATTAGGGGCTAAAGTTCAAAATGTCGCACGGTGCACTATAGTGGGAGAAATTTCCAGCATACTGTTAACCTTCTTACAATATCTGAGGCCCGTGTTATTAGATGATATGATTATTGCTGGTGTGGAATCTCGTACTGGTACAGAGGCTAGGAGAATTGGAAAGTCTCAACAATTTCTAGAATATCAGTAAGTAAATTGCCACAATTAGGTGTTATATAAACCTTTGTTTTTATTGGTTTGATTAATAGAAGTTGTTGATAAGAGTATTAAAAGCTTGCTAAAAAAAATAATGCATGCTATGTGAAAGCACGGTAATGCAGTGTAATGGCAGGAGTTTGGAATAATGTGGGAAACATTACGTGATTTTTCATTGAACTCTCCTCCCCTGCAACTAATACAAAAAAAGCTTTAATGTCTGAAGGACAAGAACAACTTCTAAATGACTCTCTGGACAATTACTCTCTCTGCGTGAAATATTTCAAACATCAGAATGCAACTGTGACAATTTGTCTATTTATTTCTTTCTTGGTGAACAACATAATAATGAATTTCTTTTTTCGCCAAACCATTCCATGCATTTCCTATTTTGGTATAGTACAACCAATGCATCGGTGAAGGAGCACGAAAATAAAAGGACATTGGACATGCAATGCTGCAAATTATTTTAGAAAGTTCTTTTCACTTGTCCCTGTCTTCAGGGAGCTTTCGTAACATGACCAAACCTTCAGTATAGTTTTAAACTGCTTTATACTTGCAGATCATGTTTACTCTTTGCCTCGACAATGTCATTGTGTAATGTCATTGGCAACGTTCTTCTCTGGTTTCTTGTATATTTCCTAGAATTGACGATTAGTCAAGTTAAACTTTTATGAAAATCATATACTGAAAGATAATACTGAACTAAAGCTTTTAATTTGCACAAGATCTCTCTCTCTCACAATGGAACGGCAATCACTTAACCTATAATATTTGATTTCGCCTCATTACGATATTTGCTTGAATTGGGAAAATGCTCATGATGTTGATTCTAATATTAGTTTTTGTTTATGGTTCACTTCGAGATGGAAATGAACTGTGCCAACGGGACAGCTGTAAAGTCACCGGCAACAGATTATTCCTAAGATGCTCTCAATTAAGTAATTGGCTTATAAAGGCAATTTAAATGCTATATTTATATAGAATTGCTTCAAATATTGCTTAGTGAGACTACTTGCATTTTATAAACAGGCGTAGCTGGCATTTGTGGACACGATGAGCCAAAATATGCATTTTCTTTCCTTTTATGTCCGCCATCCGTTTTGCAAAATAAATAGCTTCAGGATGAACAGATTTTGCAGAACACGCTGATTGTAAGTTGGAACAGATTTTATATCAACCGTATTACATGCATGCTACGAGAGAACATTTGAGCTATGACAATCCATGGAATTTTCGGTGTGATTTTTATGATTTATAGTCCCGTGATTATTATCATCAATCTCTTGCTAATCATTTCGTTCATTGCCACTGAACAACCAACAAAGAATGCTTCAAATTTCATGATTTTTATTATAAGTATTTCAGATTGCATTACTGGGACAATTTGCATGCCTTTGATTGCAATCTCTTTCTACTGGCCAAAAGAATTTTATCAGTCACTGGCTGTGGTCACATTTATTTTCGTCTTCGTCTTTCCTGGTATATCTACATCTTTAACACTTCTAGTTGGAATCGATCGCTATTTACACATGAATCCCAATATAAACAGATCTCCTTCAAGATTGCAGAAGTTTTTCGAAAAACCATTGATGTACGTTGTAATTTTTTGTGACACTGTTTTGGCGGTTGTATTCTCATTGATTTATGTTTTCATCTTTACAAAATATCCTGCACTCCAGACGTACATTGATAGTTTTCTTGCCTTCGTAATGTTAACATTCATGACCATGATTTTGGCGATTTACATTCGAGGATATCGCAGGGTTCTTCGCCATGTTGTTGAAAACCCAGTTCACTTGAGTGCACAAAATGGAAGCGTAGAAGAGCCAAGATATGTCCGTGAATTGTTCAAGACAGTGTTGCTGCTTTTAATAGCATCCGTCGTATCATACACGGCATATTTGATGATTATCGCTGTTGCATTCATTAATCGCACCGATCTTGAACTATATAGCTCATGGGAGATTAACCTGGTTAGTTTTTTGTCAATAATCATTTTCTACTCGAACTCCTTCACAAATGCATTGATTGTATTGTACAGAAATAGAAAATGCAGAGAATGGTTGAGCAAAAAAAGAGATTCATTATTATGTTGTTGTTTTAAGTCAAAAAGTGAAGAAGTGAGCATGCAAAGTGTTGCAGTTGTGATATCAAACGTGGAAGCGAGAAACCTATGATGGAACTCAGAATAGAATTTCGTGAAAATAAGAGCATCTCTCCGGGATGTTGATATATTTCATGGGTAGAGGTATTTTGTGAAGAGAAGGTTATGAAATAAAAAGAATTTTCGAAATGGTGCAGCAGGTGACACTATTGAATAGCGCGCTTGTGATTAAGTTCAAACGGGATAATCGTATCGGCTTCAGGACAGTTGGATATCATAAAAATACTTCAAACTCATCATGGTACAACTTTAAGAATAATTGGCCTGAATTAGTTGCTTTCTTGTTCTTTTAGATTAGTTTGCATTTTCAGCTAGTGTAATATAAATAAACTCGTATGAATATAACTACACATTTAAGTGAGGTAAAGTTTGCTGAATTATTGTCATCAAATATAAATATAAATATATGTATGATTCAGTTAGGAATAATTATTTACCTACTACGATCACAAAATCAATCAATTGGCCATAATACAGGGCCAGGATGACTGTGCAAAAGTTAATCAATTTATTTGACTCTGTTGCTTGTTATATTTTATCAACCTTGATGGAGTTTACTCGACGTTATTGAGCTGGTGCGATTGATCTCTTCCCACGGAGATTAGGATTCGGGACGAAGCATTGTTTGTTATTTTTTGTAAGTAAAGATAATAGACCGATCATGAACGCAGAGTCCGAAAAAGTTGTCAACCTTCCTCCGGCCAACAAAATCTGCCAAAAAACCTTCCTCACAATTGGTGAGCAAAAAATGGGCGTGGTCAATAAATATGGGCGGGGTTTTTGTAAGGCGCCAATCATACCACTCACAATTTCGACAAATATAAATGTTACTGAAAACGCCACAAAATGAACCCAAAACTCCACTCACTTATTTTCTAACCGACCATCCACGCATCAAGAAACACTCAAATTAACAACAGCAACAACGAAGCAGCAAACAACAACAACACCAAGACAAGACAGAGCTCTAACATCAAACATGGCGACCTCTTGACATTGTTCATCCGATCTTTTCAGCAAGAAAAAGCCATCTCACAGCTACTAACGTTTCAAGAGGAAGCTGAGGAGACGAGCACGACACGAGAGCGAGAGGCCCTCTTGTTCCTCTTACTTAAGACAGGCTTGGGCTTGTCTTTCCTGGCCTGGCCCAAGAGTACTTTGTTCAAAGAAAGGAACCCTATGCCAGACTAGACTTCCTGCAGTGTTTTTTGCTGAATTAATTACCAAAACTTCAGTATGCCTGCTATGTAACAAATATGTTGTACTATTAATTGTTCTGAGCATGAATGAAAACAGCCATACTTATTGTCGTCAGTCAGCCAACTTCGAAAATTAAAAGGTCGTGAAATCATTAGAGCTCTAATTATTGAACTACCACCAACTACCCATAGAATTAAAAAAACCCAAATCCAAGATTAATTTTTTCATTCAGCTATTTGAAAGTCTGTCCATAAATTATAGTATCTGACCTGATGCTATAATATTTTTCAATTGCAAATAGTGTGAAAGCAAAGGCTTATTTTGTTGTTGTTTTTCACACTTTATTGGTTCTCTACAGCATCATGCATCAGAAGCACAGCCACACAAACAAAAGATCAACAAATGAAGTCCTATCCAGTGCAATGTAATGTGCATATGTGCACCTGCACTTGTTTTCAGGCTTCAATGCATCTAAAAGTTGATTAGGTTTTCTTTACACAGTTTCTTTTGTGCTGTGTTGTGAAATCCGAAAAGGTTAACAGTATTGAGAACTTCCTCAAGTTTCAAAATTTTTGCAAACCTTCCTCAATTTTTTCTTTGTTTCCACAACCTTCCTCCGGCCAGTGGCCGTGGGGCCGTGATATTTTCTGGACTCTGCATGAACGATTGGCGAACATGCCAATACAACCAGACAAACACAGACATTTCCTTCTTTGATGTATGGTCGCTTTTATGCTATTAAAAGCTGATATAAATCCTGTTTAGCTCAATAGAGCGATGTTTGGTTGAAACGTTAGCTGTTCATTTCCTTTCCCTTGTCAGACATTGATCAAAATGTTGTTATTGCAATATTGTTGATCACAGTTCCACTAGTTTGTATATCCACTTCTTCAACTTGAGACTCCACGCAACAACAACATAATGCGCAATTTACTTTTTTACGTAACCATTCCTTGCATTCCTTATTTCTGTACAACACAATCATTGCATTTGTGATGGTGCCTGAGAATCCGAAAAATAGTGCAACCCCTTGAAACAGCAAATATACAGGCGAACTCATAGCAACCGGCTGTGTCATCTTTGATATTGCAGAGATAACAAACAACACAAAAGCAGACGTGTATGAAACGCATGCAGCTATGAGAAGCAAGAGAACTGTCTTTTGCAGTTCTTTCATATATCTTGGCTCATTTGCTGCTGCACTTTCAGCATCTCGTATGTTGTTAAAGCGAGTTTGATTTTCTTCAACATGGCGGCGAACTTTGCGATATCCTCGAATATAAATTGCAAGCAATGCAGTCATTATTGATAAGATGAGAAGGCAAATAGCGATGTTAATATAGAATATTGTCATAAAATTGTCTAAAACTTTGAAAAGGGCATAAGCTAAGGAGGACGCCACAGAAAAAATCACCATTAATACGACTACAACGTATACTTTTGGCTTTTTCAAATACTTTTGAAATTTTGATGAAGATCTCTGATTTATGAAGTCAGGATTCATGTGAAAATAGCGATCAATGCCGATTAGTATTGTAAGGTTTGCTGTGATGCCATTCAAACTTAGCGATATAAAATATGTGATTACACGTAATAATTTAATTTCCAATAATTTTAGCCAGCAAAATGGAATTCCGAATAACGGTATGCCAGTAAAACCATTCATGAGGTCCACGATACTTGTCATAAAGATCAATGTGTTTGAAAGATTCCTTCTCCACTGTTTAGTAGCAACGAATGAAGCTATCAGCACTGCATTGATAACAATTGTCGCAGGACTAAGAAGCAACATTACGATACACAAAATATTCATGATGTCTTGAAATATTCTGTAATTGCAATTTAATCTTTGGAAAGTCTGCCTCTTAGAGCTAGCTCTCTTAGCATCTCAAGGCCACCTCAACATATATTTTGATTTCAAGTACTTTATAGCGTTAAGAGTTTCCACCTGTATGGTATCAAAACTAATATAATAAGAACAATACACAATTGTTTGAATATTTATGATGATCCACAGTTTTATTCTCAACTATAGCATAAATGCGAATAAAAATGTCAATCCTACTGAAAATCAATCAAATTGAATAATTGATTACCATTGCATGTGGTTGTCGACTTTCAACCTCATTTTCATCCGAACTAAAATAAACAGAAATGATAGTAGAACATTAAATAAGGATTTAACTTTGAGCTTCAGAATATAGCCAGCAATTTAATCATTTTTTGCCCAAGTGTTGGAAGCAAAACTAATCTATACCGAAGTGTTGGAAGCAAACTAATCTATACCATATGTCAGCATACAGAGAATACATTAAAAATAACACGTTTTATGTGCGAGAGCACGGAAATAGATCATGGCAAGAAACGTCTCATCTGTCCCACGCAAAGAGGGTCCTGTATGCAATATATAAAGAGGTTTTATCACCAGAGGAATCCTTTCACATTGAGTGGTTAAACAAGACAAACACTTGAAGTGCATTCAATTTGCTTTAACTGCTAGGTTTTAGTCACGAGAGCGTGCCTTCTGTTCCTATTGGCTAAGAATAGACGAAATACGTTTACTTCAAGCTTCTATGTTACAAGATGCCAAATCCTTCTTTGCTTGAATTGTGGAAAGCCTGTCTCCTTTAGCTCTCTTAGCATCTGAAGATCACCGCAACATATTTTTTAATTCAAAGTATTTCATAGCTTTGAAAATTTGCACCTGTTAAATATCAAAATTGATATAATAAGAATAATAACAATTTTTTTAAATGTTTATGATGATACGCATTTTTATTCTCAGCTTTTGCATAAATAGGAATGCAAATGTCAATACTACTGAAAGCAAATCAAAGTGAATAATTAATTACTATTGTAAGTCAGTTTTGCAATTTTTTTCTCAAGCAATAATTTGACAGATATCTGACCATCACGACATTTATCGCATTTTAAATAATGAATGTGCACTACGTTTAGTAGAAGATTGTGCTTACTCGATGCATTGCTATACTCGATGAGGGATGGACACCAGCCAGCTTTAGAGATGCTAAAGAGATAATTTATACTGATAAGGATTTTACAAAAACCATGGTATCTTTTTTGCTTTTTCGTCCACCGCCCGTCTTGCTAAATCAATAGAACATCCAGCATTCTTTGTTCTCAGATTGTTGTCCCTTGCAATAGGTCTATCACAGCTGGCTTACTGTTATATTGTCGATCACAGTTGCACTAGCATTTACCTCATCTTCTTGAATGTCTGACTTACAACAACAACAGGAACATAGGAATGAATTTCTCTTTCTACGTAACCATTCTCTGCATTTCCTGTTTCTGTACAGTACAATCAATGCATTTGTGATGGCACCTGACATTGAGGCGAATAGTGCAAGCACTTGAAATAGTAAGAATCCAGGCGAACTAACAGCACTAGGTTTTTTTAGCATCAATATTGCAGAGCTAAGATAATACAAGTAATGAGGTGTATAGGAAATGGTTGCAGCTATAAGAAGCATTAGAACTGTTTTGTATAATTCTTTCACATAGCTTGGCTCTGCTCCGCTTTCACCATCTCGTATGCTGTTAAAGCGAGCTTGGTTTTCTTCAACATGGCGACGAACTTTGCGATATCCTCGAATATAGGTTACCAGCAATGCAGTCATTAATGTTAAGACGACAATAGAGGTTACGATGTTAACATAGGCTTTTGTCATAGTATCATTGCCAACGGTCAATAAGGTATAAAACAAGGAGAAGGCCAAGTTCAAAGTTACAATTAACACAGCCACAACGTATACTCTTGGTTTTTTCAAAAACTTTTGAAATCTTGAAGAAGATCTCTGGTTTATTAAGTCAGGATTCATCTGAAAATACCGATCAATGCCGATTAGTATTGTCAAACTTGCTGTGATGCCATGTAACATTAGCATTGTAAAATATGTGATCACACGTAATAATTTAGTTTCCGATAATTTTGGCCAGCAATATGTAATTCCGTATAACGTTACTGCGGTAAGACCATACATGAGGTCGACGATACTTATCATAAAGATCAATGTGTTTGAAAGATTCTTCCTCCACTGTTTCGTTGCAACAAATGAAGTCATCAATACTGCATTGATAGCGATTATCGCCGCAGTAAGAAGAAAATTTGCGACAACAAAAATATTCATGTCTTGAATTTTTCTATACTTGCAATTGAATCTTCAGGTAAAAGCCTTCCTCTGTGAGCTCTTTTAGCATCTCACGACCACCTCAGCAGATATTTTGATTAAAAGTATTTCATAACCATGATAATTTTCACCTGTTAAGTATCAAAATTAATATAATAAGAACAATACACAATTGTTTGACATGTTTATGATGCACAGGCCCGTCGAGAGCCAGCTCGCGCCTTGGGCCTTTAAACAAACAAGCGACAAGCGGCTGTTTGAAAATTTCTTTGCGTGAGCAAAACGTTTCGCGGGCCCTTTTTGAGACCCGAGCCCCGGGAATTTACCACGGCCACCCCCATCCCCTCTTGACGGTATTGATGGTGCACAGCTAGATTTTCAGTTGTAGTATAGATAAAAGCACAACTGTCATCCAACTGAGAATGATAATAAATAATCCATTTACTATTGCAAGTCATTTTTAATTTTTGATTCTATTTTAAACCCAAATTTATTAAAGAAAAATGATAATAAAACATTTACGCATATCTAACTTTTGCCTGACCACAACACTATTCAGCGCATTGTATAGAGTCCTTTGAATAACATTATGGACCTTGCCCAAAATTAGGATTGCAACATTGAGGACGGCAACGACGACACGAGAGGCTTGGGTCGTGTAGCGAGTCGAGGATAACATGTTAGTTAATGGATTCATGGATTCATCAACCTAAGTTAATTATAGACGTATATCGTAACCTAGCGTCACTAACCAAATTACAGCATTCTTTGTTTTCAGATTGTTGTCCCTTGCAATAGGTCTATCATAGCTGGCTTACTGTTATATTTTTGATCACAGTTGCACCAGCATTTACATCATATTCTTCAATATCTGACTTACAACCACAGCAACATGGAAGTGAAATTTTAATCATGGTTTTCTTTTCGCGCAGCCATTCTCTGCATTTTTTGTTTCTGTACAGTACAATCAATGCATTTGTAATTGTGGCTGAGTTTCCGCAAAATAGTGTAACTCCTTGAAGCATTAAATACGCAGGCGAACTAATGGCAGCCGGCTTTCTTAACAATAATATTGCAGAGGTAACATACATCACCGAAACAGGGGCTTGGGAAATGCATGCAGCTATAAGAAGCAACAAAACTGTTTTTTGCAATTCTTTCACATATCTTGGCTCATTTGCTGCTCCGCTTTCACCATCTCGCATGGTGTTAAAGCGAGCTTGATTTTCTTCAATATGGCGACGAACTTTGCGATATCCTCGAATATAAATTACCAGCAATGCGGTCATTGACGATAAGATGGAAACGGAGAAAGTGATGTGGACATAAATCTTTATCATTTTATTTTCGAAAGTCAAAAAAGTATAAAGTAGAGAGATAGTCATAGTAAAAATCACAATTAATAGAATCACAACGTATATTCTTGGCTTCTTCAAATACTTTTGAAATCTCGAAGAAGATCTCTGGTTTATGAAATCAGGATTCATGTGAAAGTAGCGATCAATGCCGATCAGTATAGTAAGGTTTATTGTGATGCCACCCAAGCTCATCGATGCAATATATCTGAACACGCGTAGCAATTCAAACCTCAAGAATTTTGGCCAGCAATATACCATTCCGTACAACGGCATGCCAGTAAGACCATTGATGAAGTCGACGATACTTGTCATGAAAATCAAAGTGTTTGAAAGATTCTTCTTCCACTGTTTAGTAGCAACGAGTGAAATTATCAACACTGCATTGGTAGCAATTGTCACAGGACAAAGAAGCAGCATGACGATACAGAAAATATTCATGATGTCTTGAAATATTCTGTAATTGCAATTTAATCTTTGGAAGGCCTGCCTCTTAGAGCTCTCTTAGCATCTCATGACCACCTCAAAAGATATTTTGATTCAAAGTATTTCATGGCCCTGAAAATTTCCACCTGTTAAATATCAAAATTAATATAATAAGAATAATACACAATTGTCGGAGTTTTTGATAATGCACAGTTATATTTTCATCTGTGGCATAGATAAAAGCCCAAATGTTATACAACTGAGAATGCAAATGAATAATAGATGTACTATTGCAAGTGATTTTAATTTTTGATTCTATTTTTAGCCAAAAAGAATTAAACAGAGATCATAATAAAAAATGTGTGCGTATCTAACTTTCGCGTGACCACCACACTATTCAGAACATTTTATAGAGTCCTTTGAATGACATTATGGACCTTGCCCAAAATTAGGATTGCAACATTGAGGACAGCAACAACGACAGGAGAGGCTTGGGTCGTGTACACGAGGCTTGCATCGTGCAGTGAGTTGAGGATGACATGTTAGTTAAAGGGAATGTGCAAAGATATAAGGCTCTGTTTAAAAATAGATCGAAGAGAACCGGAAGAGAATGCAAAATGGCAACAACAACAGGCCTAATGTTCCCTTTGCGCTTCTCTGGTTGGTTAATAAACCAAACCTATTTTTAGCATTTGCAAAAGCAAGCCTTTTAACCTTGCACATTCCCTTTAATGGATTCATGGATTCATCAACCTAAGTTTATTATTGACATATATCGTAACCTAGCGTGACTAACCAAATATGACTCGACACATCCCCCTTGCGATGATATCCTAAATGTGCCAAGCTTAATGCGAATCTATCTAAACCATCAGGGTTTTACGAATATATCAAAAAACCTATGCCTTTTGTCGCAGTGCTGATAACCCACAATGTATTAGCCAATCAATAGCAAAGTTTTTATTAAACTGATACGCGCTAACCATTCCTAGCGCTCATTCTAAACTATAAATTGGTGGGAAAGGGTAGAACAAAGCAATGTTTTTGGCCAGGGATTGACGGCAACCAATTGAAGCCAATTTGGGGATTTGCAAGCAGTTGGAATGTGCACTTCGTTTAGTAGAAGATTGTGCTTACTCGATGCATTGCTATACTCGGTGAAATGATGGATAACCAACCAGCATTAGAAATGATAAAGAGATCATTTATACTGATAAGGATTTTGCAAAAACAATGGTATCTTGTTTGCTTTTTCGTCCACCGCCCGTTTTGGTATATCAATAGAACATCCAGCATTCTTTGTTCTCAGACTGTTGTCCCTTGCAATAGGTCTATCATAGCTGGCTTACTGTTATGTTGTCGATCACAGTTGCACTAGCATTTACCTCATCTTCTTGAATGTCTGACTTACAACCACAACAACATGGAAGTGAATTTTTAATCATAGCTTTCTTTTTGCATAACCATTCTCTGCATTTCCTATTTCTGTACAGTACAATCAATGCATTTGTAATTGTGGCTGAGTTTCCGAAAAATATTGTAACTCCTTGAAACATTAAATATGCAGGCGAACTAATGGCAGCCGGCTTTCTTAACAATAATATTGCAGAGGTAACATACATCACCAAAGCAGGGGCTTGGGAAACGCATGCAGCTATAAGAAGCAACAGAACTGTTTTTTGCAATTCTTTCACATATCTTGGCTCATTTGCTGCTCCGGTTTCACCATCTCACATGGTGTTAACCCTCTCATGCCCAGCGTCCCAGTAAGGTCCCAGATGAAAAAATTTTGCGAAAAAATAAATTTGTTTAGAATTCGTTCAAAAATTGCACAAAGGACAATGTTTATGCGTAGAACTCGAAAATCAAGTTTGTTTTTGAAACTTCTGAAGGTAAGGGGGTCAAAATTTGAGGTAAAGAAGCGCAATTTTGTAGCTAAACAAAGAGATTTCTGGCTCGTGAAAGGCAAATTCAAGTTCGAAAATAGAATTCATTTAGATACCCGTGTTCGTTGAAGCCCGCACGAAGCTGGAGCAAAGCTGAGAATTAGTCATGACTCATGCTACAATTGAAGGCTTGTTTCAACTAATGATTTGAAATCTTAATAAATGTCCGAGTATTTATGTAAGGTTTCTACTATAGTTAACATAACATGTTCCAAATCAATTATTAGGATTTTATGTACAATTTCAAGGTAGGATTTTAACAAAAACATGATAGGATTTTCACGCATCAAAACTTTGATAGAGTTGTTTGAAGTAAAGAAGCCTGGGTAAAAATTGGCGGGAAAGTCGATTAGAATGGACCAGTAAGCCAGTTAGAATGGGCTGGACGGTTTGTAAAGTAAGCGATAAAGGCAAATTTGGTGGGAATTTTGTTGTTAATCACGTGACAAAAGTAGGCAAAAAGACATACAGAAATGCACAAAATTGCAAAAATTATGACATCGTGGAACAGTTATTGTCAAGGAATAAGGGAACAGGAAGACTAGTTGTGATAGATAGTGGGTATCCGACACTGAAACTCTTGACTGACGCCAAAAGACTTTGGCAGACATGAATGATTGCAACCCAGCGTGGAAATACAGCACACCTTCCAAGCAACCAAAAGGCCAACATTAAGGATGTATTTCTAGATAATGACATCAAGTCGAGGGAAGCGTTTTGGCAACCCACTCAAGTCAACCAAGGAGCAGAAAGGGTCGTTATAAACGTACCAACGCAACGAATGGTACGTTTTCATGATGTTTTGAAATATTCTGTATTTGCAATTGATTCTTTGGAAGGCCTGCCTCTTTGAGCGCTCTTAGCATTTCAAGACCACCTCAATATATACTTTAATTCAAAGTATTTCATAGCCTTGAACATTTGCACCTGTTAAATATCAAAATTAGTATAATAAGAATAACACACAATTGTCTGGCATAAATAAAAGCACAAATGTCATCCACCTGAGAATGAAAATGAATAATTGATTTACTATTGCAAGTGATTTTTAATTTTCGATTCTATTTTTATCCAAAAAGAATTAAACAGAAGTAATAATAAAAAATTTATGCGTATCTAACTTTCGCCTGACCACTACACTATTCAGAACATTGTATAGAGTCCTTTGAATAACATTATGGACCTTGCCCAAAATTAGGATTGCAACATTGAGGGCGGCAATGACGACACGAGAGGCTTGGGTCGTGTACACGAGCCTGGTGTCGTGCAAAGAGTGAACATTTTTTAATTACGGAACAACGACTAACAAATCTATAATAACATCATACATGCTATAAGGACACTACGATTTGGTCGTGACATACGTACATGATACATAAACACATTTACAGTAATAGTACAGTATTTACAATTCCTTAGTTAGATGCTCAATGCCAACTATTGCATCTGAGCAAACACCAATCACGTTTTCGAATTGTTTATTTACATAAAGGACCAGATTAAAGAGGCCTTTGAGGGAATAGTATGTTTACCTAATCGTAATGATGCTGAAGGCATACATACAGTACCGTCGAGAGGAGGTAGCCCGGGGTAAGTTCCTGCGACCTGGGTCTCACGAAGGACCCGCGAAAAGTTTTGCTGGCTCTCGACGGGCCTCACAAATAACCACTTTAACCATCTTTGGGGATGATAAAGAGATTGTTTATACTTATTGTTTAACTGTTATCGAAGGAAAGCAGCCAAACAAAATTCTTTTTCGGTGGGCGCTTTTTGTCAATTACGTGGATCAAAGATTGGTCACTGGCATATTGCTGATCACAGCTGCACTGTTTTCTATCTCTATTTCTTCAGTTTTTGACTTCAAACAACAGCAACCCAATAAGGAATTTCTTTTTTTGCGTAACCATTCTCTGCATTTCCTATTTCTGTACAGTACAATCAATGCATTTGTGATGGTGCTTGACATTAAGACGAATATTGTAACAATGTCAAACATTAAGAATTCAGGCGAACGAAGGGCGCTCGATTTTTTTAAGATTAATATTGCCAAGGTAACATAATTTGCGGAAGCTGACACATAGGAAACGCATGCAGCTATAAGAAGCAACAGAACTGTTTTTTGCAATTCTTTTACATATCTTGGCTCATTTGCCTCTCCGTTTTCGCCATCTTGTATTGTGTTGAAGCGAACTTGATTTTCTTCAACATGGCGGCGAACTTTGCAATATCCTCGAATGTAAATTGCAAGTACTGCAGTCATTGATGATAAGATGAAAAGGCAGATAGCGATGTTACCATAGCTTACTAGAATCCTGTTTTTAAAGGCCAAAAAAGCTTCAAGTAAGAAACATGTTACAGGGTAAATTACCATTACTGTAACTACAACGTATACCCTTGGCTTTTTCAAATACTTTTGAAATCTTGATGAAGATCTCTGGTTTATGAAGTCAGGATTCATGTGAAAGTAGCGATCAATACCAATCAGTATTGTAAGGTTTATTGTAATGCAAAAGAGACTTTGGAATGCAACATTTGCGATGACAAATAAACATTTGAATCCGGGTATTTTTGGCCAGCAATGTAGAATTCCGAATAACGGCATGCCAGTAAGACCATTGATGAAGTCCACGATACTTGTCATAAAGATCAACGAGTTTGAAAGATTTCTTCTCCACTGTTTAGTGGCAACAAACGAAATTATCAACACGGCGTTGACGACAATTGTTGCGGGGCAAAGAAGCAAAATTGCGGGTCCAAAAATATTCATAATGACTTTATATATTTCCATAAACAACAGACAAGTAATCTAATGTTAATCTGCAATAAATTCTTTGGAAAAATTGTTTCTTTGAACTGTTCGAACCTTATATGATTTCCTGGAAAGAATTTTAAACGTTTATTTCGATTCGAAAACCTTGATTGCATTCACAATTCGCACCTATAAAATATCAAAATTAATTTAATAAGAACAACAAACATTTTTTTTGTTTGTTTGATGTATACAATTGAGCGCGTTATGCATGCAAATACAAATGCAGATGCTGCTCAAAATTAATCAAAGAGAATAATTGATTACCATTGTTAGATGTTCACTTTTATTTTGATCCGAAATAAAATAAAGTATGCAGATATGTGTAATAAAAAGCAGAAATTTGTTTAACTCGTCACTTGCTGACTTCATCAACCCTAGAAATGACATTAGATATTTTGTATGGCTTGACTACTTACTTCCAAGTAGTCTAAGTGAACGGCACTGTCGTTAGTGAATCATTTCTAAACAAAATTAGACCTAACTCGGTTTAGGCCTGATTTTGATTGACTATGAACTTGATCCTGTGGAAGTACATTTTGTATGTTGCCTTGACTACGTGTGGTAGCATTATTTATGCCAAATTTATTGTTGTGAGCTTCTAAATAGAAACTTGTGGTGCATTACTGTAGAGTGTGAAGTGCGCAAGCTAACGTTTGAACGACTTTGATTATTTCACCCTGGAGCTCCCCTGTGCTCAATTTTCTAGAAGTCACCATGCATATGTGGTGGTGCCTGAAAGTGTAAGGATGGTATAATTCGTTGATCCAATAAATGTTCAGGTGAACTAATAGCACCAGTCTATCTTGAAACTCTAATAATCTGAAGTCTCAAGCATCTGCTGAAAACTCTATTGAAACTGAATTTACAGCTGCTCATTATGTACAGCTTGTTGAGGGTTTGGATAACCAGACACAATGTGTATAATTCAAAATGACTTAATTCGTGTAACGGAGGATAATGCGATTGGGAACATTGTGAGTAAAGTTGTTTTATCCTCAAAGTTTTATCCCGGGAGTTTATTAATTCCAGTATTTTTAGGACGCATTTATGTGCAAGGGGAGTCTTTTTTAACGGGCCATTCGTTGCAGTTTCTGGGTAATATGGAAGCCAACATAATCACTAAATGGACTTCGAGCAAGAGATCGTTGTTTTGTTGCGCTCGCGTGTTTAAGTCCACAAAAGTATTTAAAGGAACCTTTTTGTCAGGGAGCAAAGACTTTTAGGACTTGCATCACATTATGTTGCTAATAAGACAATTACCAGAAATATTAATTGAATTCCAGTATTAGATGTCGTTGTTTCCATGCAGCATTGATATTATATAATTAATGTCAAGTAAAAGTTGAAAAAAAACACGAAACTCGTGAACAGATGAAATAGTATCCAGGTGTTATTAAAATATTCAATGCCACTTTATAATCATCAGATACAAACTATTAATCTAAAGCTGCATTTCTATCTAAAGGAGATAATTAACATAGAATTACCTGTTGAACTATTGCATTAACTTTTCTTTCCTTTTTCATTTATTCTTCTTCAATATTTTAAATAAACAAAAGCAATCTCCACCTGCCATTTTGTTTTGTTTGGCTGTCTTGATGTCGAAGTAGTATCTAACATGGACCCTTTCAAATTTTTTAATCTCATATTTCTTCGTAACCCCCGTACTTCCTTTCCTTAGCCAATCGCAACTTTTATGATTCTAACTCTTTTGTCATGTCGTTCCAATCAATGTCACCTCCTATGCCCACATCGCACAGCAGAATGGGTGGTAAGGAGAGAGCTTTCCGGGCACATTCTTTTTCTCCGTGACAAAAAAAATGGTCGCCGGGCCCTAATTTCAATGCATCATCGATTCCTGCCATTAATGCCATTAATAATGGTGGACCTTAAAAAATGAGATTTAATGTCTCACTTGCAAAAACAACATACAACTGAGTTTTTCTCTCCGCACAACTCCCTCTCTGCATCAAATATTTGATAAATGAGAATGCAATGCTATTATCATTAGGAATTTCTGTTCTGAGTTCCATCATAGGTTTCTTGTTTCCACGTTTAACATCACAGCTGCAACATTGCGCGTATTCACTTTTTCATTTTTTGACTCGCAACAATAACATAATAATGAATCTCTCTTTTTATTCAACCATTTTCTGCATTTTCTATTTCTGTACAATACAATCAATGCATTTGTGAATGTGTTGGAAAAGAACAGGACATCTGAGAAACAAATAGCCAGTTGTCCTTTCTGGTCATACTCCGATAAAGAAGGAGTTGAGTTAAAGTTTTTATATTTAATCATGAATGCAGTAGCCCAATGAATGAAAAATCCCATATATGACACGATAGTCGCTATTAAAAGCAGTAACACTGTTTTATACAATGCACGCACATACTGTGGCTCCTCTACGCTTCCATCATGCGCGCTTACGTGAACTGGGTTTTTAACAACATGGCAATGAACCCTGCGATATCCTCGAATGTAAATCACCAAAATTGCAACCATCAGTATTAGCATGGCAGATACATTAAAGGTATGTAAATACATCTGGGCTGACCGGGATAAAATGGTGTGAAGTAATTTGTACGCAACAACTAATGTCATGTCACAAAGAATAACAACGTATATCATTGGTCGTTTGAAGAGCTTTAGCAATCTTGATGGAGATCTGTTTATATCAGGATTCATGTGTAAGTAGCGATCGATACCAACCAGAAGTGTCAAGGTTATAGAGATGCCAGGAAAAATGGTTCGGATATATGCAACTTGTGAATGATAATTTGCTCTTGGCCAGTAGTACGTGATCCCAATCAAAGGCATGCCACATAACCCAGTAACAGAATCCGAAATGCTTATGATAAGAATCAGCAAATTTGAAGCATTCTCTGTTACTTGCTTAGTGGCAATGAACGAACCAATCAGCAAGGCATTTATAGCAACAATCACAGGACCACATATGATATAAATCACACCAAATACTTGATAAATTAGCATGGCTTAGAATGTTTTATATATGCTTGTACCGTAGTTATATAAGTTTTCCTTTTTCAACTGGGTATTTGTAGATTCCTTTCATCCTGCACTCGCTTCTTGTTGACTTCTGAGTTTTTCTTTTATGTTTTCATCATGTGATCAATATATCTTTAGCTGCAAATTTCATTGAAATACTTCGAACTTCCAATTGTTATTCAGGTGGCGATAATTAAATGAAATTTTGATAAACGTCATATACTGAAAGGTATAAATTCGAGTTTCTAATTTGCACATGCATCTATGTCTTACCATAGAACGGCAATCACGTAACTTCTAATTTATGCTTGTGCCTAATTACAATTATTGCTTGAAATGAGAAAATGCTAATCATGTAGATATTAAGATTAGTTTTTGTTGATGGATCGTAATGAAATGGAAGTAAACTGTGCAGACTGAGCAAATTCATTTCCCATGGATTATTTCAAAGATGCTTTTGATGAAGCCAGCAGGTTATGAAAAGAGTAAAAACGAAAAAACAAATGCATGCATTTTTCATGGGTAAAATGTGGCCTGATGACTTTGGCACTTCATAATGAAATCACAGAAATATCAATAATGAAGTCTTATAAAAAAAGAATAGAGCTCATCTAGTACCTATCTTCCGATTTCGGTGCTCTTCCTAACTGAGATTTTGCAATTTAACCAGTTTTTTCGACAAGAAGAAATTTGGAAGGCTGCCTCGTTCGCATGCACATCATTCGTCATTCACGCAAGTCATTGTGCATTTTCCCTCTGGCTTTTTTGATGCTTTTTGGTCAAGCATGACAGTAATCTAAACAAGGCTCCGCATCCCTCCGTTGTATTTCGAGTCGGTGCTTAGAGGGTGCCTTCTCCACAACTTTATCCCTGCAATTGTCTTTTTTATGCCCCCTACTATCCGGGCCTATCTCATTCGAAAGTCAAGGAACATAATACAAAGTCATAAACAAGCTTCTTATGTATTCGCAATAGTGAAGCGAACATGATTAAAGAGTTCATTTTTGAATTTAAAATTATGTTATTTAACATAAATTCCTCAAAGTCTGTTCATCTACCATCAATTTGACGAAAGCTAGAATGCTATATGTTTCTCATTTTGCGATGCCTGTAGTTTGCACAAAAATCTTACTTTGTGAAATGGTCAATTTCAGTTATAGCACAACCCCTAAAATGTTATGTTGCCTAATTTAGACTTTGGTTGAAACGAAGATTGCCGACAGTACATAATTAAGAATATGCTAATGATGAAGACCTCAATATTAGTTTTTGTTAATGGGTCGTAATAAAATGGAAATAAACTGTGTAAAATAAACAGCTGCAAAACCATTTTCCATAGATCATTTCACAGATGCTTTTAATTAAATCAATGGGTTACGAAGATAATTAAAATGCCATCTCAATAAGGAAGTACGTAAAATATTGTTTAATATTACTTTGAAGACATTTTCCTCCTGAACCTAATGAAGAGTTTAACTCCAAGCAACTGTAATATCATCCTTTATATCCGTGTAATATCCACCCAGACCTTTTTATTCGTACGGGTCATGAGAAGTCCATCCATTGATTGTGCTTTGTACTATTTTCATAAAAGTATATTGTTTACTATACAGTGCTGTTCATTACTTTCATCCTCGATCGTTCTTTCTTACAACCATCTTACATCGATCAAAAATTGGTTACTGCAATGCTTAAAATTGCCAAGTTTCTATAATTCCAGGCGAAGCAAAAGGGATCACAGGGTGTGGTCACATAAAGAGGAAGGAATAGGGTCACACTACTTAGATTTCACAGTTCCATAAAAATAACATCATATTATTCGTATGGTCGTTTGACTATTTACATTCGTTAAATAAGCGCCACTGGCGTTTGTGAATCATTTATCAATACCAGGGCCCAGGCTGAGCAATTTGTTTGCTTTTGTGTCCGCCGTCTGTTTTGGAAATAAATAGCTGCAGGATGAACAGATTTTGCAGAACACATTGACTGGAAGTTGGAAAAGACTTTATTCCAACCGTGTTACATGCATACTACGAGAGAACATTTGAGCTATGACAATGTATCGAATTTTCGGTGTGATTTTTATGATTTATAATCCTGTGATTGTTATTATCAATGCCGTGCTGATCATTTCGTTCATTGCCACTAAACAACCGACAAAGAATGCTTCAAACCTTATGATCGTTATCATAAGCATTTCAGATAGCATCACTGGGGCAGTTTGCCTGCCTTTGATTGCACTCTCTCTCTCTCTCTCTAATAGAATATTATCAGTCACTGTATCTGGTCACAAATCTTTTCGTCTTCGTTTTTCCTGGTATATCTACATCTTTGACAATCCTGGTTGGAATCGATCGCTATTTACACATGAATCCTGATATAAACAGATCTCCATCAAGATTGCACAAACTTTTTGAAAAACCATTGATGTACGTTGTAGTTGTTTGTGACGTTTTCTTTGTGGTTGTATTCTCATTGATTTATGTTTTCATCTTAAGAAATTATCCTGCATTCCGGACGTACATTGATGTTTATCTTGCCTTCGTAATGTTAACATTCATGACTATAATTTTGGCGATTTACATTCGAGGATACCGCAAGGTTCATCGCCATGTTGTTGAAAACCCAGTTCACTTAGATGGACAAGATGGAAGCGCAGAAGAGCCACAATATGTCCGTGAACTGTTCAAAACAGTTTTACTGCTTTTGGTAGCGTCGATGGTGTCATTCGTGGCATATTTTATAATGATCGCTATTGCATTCATTGATCGCTCAACCGATCTTAGACAAAATATTTCATGGGAGCTTAGCCTGGTTACTTGTTTGTCAATAATCATTTTCTACTCGAACTCCTTCACAAATGCATTGATTGTGCTGTACAGAAATAGAAAATGCAGAGAATGGCTAAACAAAAAGAGAAATTCATTATTATGTCATTGTTGTAAGTCAAAACATGAAGAAATGAACATGCAAAATGTTGCAGCTGTGATTTCAAACGTGGAAACCAGAAACCTATGATGGAACTTAGAGCATAAGTTCTTAATGATACAACCATTGCATTCTCATTTATCAAACATTTAATGCAGAGAGAGAGAATTGTGCGGAGAAAAACTCGCTTGTAAACTGTTTTGTAAGTCAGGCATTAAATATTTTTATTGCAATGGTTCATCTGATGGCGCGTTTGAACAAGCCGCCAGCGACTGACTTGGAAGGGGATGAACATATTGATTGTACAACGGTTGGAAATTGTAAAAATACCCCAAACTAGGCCATAGCTTCAAAAATGATTAATCTCGAATCAATTAATTTTTTGTGATTGTTTAGGAAAAAGTATATTTTATCTCATCTTATGACTCGTATAAATATCATTTCACATTTACACAAAGTAAATGCTGCTAAATTTTCGATGTGATATTACTTTATAATTTTACTTTGTACTTCATGTAGCTTGATTACATTTAAACCAGGAGAGATGACAAAGCATCAAAGAAATTATAAATTACTAAGTTATAAATAATTATTTACTTCTTATGATCATAATTGATCGTTATTGATCAATTATAATGTTGCTTAACAGGTGATCCATCGACCTGTTTCTGATGCTGACAATAGTTCATTGACCTGGATTTAGTTTATTCGACGCCAATCAGATGATTTTGATACATTCTAAGTTCTATTGTTCGGTCCTGTATCTTTGTCATTCTTTCTAGCCCAGCAGCCACTGTCCATTACTTTGTTTCGAGTCAACATTTCAGTCAAATCCACTCATGACAACCACTGTAAATCCTCTTATGAGACACTATCTTCGAATTCACTCCTGGAATAGCCCCCCCCCACTAAATATTTATTCATGCTTATAATTTTCTTCTTGAATCATCCCCAATGGGGCTGTATTTGAATGGGGGCATTGAGTTTGCATCGTTACAGAAACTGATAATTAGTTTAGAGACCGGCAGCGACGAAAAATTTGTTCTTGACGAAATAATGTTGATTGCAAAATGCTCTTTTGAAGAGTTTGATGCTGCACGTAGGCTACAAGACCTTCAGGTTAGCTTGAAAGCTATCTTGGGATGGGAAGCTCGTATTATACACTTGTATCTAACTACCAATGTCACATGATTACATACACACAGCTGAACAATGAAGATAAACACATACCTTCATTGGAAGTTGACGCAACTGGAGTTGTTGAGACAAGTGAATTGTCACAATTCACGCAGCTGAAATACCGCTGGCCATACGCGATGTGCAGGATATAAAAGCACATAACTAACAGTGTTACAAAGGAATAAAAATGCTGCAGAATCTGTTTGTTTTCAATAACATGGCGTTTGTGAAAACAAAGTGTTCACGATGATAATTAACGATGATTTATTTTTCAAAGATGGATCAAACATTTGGTTTGTTCATCTTTGAACCAAGCATTTTGTTCGTCTTGTCCCCTGCTTTCTATTTCTGCTGAACGTTTCACTAAAGGTAGTAATTACATACATACATACATACATACATACATACATACATACATACATACATACATACCTGGCTTACATACATACACACCCGACCTACATACATGCATTTTATTAAAGGTATATATACAAAGGAAGCGTGCATATGCACATAGATGATTGATTTTATCCAATCAAATGCGTTTGTGCGATGGCTAGGCAACTGTGCTAGTGATCATTTTTTGCATAAATTATTACAACAACAGTGCAATGCTGTCCGATAATAAGCTTTGTTACATACTTGTTATCGCTTGAAATATGTTCATAACATATCTGTTACTGCAATATTGTTTATAACAGCTGCACTGTTCCTCACTTCCACCTCTTCAATTTTTGACTCACAACAGCACAAGCAATGTTTTAGGGAATTTCTCTTTTCGCGTAACCATTCTCTGCATTTCCTATTTCTGTACAGTACAATCAATGCATCTGTGATGTTACCCGACATTAAGAGACTTAATGTAACTACGTCGAACAGTCGATATACAGATGAGTTCATGGCACTGGATTTATTTAGCATCAATATCCCAGCGGTTGCAAGATTCACGCAAATAGGCATATACGAAACTGTTGCAGCTATAAGAAGCAATAGAACTGTTTTTTGCAATTCTTTCACATATCTTGGCCGAATTGCCGCTCCGTTTTCACCATCTCGTATTGTGTTAAAGCGAGCTTGATTTTCTTCAACATGGCGACGAACTTTGCGATATCCTCGAATATAAATTGCAAGTAGTGCAGTCATTGATGATAGAATGAGAACAGAGGTAATGATGTTAGCACAAACTTTTGTCATTCTCTGATTTTCATCATCCGATATGACAAAAAATGAGGAAAATGCGACAGGAAGAATTACCATTAGGAGAATTACAACGTACACCCTTGGCTTTTTCAAATACTTTTGAAATCTTGAAGAAGATCTCTGGTTTATGAAGTCAGGATTCATGTGAAAGTAGCGATCAATGCCGATTAGTATAGTAAAACTTGCTGTGATACCACCCAAGCTCGTCGATGCAATATATGTGATCACGCGTAATAATTCAAAGTTCCAGAATTTTGGCCAGCAAAATGCAATTCCTAATAACGACGTGCCAATAAGACCATTGATGAGGTCCAAGATACTTGTCACAAAGATCAATGTGTTTGAAAGATTCTTCCTCCACTGTTTAGTAGCAACAAATGAAGCTATCAGCATTGCATTGATAACAATTGTCGCAGGACTAAGAAGCAAAATTACGACACCAAAAATATTCATGATGGCTGGATTGTATTTCCATAAGTATCACACAATTAATTACTTGGGAAGGTTGCTTCTAACATCTCAAGACCACCTCTACAGAATTTTAAATATTCCTTTCACTTCCACTTTAAATATTCCATATCCATTTTTCTTTGATGGCTTAAACATTGGTACCTGTAAGCTATCAAAATCAAGACAATAGGGACAATATGCTGTTGCTTCAGATGTTTGAGATATACAGTGATGAAACAAGTAGGATTTACAGTTGTATTAGTATATCAATCCTGCTGGAAATTAACCAAAGTAAATATTCGATCACTATTGCAAGTCATTGTTAAATTTTTGATTTTATTTTCATCCGAAGTAAAATAAACAGAGTTGTAATGAAAAAAGAAACTCGTCACCTGACAGAGTCATAACACTTCGGCGTATTTCAAAGAGTCCAGTAGGACGATAAAAATTGCTACGCATCTCTATAAGTAGCATACAATTAATGTCTTGCAATTAAAATTACAATATGGTTTGTTATGCGGCAACTTCAGCTCTCCAAGTATGCGCCATTGGAATTTGTGCATTTTTTACCAGTATTACAGGCTTCGTCAGAGGGGCGTTTAATGCTAAAATAGGTATGCTCGAAGCATCAAGATGCTCAAGGCATGCATATTCATTAACATTTCCTTCTACTTGTGCGCAGTCATTGAACAAAGTTGCTGGATTATAAGCCCTAGTTACACTACACAAATTTACCCTGGCTCAACCCGGGCTAAGTTAACCCGGGTTTCTTTTTTGTAGTGCGAATGCAACTGGCCCGGGTCCAACCCGGCCTAATTTCTGACGTTGTAGTCTGAGCCCGAAAACAAAGGCGATCCGGGGTTAGTTTCTTTGATGAGCATGCGCATTGCGCTTTTGATGAAAAAAGACGCACGCGCTAACAAGCATTACCAAGATTCAAGTTCACCTGTGATTATTTTCAATTCCTTTTAATATTCTTTTTTTGCACTGTTGTTGGTCGCTTAGAGTTGTCAGTTTATTTTGAGTATGAATTCGGAA
Organism: Sanderia malayensis; assembly: GCA_013076295.1. Classification (NCBI taxonomy): domain Eukaryota; kingdom Metazoa; phylum Cnidaria; class Scyphozoa; order Semaeostomeae; family Pelagiidae; genus Sanderia; species Sanderia malayensis. The sequence goes on from RQOL01000729.1 coordinate 1,679,791, forward strand.
ATTATTCCTCGAGAATTGATGTAGGCCTAAATATTGCACAAATATTGCACTGCCAGAGCCATTATTTTCTGCATGAAAATACTTCGACAGCAACTTGATGAGGTTGGAGCTTGATAACTTGCTTTCTCCGCCATGTTTCAAGTTGAAGGCGGCAACGAATCGATCACGCATGCGTGTCGTTGTTGGGTTACCAATGACACCAAGATAAAATAAGAGAACTTATTTAATTTTACCTTGATGGCACCCATACGATCATTTTCGACCTGAATCAGCACTCACACTGCAAGCCAAAACTAACCCGGGTTGACTTCACCCGGGTTAGTTTGGGCTTTAGCTATGTTTGGACGTCTGCCGGCGAGATGCTTTACGCAGGGGCAGCGCTACCGGGATGATTCGATGTGTGCGATACCTCCTCCCCCAAGCTGTAGTAATCAGTACTTTTTTGTCAAAATTGGCATCTTTCATTTCTTATTTTGCAAACCGATCAGCATCAATTTAGAAGTCGATGATCATAGTTGTACTTGTGCTCAGCATCAAAACCAGTTTTTAGTGCCCCCGAGCATTATGCCAATATATGTTAGTTAATACATGAAATTTATTAACTTTAGTTAATTAGGCACGGATTTTTCATATTGCGTGACTGTTTTTTAATGCTAATCAACAACCAAAATTAACAGGGCCACACCAAGGGTGCGTTGATTACTTGACACAGGCAAGGTATTTTAATCTGGCACCAATCGTAAAATATCACGCATAGCGATGCTGCCTGTATCTAATCTCAGCTTGATGAAAGTGACAAGCACAATAAACCAATCAAAGCTCCCAACACAGCAGGCTAACCAGCGACAAGCCAATCAAATTAAGCGAATCACCACGCAAAATACTCCCTTTATAAGACAATGCAAAGCCCTCAAAGGGCAACAATTTACAAACAAAGCAACATATACATAGTTGCCAAGCAAATCAAGGAAACAAAAATTTAATTTGAACGAAAGCTAGGTGAGATGGCTAAAAGCAAGTCAATTAAACAAGGCATACGGAGAAGTACGCGACCTTCTACAGCGGCGACTACTGCTAGTTCATGGCCCAGTGTTGCAACCGAAGCCAACACGGCAATAGAAGGCTCTCTGGCTACCATCGTCCGCGAACTGATGACCGCCAACAAGCCTCCACAGACGGATAGACCAGCCAATACGCCGCAGCCAGTTTCACTCGAAACGTTGCATCTTCCAAGCAGTTCAGCCCCACCGATGATGCCGGCCACGTACACCATCAATGCCTTCTCGCCGGAGGTTTCCAACAGCCTCGTCAGACAAATCCAGAGCGGTGAGTTTTTTGAATTATCAAAAATTAGTCACTCAGAACCTCCAGAAATTATCTCCCCCGGCACCACAAGTTTTCCATTTGAATGGGGGATGATAACGACTTGAAGATTGTTAAGCACGATGTACTGGGGAAGGATCGACCAACAATTCTGGTTGATGACGTTTACAGCCGGCCCACAAGATCAAGAGGATTGTATTTTTAACAAAGAACCCTTTAACAGTAAATCCCTTGCGGCAAAAAGGGACGACGTATGCCGCAGGTTTAATATCGAACGCTTTTGTAAAGAGGCTACCTGCCGATTTAAACATGTATGCAACAGACCGGGCTGTGGGGGAAAGCATGCTGGAAACAGATGCACCCTCGTCATCAACCCCGGCTCTGGAAAACATTACTACTTCGTTATCTCGTAGTTTAAAACCGTTGAGTAGAATTGATGTCGTTCATCTAGAACTCGCTTTAGACACCCATCCTGATTGTTTTTTTTTTGTTTTTTTTGTTTTTCGCTTCTGACCTGTGTACCGGACTACGGGAGGGTGTTTCAATTAGCGACCACAGCCCTAGAATACCCAGGCGTTCTCCGAATCCACCCACTGCTTCACTTCACCCGGACAAAATTACCGAAAATCTTAACAAAGAGGTCTCCTTAGAGCGCCCAGTGGGCCCCTTTTTCAGAGCCGCCGTTTCCAAACCTGCAAGTTTCCCCCCTGGGGGTAGTTCCGGCAAACTGTTCCGAAAAATTCCGCACAATTTTTCATTTGTCTTCTCCGAATTCGATCAATTCTTTCCTTGACAAGGACTCGCATTCTTTAAAATATGTAATAATCGATGAAGCAATTGCAGAGCCTCAACGTCTCGGGCTTGGTTCATTTATGGCCAAAACAGACATCGAATCTGCCTTTCGTCTAATTCAAGTCCATCCAAACGACTGGGAATTATTGGGTATGAACTGGAACGGGGGTTTCTATTTCGAAAAATTCTTGCTTATTGGCCTACGCGGCGGTCCTTTTCTCTTCAATCAATATGCTACCGCGATTCACTGGATACTGGAACATAAGTGTGTAATTTCCTACGTGACACACTTCCTAGACGATTTCTTGATTATCGAACCTAAAAATCCTGATTCCCCGTTTGACAAAATTTGTAAGGTCAGCCTTCAAGAAACAGGCATTTCCATCGCGTGGCTAGAGTTGTATGCTATTGTTATGGCCTGCCTTATTTGTGCACCACGCTGGTTTACGAAAAGGATTTATTTTAATGCAATAACGAGTCTGTTGTTTATATCATTACCTCAAAACGTCCCCCTTCCCCAAAGTGATGGCTCTGGTCCATCACCTAACGCTTCTCACTATGCAATATAATTTCTATTTTTGCTAAACACATCCCGGGAGCAAACAACGAAATAGCTGATTCTCTCTCACGTTTCCAGGTCGATTGTTTCCGACCATTGGCGCCATGGGCCGACCCCCTGCCTCAACAACTCCCGGAGGAAATTTCGCACCTTTGACGCCTTTGTTACACCATTTTCAAGTTTTTCACTCGCCCAAAATACACAAGACTCACACCGCACGGGGGTCAAGCAGTTCCTTACTTTTGCTAAGCGTTCAAAGCTCATGGATTTTAGGGTATTTTGTCCGCCGACGGAATTACTCTATGTTATTTTGCTACTCACATGGCCCCGACTGTCTCACATGACACAATAACAATGTTTCTGGCCGCAGTGAGAGACTTTCATTTACAACACGTTTTTACTTGCAACTTGCAAGATTTCTGTCGACAATATATATTCTTTGATCACTTTCACATTTCCGGGCTGCTTCAGCTGGACACTGCACGTGATCTCGATAACCAAATGATATGGGCCATAATTTGCTCCGCACAATTGGATACAATTGCACATCTAATTTCCCGCATTTCTCTATACTCGTTTTTATGGGCAATCGCTGGACGCAATTTGTGGGCAAAAGTGCAAACACTTCATATCACAAAAACTCGGAATAGCACATCAATAACCTATACTGATACAAATCAGTAAAGTATTAGGCTCAACGAGGCCTCGCGTACCTCGTTATGGTTTCGAATCGGGGCCTCGCGTACCCCGTACAAATTAATGGCAAGGCCTCGCGTACCTTATAAAAAGCCAGGGGCCTCGCGTACCCCATCGCAAAATATGTCAAAACAAAACGGACAGCGTCCGTAAATTCCGAGTCAGGGACAGCGTCCCTAAATTCCGAGTCAGGGACAGCGTCCCTAAATTCCAAGTCAGGGACAGCGTCCCTAAATTCCGAGTCAGGGACAGCGTCCCTCAGGGACAGCGTCCCTGCCCCTCCGCTCGCACTTCGTTCCTTGCAAATGCGTTTCCTACACCGCCCACAATATCGTAATTAACTGTTTTAATTTATGTATAACATCATTGATATATTTACGTATTATTACCTAACAATTATGTTGTAAATTATAATGATGATGAAGATGGCTATGTTGTAAATTATGATTATGATGACTATTATGATGATGATTATGATGACTCAAAGCATATCGCAATGGTTTGTTCTTGCGATTCTCTGCGGTAGGAGTGAATAATTAAATGTTAGTTAATACATGAAATTTATTAACTTTAGTTAATTAGGCACGGATTTTTCATATTGCGTGACTGTTTTTTAATGCTAATCAACAACCAAAATTAACAGGGCCACACCAAGGGTGCGTTGATTACTTGACACAGGCAAGGTATTTTAATCTGGCACCAATCGTAAAATATCACGCATAGCGATGCTGCCTGTATCTAATCTCAGCTTGATGAAAGTGACAAGCACAATAAACCAATCAAAGCTCCCAACACAGCAGGCTAACCAGCGACAAGCCAATCAAATTAAGCGAATCACCACGCAAAATACTCCCTTTATAAGACAATGCAAAGCCCTCAAAGGGCAACAATTTACAAACAAAGCAACATATACATAGTTGCCAAGCAAATCAAGGAAACAAAAATTTACCCGCCCACCTCCCTATCCACCGATAGAGGCATATCCAAGGTTCTACGAGCTACCTTTCACGAACCACTTGATTAATTGAAAGTCGCAATGCATCTGAGACGCCAAACTTTGCAGGAACTGGCAAAAGTGCAAACACTTCATATCACAAAAACTCGGAATAGCACATCAATAACCTATACTGATACAAATCAGTAAAGTATTAGGCTCAACGAGGCCTCGCGTACCTCGTTATGGTTTCGAATCGGGGCCTCGCGTACCCCGTACAAATTAATGGCAAGGCCTCGCGTACCTTATAAAAAGCCAGGGGCCTCGCGTACCCCATCGCAAAATATGTCAAAACAAAACGGACAGCGTCCGTAAATTCCGAGTCAGGGACAGCGTCCCTAAATTCCGAGTCAGGGACAGCGTCCCTAAATTCCAAGTCAGGGACAGCGTCCCTAAATTCCGAGTCAGGGACAGCGTCCCTCAGGGACAGCGTCCCTGCCCCTCCGCTCGCACTTCGTTCCTTGCAAATGCGTTTCCTACACCGCCCACAATATCGTAATTAACTGTTTTAATTTATGTATAACATCATTGATATATTTACGTATTATTACCTAACAATTATGTTGTAAATTATAATGATGATGAAGATGGCTATGTTGTAAATTATGATTATGATGACTATTATGATGATGATTATGATGACTCAAAGCATATCGCAATGGTTTGTTCTTGCGATTCTCTGCGGTAGGAGTGAATAATTAAGGGTTGAATTTCCGTTTGTTATAGCCATGCAAACGGAAATTCAACCTGTTTTCTTTATCAGAACATCTGTTTGCTTTGATTGAACCATCTGCGAAACAACTAGTTGTGGAGTTGACAGATTCTATAGCATACATGCGCAGAGGTTTCTTCGTTGGAGACGAAATCAGAAATTAAATTGGCTGTACTGCAAGTATATGCTGTATTGAAGAAAAAATGTCAGTCCTAATATTTTATCAAGTTTTTGGTGTGATCTTTATGATCTATTGTCCCGTGATTGTTGTTACCAATGCCTTGCTGATTATTTCGTTCATTGCCACTAAACAATCGACAAAGAATGCTTCAAATTTGCTGATAGTTGTTATAAGCATTTCGGATTTTATTACTGGTTTATTTTCCATGCCTCTGTCTGGGATTTGGTACTACTGGACAAATGCAACTAATTATGAGACAAAATTTGTGATTGCAACTTTAGGCGGTCTCATTTTATCTGGAATCTCTGTTACCTTAACACCACTGGTTGGAATCGATCGCTATTTACACATGAATCCAGACATAAACAGATCTCCATCAAGATTGCTAAAGCTCTTCGAAAAACCATTGATATACTTCGTAATTTTGTGTGTCATTATTTATGTTGTTATTGCCACATTAATATATGGCTTTGCTTTACCGTCGTCACCCACAACAGAGATGTATATTCATTTCTTTAATATAATTATAATGCTGATGTACATGGCTGTAACGTTAGTGGTTTACATTCAAGGATATCGCAGGGTTCATTGTCATGTTGTTGAAAACCCAGTTCACTTAAGCTCACAAGATGGAAGCGTAGAAGAGCCACAATATGTGCGTGAATTGTTCAAAACAGTGCTGCTGCTTTTAATAGCAGCTACTGTGTCATACATGGCATATTTCATGATGGCCATTTCCTCTATGATTATTCAATACAATAATATTAAACTGACTACTTCAGCGACCCACGTGCATAAGTTGCTATATTGTCTGTCATCGCTTCTTTTCCATTCCAACGCATTCACAAATGCATTTATTGTACTGTACAGAAATAGAAAAAGCAGAGAATGGTTGCGCCAGAAGAGAGATTCATTATTATATTATTGTTTTAAGTCAAAGAATGAAGAAGTGAGCGGGCAAAGTGTTGCAGTTGTGATATCAAACGTGGAAACAAGAAACCTGTGATGGAACTCAGAACATAAGTCCTTAATGATAAACCATTGCATTCTCATTTATCAAACATTTAATGCAGAGAGAGAATTGTACGGAGAGAAAGACTTGCTTGTATGTTGTTTTTGTGAGACAGACATGAAATTTTTTGTTGTAATGGTGCAGCTGGTGGCACCTTTTGAACAAGTTGCCAATGACTGACATGGAACGTGCTTACATCGATCACTGGTTGTTATGACGCTTAGCATCAAAGAAGGGACAAGAAAGGGCCAGACAGTACTACAGGAAGACTAAGGGCCACTTGTTTGGTCATCGGTGTTCGAGGAAAAATTTTCTTTCCGTTTGTTTGTATTATCAGAAACAGCTCGATCATTTGATCATCCTTGACATTTAGGCCTGTATGACCAATTTACTTGCGGCCAATAATCAGTTATGTATGGCTGTCAACTTGACTCGATCATTAACGGTGGATCTTGATTAACTTCAACTTTTGAATTATGACAAAGCCAGTGAAAACATGATTAAAAGAAACAAATAGTTATTCATAACTAAATCATATATTTATTTAATGTTGAGAATTCAGCAGCAATGTGTGTAATGGCTAATTGAATCACTCTTATAAATACGGCCGTATTTATAAGAGTGATTCAATAAAATAAAAAAATAAAAATACAGTGGAATCCCGCTATAACGAACCCCGCTTATAACGAACTTCCCGCTATTACGAACTAAAACTCCGGTCCCTTGGATTCTGGGAAGCAAATCCTACTGTAAATGCTCCCTGTATAACGAACCCTGGATATAACGAACTCTCGTTATTACGAACCAAATTTCCGATCCCCTGACCACAAATACCCTCGATATAACGAATTTTTGAGAAAACTTATCGCGAAGGGTGAAGTTTTTCAAGCTCAAGGGTGAAATTTTTCAAGCTATGGATGGACTTCAAACACCGAGCCTTTTTTGTGCGGAAATGGGGAACGAAATGCGAAGAAGATCAATTCCCTCTCGAAATTATATGACATAGCAATGAGAAACAAAAAGCAACAAAAACATATTTTTTTGTTTAACAGAGCAGAAAGAAATAAAAGTAGATAAAATAGAAATAGTAATTAAAAAATCGACATCAAGTGGTAATATCGACTTTGCTTTGTCATGTTTCATTGTTAAACATATTTGAGCGTTTTTCCTGTTGCAATCTATCAGAGCAATAACTGTTGTCATCCTGGAAACTGTTTTTTGGAACAATATAGTGTGCCACTTAAACGCGAATACTTGAGGGAGGGTCCAGCAGACATTCTGGCCCATTTGGGTTTGGAATTCTTCATAAAAAAGTGTCCCTTCTGTACAACGAACTCCCGCTATTGCGAACTATTTTCTCGGTCCCTACAGAGTTCGTTATAGCGGGATTCCACTGTATAAAAAAATGTGAAAAAAAATAAAGTTCTCTAAAAATTAATAAAACGTATTTGATTCAGGTGAATTATTTTCGAAGCAATGCCATGAAGAGTTTGAAGTATTTTTACAATCTCACAGTGTTGTCAGTATGATTATCAGTTACAAATATTTATAGTTAATGCTTCAAGATTCGTTGAATAACCATTGTATGTTAGACAACTAACTACATTTTTCTAATCTAGTGTAATTCACAATTAATTGAATCCTCACTTTAGTATGGATGAGATGTGCGTGAACATATACCATTTCCACAAGAACAACGAAATTTTTCTTTTTCACCAATGATTTTGCTTAATACCATTGCTTCAAGGATTGCTTAGTTGAGTACAATGCTGTTCAATCATTAGCTATTTGAGTTGGCTCTTGCTCGCAACATGTTCATCACACATTGGTTACTGCATTACTGTTTATCACTGCTGCGCTGTTTCTTACTCCAACCTCTTCGCCTTTTGACTTACAACAACAACAGGAACGTAGGAATGAATCTCTCTTTTTACGTAACCATTCTCTGCATTTCCTATTTCTGTACAGTACAATCAATGCATTTATGATGTTGCCTGACATTGCGAGGAATATTGCTGCTTGTTCAAGTAGTAAGAGCCAAGACGAATTGAGAGCACTAGATTTTTTGAACACCAATATTGATTCTCCCATATAGAACACCCAATGAGGCGTATACGTAACGGTTGCAGCTATAAGAAGCAATAGAACTGTTTTTTGCAATTCTTTCACATATCTTGTCTCATTTGCTGCTCCGTTTTCACCATCTCGTATTGTGTTAAAACGAGCTTGTGTTTCTTCAACGTGGCGACAAACTTTGCGATATCCTCGTATATAAATAACAAGCAATGCGGCCATTAATGATAATACGACAACGCCAATAAAAATGTGAGCATAACTTTCGATCATGATAAGATTTTCAAAGACCGAAAATCCATAAAATATGGAAAAGGCTACAGAGAAAATTACCGTCAATGTAACTACAACGTATATCCTTGGTTTTTTCAAATACTTTTGAATTCTTGATGAAGATCTGTTGCTAATTAAGTCAGGATTCATGTGAAAGTACCGATCAATGCCGATTAGTAAAGTAAGACTTACTGTGATGCCACTCAGACTTACTAGTACAGTATATGTGATCGCAGTAAAATATTTGAATTCGAGCATTGCTGGCCAGCAGTGCATAATTCCGACCGACGGCATGGGAATGAGACCAGCGATGAAGTCCACGATACTTGTCATAAAAATTAAAGAGTTTGAAAGGTTTTTTGTCCACTGTTTTGTAGCAACGAATGAAGTTATCAACATCGAGTTGATAATAATTGTTATAAAAGAAAGCAGTAAAATCAGGAGGCCAGCAATAATCATGATAAGTTGAATATATTTCCACAAGATGCAATTAAAGCATTGACAATTGCAATCGATTCTTTGAAGAGATGTGGCCTATTTTACAGCTCTTCTAATATTTAAAGACCTTTTCAACAGGATTTTGAATATTAATTTTTGATCAATTTCTTTATATAGTGCTCAAAACACGTGTTTGTAAAATAACAACCTTTGTGAGACCGATCAGTTTTTCAATTGGTATAACTAGTTGCATAAATATAAATTAGGTAAATTCGGTTGAAAACGAGTTTTACATCAATATAGCCAGTTCATTACAATTGCAAATCATTGTTTACAATAGCATCAAGGGAGTTCCAAAATGAGAAGTTTCAGAAGTGGGCCTAAAGGCAAGTTTCTTCATAAACATTTTAACTAACGCCATTCCTGATTGCGAATTATTTAATAAAATTAAGTATTTAGTTAAAGGTCCATTTAAAAGGATGGTGCGCTTATTCAAGTCATGCATTTACTTCATTTATGTGAGTGGTCATATTTAAAGTGCCTCAATTTTATTAATTTTATTTCTCAATTCAATTGTTTATGTCAAGACTTGTGTACAAATAGCGATCTCAATGGCAGTTTTGTATTGCGATTTCAGAGCTGCAAGATCATGAAAAGCTTTAAAAAAATATCGAGTCCATCATGTGAGGGAAAATCGATGTCAAATTAGCAGTATTGCTAAATGTTACTGACACTGTAATAAAGTTATAATAATAATAATAATAATAGTAATAATAATAATAATAATGCTTCAGTGGGGAGAACAAAATGGGATTTCAACTGTGATGTCATTGTGGACTCGACCCAGTCCCAAAAATGTAGCAAGCAATTGTGAAAATGAACGGTCGTAACTCGAAAACTACTCATAGAATCGAACAAATATAAACGGATTCAGAATTAGCGCATTAGAATCTATGGTTTCAGTGAATAAAAAAAGCAACAGAGACACTTAAGGGGTTGAGAAAACGTCATTCTCTAAACGAACATATAAACACATTTTATTCAGGCTACAGGATTATTAATATGGAGGATATGTAAAGAGTTTTGAATAAATTAAATTAAAATGCAGAATTGTGATCACAAAAGCAGCGTATTTCAAAGACTCCCTAAGTTAATATGATCTGTTTTGTGTGGGCGATTGCTTCAACTCTCTAGCCAAACGCCAATGGCGTCTATTGATTATTTATTGACATTAAGTACCCGGCAAAGGGGCGTATAAATAACTTCAACACACGCCCAAGTCCAGCAGAATACGCAGAAGATTTTACAATTCGAAGATCTAATTTTTATAACTTTTACTAACATATCCGCCATGACAATTTATCAAGTTTTTGGTGTTGTTTATTTGATCTATGGTCCCGTGATTATTCTTATCAATGCCTTGCTGATCATTTCGCTCATTGCCACTAAACAATGGACAACAAATGCTTCAAATTTGATGATATTTTTCATAAGCATTTCGGATTGCATAACAGGAGTAGTTGGTATACCTCTGATGGGGATTGAATATTATTGGCGAATGGTCTATTATCACTCACTGTATCCCAGCACATTGCTCGTCATTCAAATTTTGTGTGGTCTCTCTATATCCTTGACACTTCTGCTTGGAATCGATCGCTATTTGCACATGAATCCTGATATAAACAGACGTCCGTCAAGATTGAAAAAGCTTTTTAAAAAACCATGGATATTCGGCGTTGTTTTGGTTGATATCGTTGTGATTGTTGTCATCTCATTATTTCGTATTATTATTCTACCGAGCTCCCGTACCAGTCAGATATATGTTTACGCCATTAATATTGCTTTAATGCTGACATTATTGGTTGTAATTTTGGTGATTTACATTCGAGGATATCGCAAGGTTCTTAGCCATGTTGTTGCAAACCCAGTTCACTTAAACGCACAAGATGGAAGCGTAGAAGAGCCACAATATGTGCGCGAGTTGTATAAAACAGTGTTTCTGCTTTTAATAGCAGCTATTGTGTCATACATGGCATATTTCATAAATTCTGCAGCTGCAATAATTAATAAGTATGTTAACTCTGAGCAAATTCATTCATCTAAGTATATCTTGGTTTATTGTTTGTCGGATATTATCTTCTTTTCCAACACATTCACAAATGCATTGATTGTACTGTACAGAAATAGGAAGTGCAAGGAGTGGCTACGCAAAAAGAGAGACTTGCTATTATCTTGCTGTTGTAACTTGAAAGATGATGAAATTAATTATCCAACTGTTGTAATTGCAATACCTTGTATCCAGACCAGCGACCTATGACAAAGCCCAATGACTTAATTAAGCATGGGAAAGTTCATCGCAATGCAGAAAATAATGGTTAAAATCAAAAGGCTCGTGTGTAGCTATATAACTGTTTTATGTGAGAAGATTTTGAAATTATGGTGTGGCTTTCAAGCATGTATTCTTTGAACTGCCAATCTTTTAAGGAACTAAAATGGGTATTCGTATCAATTTGAAGCTTTAAAATATTTATGGCATAGCTACCAAAATAATCAACCTTATTAATAAGTTTCGTTTGTATGAGTGTTTAAACTAACCTGCATTTTTAACTTGGCTAATTACTCGCCGAAATGTAAATACACATTTAAGTGAGGTAAATGCTGCTAAATCCTGAACTTGAGATAAATATATTATTAACTTATAAATAAAAATGTGCTTTTCCTAATCATGATTTCATTAGCTTCGTAGTGCTTCAAAAACTAAAATTTAATTAGAATATACCGTTTTTAATCGACGAAGGGCTTTATTTCTCAATCTCACGTAAATATATGATTAACTTACAAATAACTATTTACTTTTCATTACTTAATCGCTCATAATGTGCCAAGGTTGTTTAGCAACCATAGCCAATAATTGAGTGGACAATTGCACTCAATTAGCAGCAATACTAGCCCCATAGATCTGATTGAAATCGAGGCAGTTGCGACCCTCGCTTTTCTATGGCCTCTTGTAGTTTGTATCAAATTCAATTTGCATTGAACCAGGGAAGAATGAAACAGTAATGGCACTTTGTCGCAGAATAGAGAATGAGGCAACTGGTCACTCATTGACGAAAGCCCAACTTTTGTACGCATGCTTTAAGTGAAAGGGAGGTTAAGCATGTACGTAAGTTGCATCACATCACATGTTGTTTGCATTGATCAATAAGAAGCTTGTGGCACGATCTAAAAAAATTTTGAACAAGTAAAACGCAAGGCGATGGATTATTTACGCAGTAATAAGAATACAAATCTTAAAACTGAGCTGACACTGAATTATTACTGCATTTGATGTCATTCCTTTCTTGATTCTTGCTTCTAATGGAAAGATAGAATAAAATGTGAATGAAGTTATCAGTCGTATCTTACAATGTAGCTACTACACACTACATTTCCTGAACAACAGAGGGAACCATCAGCGTTGATTCGAAAACAAGTTCAAGAATGTTCCCAGGCGCAAAACAAATATAATGCATATGCATACTTTTCAAAAACAACAGACGATCCTCCAGAATGAACCTTCTGCTTCCATTCTATTGTGTGGTTTTTTCCTTTATCTGCTTTGGAAAATAGCTAAATAGCTGCAGGGTGGACAGACCTGTAGAATACGCCGAGGATCCAAAGTTCAAGAAATAACTTAGACTGACTGTGTCACACGCAGGCTATGTAAGAGCATGACAGTCATGGTCATATACCAAGTTTTTGGTGTGATCTTTATGATCTATTGTCCCGTGATTGTTATTACCAATTCATTGCTGATTATTTCGTTCATTGCCACCAAAGAATGGACAAAGAATGCTTCAAATTTGATGATAGTTGTTATAAGCATTTCGGATTGTATTACTGGGATAGTTACCATGCCTCTGACTGGGATTTGGTACTACTTGCCACAAGGAAATCATGATCGAATAAAGATTAGGATGCCATTACTAGCTTCTTTCATGTTTCACGGCATCTCCACTACCTTGACAATTCTCGTTGGAATCGATCGCTATTTACACATGAATCCTGATATAAACAGATCTCCATCAAGATTGCTGAAGCTCTTCAAACGACCATTGATATACGTTGTTATTGTTTGTGACATTGCTGTGGTTGTTGTCCCTACATTACTTTATGCAGTTATCTTACCATCCTCGCTTACGACCGAGATGTATGTTAGCGCTATTAACACTTTTGCAATGCTGATATTTATGGTTGTAATTTTGGTGATTTACATTCGAGGATATCGCAGGGTCCTTCGCCATGTTTTTGAAAACCCAGTTCACTTAAACGCACAAGATGGAAGCGTAGAAGAGCCGCAATATGTGCGCGAGTTGTATAAAACAGTTTTTCTGCTTTTAATAGCAGCTACTGTGTCATACATGGCATATTTCATAAATTCTACAACTGCAATGATTAATAAGTATGTTAACTCTGAGCGAATTCATTCACCTGAGTATATCTTGGTTTATTGTTTGTCGGATATTATCTTCTTTTCCAACACATTCACAAATGCATTGATTGTACTGTACAGAAATAGGAAATGCAGAGATTGGCTACGCAAAAAGAGAGATTTGTTATTATCTTGCTGTTGTAATTTGAGAGTTGATGAAGTGAATTATCCAACTGTTGTAATTGCAAATACTTATACCCAAACCAGCAACCTATGACGGAGCCCAATGACTTAATTAAGCATAGAAAAGTTTATTGCAATGCAGATAATGAATGCTAAAATCGAAAGACTCGTATGTAGCTATATCGCTGTTTTGTGTGAGAAGATATTGAGATTATGTTGTAGCTTTCAAACATGTATTTTTTGAACTGCCGATCTTTTAAAGAATTAAAATGGGTATTCATATCAACAACGATGTGAAATCTGAAACTTTAAAATCTTTATGGAATAGCTACCAAAATAATCAGCTTTATTAATATATTTCGTTTGCATGAATGTTTAAACTAACCTGTATTTTTAATTTGCCTAATTCTCGCCTAAATATGAATACACATTTAAATGAGGTAAATGCTGCTAAATCTTCAACTTGAGATAAATATATTATTAACTTATAAATGAAAATTTGCTTTTCCTAATAATGATTTAATTAGCTTCGTAGTGCTTCAAAAACTAAAATTAAATTAGCTAGAATATACCGTTTTTAATCGACGAAGGGCTTTAATTCGTAATCTCATGTAAATATATGACTAACTTATAAATAGCTATTTACTTTTCGTTACTTAATCGCTCATAATGTGCCAAGGTTGTTTAGCAACCATAGCCAATAATTGAGTGGACAATTGCACTCAATTAGCAGCAATACTAGCCCCATAGATCTGATTGAAATCGAGGCAGTTGCGACCCTCGCTTTTCTATGGCCTTTTGTAGTTTCTATCAAAATCTATTTGCATTGAAATCAGCGATTGATAAAACAGTAATGGCATTTTGTCGCAGAATAGAGAATGAGGCAACTGGTCACTCGTTGACTAATGCCCAAGTTTTGTATGCATGCTTTAACTGAAAGCGAGGTTACAGCATTGTGGCTACACCACTCACTAAATTTTCTGAACAATAGAGGGAACCATCAGCCTCGATTTGAAAACGAGTCCAAGAATGTTCCCAGTCGCAAAACAAATGTAATGCACACTTAAGGATCCAAAGTTAAAGAAATAATTTAGACTGATTGTGTCACACCCATGCTATGTAAGAGGATGCCAGTCATGGTCATATACCAAGTTTTTGGTGTGATCTTTATGATCTATTGTCCCGTGATTGTTGTTACCAATTCATTGCTAATTATTTCGTTCATTGCCACTAAAGAATTGACAAAGAATGCTTCAAATTTGATGATAGTTGTTATAAGCATTTCGGATTGTATTACTGGGATAGTTGCCATGCCTCTGATTGGGATCTTGTACTACTGGCCACAAGCAAGTTTTGATCAATCAAAGGTTGGGATGACATTACTAGTCTCTTTCATGTTTCACGGCATCTCCACTACCTTGACCCTTCTCGTTGGAATCGATCGCTATTTACACATGAATCCTGATATAAACAGATCTCCATCAAGATTGCTGAAGCTCTTCAAACGACCATTGATATACCTTGTTATTTTATGTGACATTGTTGTGGTTGTTGTCTTTACATCTATTTATGCTGTTTTCCTACCATCTTCGCCTACAACCGAGATGTATGTTAGTGCCTTTAACACTTTTGCAATGCTGACATTAATGGTTGTAATTTTGGCGATTTACATTCGAGGCTATCACAGGGTCCTTCGCCATGTTGTTGAAAACCCAGTTCACTTCAACGCACAAGATGGAAGCGTAGAAGAGCCAAAATATGTGCGTGAATTGTTCAAAACAGTGTTGCTGCTTTTAATAACGACCATCGTGTCATATATGGGATTTTTCATAATGGCCACTGTGGCCTTTATTAATCGATATAGTAATTCTACACAGATTGCTTCATGGGTGTATAACATGCTTTCTTGTCTCTCAGCACTTATTTTCAATATCAACGCTTTCACCAGTGGATTAATTGTACTCTACCGAAACAAGAAGGCCAAGAAGTGGCTAGGAAAAAAGAGAAATTCGTTGTCGTGCTGCAGTTGTAAGCTAGGAAATGAAACCGAGCCGAACGTGCAAAATGTTGCAGTTGTGATGTCAAATATGAAAACAAGAAACCTATGATGTTGCTCAGAGTAGAAAATTATTATGAAAAGACCGTGTTTGATTTAGCCTGAATGAATTATTGCTATGAATTGCTTTGAACATCACTCGTATAAATATGATTACACATTTAATCGAGATAAATGCTGCGCCACAACGTAAAATAAACATATAATTTAGCTTATCAGATCTATGATTAAATAACTATTTACACTTCTAAATCTTCGTAATGCTTCAGAAACTAAAGTTCAATTATAGTATACTGAGTTTTTAATCGCCAAAGGACGCTTTACTTCATAATTCACATAAATATATGATTAACTTATAAATAGCTATTTAGTTTTCATTAATTAATCGCTCATAATCCACCAAGGCTGTTTAACAACCACTGCCAATAACTGAGTGGACAATTGCAATCAATCAGCAGCAATACTAGGCCCATAGATCTGATTGAAATCGAGGCAACCCATATAATCACGATCCACTCTTTTCTATGGCCTATTGTAGTTTGTATCAAATTCAAGTTGCATTGAAACAGCAAAGGTTGAAACAGTAAAGGGATTTTGTCGCAGAATAGGGAATGACGTATAATTGGTCACTCATTGACTAAAGCCCTACCTTTGTACGCATGCTTTAAGTGAAAGTGAGGTTACAACATTGTAGCTACACTACACACTACATTTCCCAAACAACGGAGGGAACCATCAGCCTCGATTCTAAAACGAGTCCAAGAATGTTCCCAGTCGCAAAACAAATATAATGCATTGCACGCTTAAAGGACCCAAGAAATAATTTAGACTGACTGGGTCACATGCATGCCATGTAAGAAAATGCCAGTCATGGCTTTATATCAAGTTTTAGGTGTGATCTTCATGCTATATAGTCCCGTGATTGTTATTACCAATTCCTTGCTGATCATTTCGTTCATTGCCACTAAAGAATTGACAAAGAATGCTTCAAATTTGATGATAGTTGTTATAAGCATTTCGGATTGTATTACTGGGATAGTCGGCATGCCTTTGACTGGTATTTGGTACTACTTGCCACAAGGAAATTATGACCAACCAAAGGTTAGGATGACAATTCTGTTCTCCTTCATGTTTCCTGGCATCTCCACTACCTTGACACTTCTAGTTGGAATCGATCGCTATTTACACATGAATCCTGATATAAACAGATCTCCATCAAGATTGCAGAAGCTCTTCAAACGACCATTGATATACTTTGTTATTTTATGTGACATTGTTGTGGTTGTTGTCTTTACATCATTTTATGCCCTTATCTTACCATCGTCGCCTACCACCGAAATGTATGTTAGCGCCTTTAACACTTTCACAATGCTGACGTTCATGGTAGTCATTCTGGTGATTTATATTCGAGGATATCGAAGGGTGCAGCGCCATGTTGTTGAAAACCCAATGCATTTAAACGCGCAAAATGGAAGCGTAGAAGAACCACAATTTGTGCGTGAATTGTTCAAAACAGTGTTGCTGCTTTTAATAACGACCATCGTATCATATATGGGATTTTTCATAATGGCCACTGTGGGATTTATTTATCGATATAATTATTTGAAACAGACTGCTTCATGGGTGTATAAGCTGCTTTCTTGTCTCTCGGCACTTATTTTCAATATCAACGCTTTCACCAGTGGATTAATTGTACTGTACCGAAACAAGAAAGCCAAGGAGTGGCTCGGAAAAAAGAGAATTTCGTTGTCATGCTGCCGTTGTAAGCTACAAAATGAAACCGAACCGAATGTGCAAAATGTTGTAGTTGTGATGTCAAATGTGAAAACGAGAAGCGTATGATGTTGCTCAGAGTAAAAAATTATTATGAAAAGACCGTGTTTGATTTAGCCTGAATTATTGCTATGAATTGCTTTGAACATCACTCGTATAAATATGATTACACATTTAATCGAGATAAATGCTGCTTCATTCTCAACATAAAATAGACATATGATTAAGCTTATGAGATCTATGATTAAATAACTATTTACCCTTCCAAATCTTCGTGATGCTTCAGAAACTAAAGTTCAATTATAATATTTCGAGTTTTTAATCGCCGAAGGACGCTTTGTTTCTCAATCTCACGTCAATATATGATTAACTTATAAATAACTATTTAATTTTCATTAATTAATCGCTCATAATCGGCCAAGGTTGTTTATCAACCATTACCAATAACTGAGTGGACAATTGCAATCAATTAGCAGCAATACTAGCCCCGTAGATCTGATTGAAATCAAGGCAGTGGCGACCCGCGCTTTTTTAATGGCCTATTTTAGTTTCTATAAGAATCAATTTGCATTGAAAAAGCGAAGACTGAAACAGTAATGACATTTTGTCGCAGAATAGGGAATGAGGTAATTGGTCACTCATTGACTAAAGCCCAATTTTTGTACGCATACGTTAAGTGAAAGCGAGATTACAACATTGTAGTTACACTACACACTACATTTTCTAAACAACAGAGGGAACCATCAGCCTTGATTCGAAAACGAGTTCAAGAATGTTCCCAGTCGCAAAGCATATATAATGCATACTTTTCAAAAACAAAAGACGATCCCCAGAATGAACCGTCTGCTTCCTTTCTATTGTGTGATTTTGTTTGCTTTATCTGCTTTGGAAAATAGCTAAATAGCTGCAGGATGTACAGACCTGTACAATACGCCGAGGATCCAAAGTTAAAGCAATAACTTAGACTGACTTTGTCTCTCGCATGCTATATAACAACATGCCAGTCATGGTTTTATATCAAGTTTTAGGTGTGATCTTTATGTTATATAGTCCCGTGATTGTTATTACCAATTCATTGCTGATTATTTCGTTCATTGCCACTAAAGAATTGACAAAGAATGCTTCAAATTTGATGATAGTTGTTATAAGCATTTCGGATTGTATTACTGGGATAGTTGCCATGCCTCTGACTGGGATTTGGTACTACTTGCCACAAAGAAATTATGATCAATCAAAGGTTGGGATGACAATACTGTTCTCCTTCATGTTTCCTGGCATCTCCACTACCTTGACACTTCTAGTTGGAATTGATCGCTATTTACACATGAATCCTGATATAAGCAGATCTCCATCAAGATTTCTAAAGCTCTTCAAACGACCATTGATATACGTTGTTATTTTCTGTGACATTGCTTTGGTTGTTGTGTTCACATTAATTTATGGTGTTGTTTTAACGTCATCTCCTACAACCGATATGTATATTAACGCTATTTGTACGTTTGCAATGCTGACATTTATGGTTGGAATTTTGATGATTTACATTCGAGGATATCGCAGGGTCCTTCGCCATGTTGTTGAAAACCCAGTTCACTTCAACGCACAAGATGGAAGCGTAGAAGAGCCAAAATATGTGCGCGAATTGTTCAAGACAGTGTTGCTGCTTTTAATAACGACCATCGTATCATATACGGGATTTTTCATAATGGCCACTGTGGGATTTATTTATCGATATAATTATTTGAAACAGACTGCTTCATGGGTGTATAAGCTGGTTTCTTGTCTCTCGGCACTTATTTTCAATATCAATGCTTTCACCAGTGGATTAATTGTACTGTACCGAAACAAGAAGGCCAAAGAGTGGCTCGGAAGAAAGAGAAATGCGTTGTCATGCTACTGTTGTAAGCTACAAAATGAAACCGAACCGAATGTGTAAAATGTGGGAGTTGTGATGTCAAATGTGAAAACAATTAACCTATGATGTTCATCAGAGCAGAATTTTATCATGACAAGACCGATTTTGATTTAGCTTGGCTTTAGAATGAATTGCTTTCACATGATTGTTAAAAATAACGTATATTTTGAGCATCACTCGTATAAACATGATTACACATTTAATTGAGATAAATGTTGCCCCATTCTCAACATAAAATAAACATATGATTAAGCTTATGAATTTATGATTAAATAACTAACATATGTATTTACCCTTTCATGTCTTCGTGATGCTTTGAATATTAGAAAATGATTAAGAATCTACCGTTATTGAAGTAATTTGGCTGCCATAACCAATTATTCATTAGGAACTTTCAATTAACTGGCCGAAATATTGGCCTTATAGGTTTGCATGATAAGGATGATCAATTAATCGGCCTCTCTTTGGTGTATTGCATCCAGATAAAAGGAACCTGATGGAGGAAGGATGAAAATCATACTTTAATCAACATATTATAAATTACTGCACTGTTTCCTATTATACAATTAAACTAAAATAATTATTTTGGTAATTTCAGGCCAATAGAGTTGGATTACGAGTTATTGTCATGTCTATAGGAAAGACAAGGGTTGCACTGCATAGATAAGAAATGGGCTAATGGTTTTTTTTGCGCTTTGCTCATAAACCAATACTTCGCGAAGATAGAAAGGGAATTTGTCACTAAAACAATTTATGGCTGTATGTAGCTATGTTCGTGCTATGAAGAATTATTCAGTTCAGTAACGTGCTGCTTAGTATTTTTATTCTCAGCTTGTTATCGTTCAATACGCCGATCAAAAATTGGCTACTGCCATATTGCTTATCACAGAGGCACTGGTTTGTACAGCCACGTCTTGACTCTTTGACTCGCAGCAACAACAGCAACGTATTAAAGAATCTCTCTTTTTGCGCATCCATTCTCTACATTTCCCATTTCTGTACAGTACAATCAATGCATTTGCTATGACGCCTGTCATTGCGAGGCCTGATGAAACTACGTCGAGCAGAATAAATGCAAATGAAGTCAAGGCGTTGGGCTTACGTAATATTAATATTGCAGTGGTAGCCAAGTTCACCAAAATAGGCATATATGAAACGCATGCCGCTATAAGAAGAAATAGAACTGTTTTTTGCAATTCTGTCACATATCTTGGCTGAATTGTCCCTCTCCTTTCACCATCTCGTATGCTGTTAAAACGAGCTTCATTTTCTTCAACATGGCGACGAACTTTGCGATATCCTCGAATATAGATTGCAAATAGTGCAGTCGTTGATGATAGAATGGCGACGGAGCTAATGATGATAGCATAAGCTGTCATTCTGCTGCTTTCATCATCCGATATGACAAAAAATGAGTGAAATGCTATAGGAAGAATTACCATTAGGAGAATCACAACGTATACTCGTGGCTTTTTCAAATATTTTTGAAATCTTGATGAAGATCTGTTGTGTATTAAATCAGGATTCATGTGAAAGTAGCGATCAATGCCGATCAATGTAGTAAGATTTATTGTGATGCCAAACAGACTTTGGAGAGTCAAGTTTGTAACGACAGCAAAAGATTTGATCTTGTGTACTGATGGCCAACAATAACCGATTCCGTACAACGGCATGCCAGTAAGACCATTGATGAGGTCCACGATACTTGTCATAAAGATCAATGTGTTTGAAAGATTCCTTCTCCACTGTTTAGTAGCAACAAATGAAACTATCAACAGTGAATTGATCGCAATTGTTGCGAAACAAAAAAGCAAAATTACGACACCAAAGATATACATGACTACTTGAATATATTTCCATAAGTAGCATTCAAGCAATGTGCTGCAAATGTGCAATATATGGAAAAATTTTCTATTTTTATGCAATTTTCAGACCACTTCAGCATAATATTAAAAATTTAATTATATTCTAACCTTTTTATAGTATTCGACATTTGTAAATTGACAAAAGACAGCCAAAAGATAATGCCATGTTCGTATGAACGAGTATTATTGTAAAAGGTTGTTTATCAGTCATGTGTTTATCAGCTTTTGAGTTTTATTTTATCTGAAGCGAATTGAAAAGAAATATTAGTTAATTAACCACGGAGACTGTTTTTCCCACAACACGTGCGCCGTCGTTGAACGAATTTGTTGTTTTATGCTTCGAATGTTTTTCATAACGACTATTTATCATGCTATGGGTTTTTATTTTTGCTTCGCATAATGAAAGCATGATCATTTTGTTTGTTTTACCTTTTGCATCTGTCTTCAAAATTAGAAGGCTCCCGGATGCACAGATCCTGTAGCACCGCAGCAAATTCTTTGTCGGTTGCTACCGGCTCGGAGAATGCTTCTGTCATGATAATGTATCAAATTTTAGGTGTGATTTTCATGATCTATGGTCCAGTGATTGTTATTACCAATTCACTGCTGATCATTTCGTTCATTGCCACAAAGCAAGCAACAAAGAATGCTTCAAATTTAATGATAGTTGTCATAAGCATTTCAGACTGTGTTACTGGGCTTATTGCCATGCCTCTTTCTGGAGTTTGGAGCTACTGGGCAAAAGAAACTAATTATGAGCAAGCAATTAGGATCACGTCTTTAGTCGTCCTCAGTTTTCCTGGCATCTCTATAACCTTGACACTTCTCGTTGGAATCGATCGCTATTTACACATGAATCCTGATATAAACAGATTTCCATCAAAACTGCAAAGGCTCTTCAAAAAGCCGTTGGTATACGTTGTAGTGTTTTGTAACATTGTTCTTGTTGTTGTCTGCTCATTAATCTATGGTGTTATTTTGCCGTCTTCGCCTACAACCGACATTTATATTAATGCCTTAAATGTACTTGCAATGCTGATATTCATTTCTGTAATTTTGGTGATTTACATTCGAGGATATCGCAGGGTTCTTCGCCATGTTGTTGAGAACCCAATTCACTTAAACGCACAAGATGGAAGCGTAGAAGAGCCACTATATGTGCGTGAGTTGTATAAAACAGTGTTGCTGCTTTTAATAGCAGCTACTGTGTCATATATGGCATACTTCATAATGGCCACTGCTTCTATTATTATCCATTACAATAAGATTCAACTGACGACTTCGTCAATGCAGGTGTATAAGCTGCTTTATAGCCTGTCGCTACTTCCTTTCCATTCCAACGCCTTCACCAATGCATTGATTGTACTATATCGAAATAGGATATGCAGGAAATGGTTTGGCAAAAAGAAAGAGTCATTATTTTGTTGTTGTTATAAGTCAAAGATGGAAGAAGTGAACATGCAAAATGTTGCAGTTGTCATGTCAAACGTGGAAGCGAGAAACCTATGATATGTCTCAGAGTAAAAATTCATGATGATAAGACCATCGCATTTTATGTTTAGTATTTAATGCATACGTCATGCATTAAGCCTCATCTTTGGGATTTGTGCAGCTGGTAACTACTTCTAATAAAACCATTTGTGAGTGACTGAGCTCAAGCGGGAGTCTCCTATTGACTTGACGACATTATTAAATTGCATTTCAAGATAATCACGCATTTTCAAAAATAATTAACCTGAACGAACTGCTTTGTTATGATTGTTTAAGCAAACCTGTATTTTTAACTCGTTCAATCATTCGTGTAAATATGACTACTCATTTTAGGAAGGCATATGCTGCCAAGTTCTCAACGTCACATAACTATGTGTGATGAAGATATTAATAACTATTTATTTATAATCATCACTAATTAATCGTTCACGGTTGATTAGTATTTTTTAGTCCCCATGACCAATAATTCATCAGACACTTGAGTTTGTTTGCCCCAATTTTGGCCCTTTACGTGATCGCGAATCGTGACAAGGGTAGTCCATAGAAATCTGTTTCTGATGCTTACAATAGTTCATGAGCCTGGATGTAGTTTATTCGACGCACCAATCAGATGAATTTGATACATCTATTCACCTACGAATATTAAGACCCGGGATAAGGCATTAAGAAGTGGCTTTCAGGCCAAGGTTAGAGACCGGACAACAAGCTTATAAATACGATCAAAGAGGTAAACAATGTTAAATTGTTGAACTTGGAGAGAAGATGAATAACTGTTCACTGTTGCTAATTGTGTGTTTATAAAATATTGAGCCCTATTCTGATCCTTTACTAATTGAAAAGAATTATTAATGAAGAGGTTTGACGTTTAACGAACTCGTCACCGCTCAAGCAAGCTTATCCCATAAGCCAACTTTAAACTGTAGTGTGCCGTGTGAACCAAACATCTTTGGTTTTTGTGAATCATCCACCAACAATTGGAGCTTAATTAAAGGGACGTTTAAAAGAAGACTCCTTTTATTGAAAGTATGAAGATACACAAGGCATACATGAACGTTAATCAACTGCGGAACGTTTTATCCCACGCATATGTATGCAATCATTGAACGAAATCCTTATTTTATGTTTGGAAAATATTGCATAAAAATTATTTATCATGATATGGGTTTAATTTTTGTTTGTAATGATAAAGGCACGATCGTTTTATTTGCTTTACCTTTGCCATCTGCTTTGTAAATTATAAAGCTGCGGGGTGCCAAAAACCTGTAGCACACGCAAAAAATTCTGAGTAGGAGAAGAAGTTGATAACCGCTTTGCATGCACACTATTCGAGAGTATGTCGGTCACAATAATTTATCACGTTTTTGGTGTGGTTTGCATGATTTATTGTCCTGTGATTGTTGTTACCAATGCCTTGCTGATTATTTCGTTCATTGCCACTAAACAGTCGACAAAGAATGCTTCAAATTTGCTGATCGTTATCATAAGCATTTCAGATAGCGTTACTGGGTTGGTTGCCATGCCTCTGATCGCAATTTGGTTCTACTGGCCAGAAGCAAAAAATTATGAACCAATATTTAGGGTGACATCTTTTGTCGTCCTCAGTTTTCCTGGCATCTCTATAACTTTGACACTACTGGTTGGAATCGATCGCTACTTACACATGAATCCCAATATAAACAGAGCTCCTTCAAGACTGCAAAAGCTCTTTGAAAAACCAATGATATACGTTGTAGCTCTTTGTGACATTGCTCTTGTTGTTATGTTCACATTAATTTATGGTGTTGTTTTAACGTCATCTCCTGCAACCGACATGTATATTAACGCTTTTTCTACTTTTGCAATGCTGACATTTATGGTTGTACTTTTGGTGATTTACATACGAGGATATCGGAGAGTTCTTCGCCATGTTGTTGAAAACCCAGTTCACTTAAACGCACAAGATGGAAGCGTAGAAGAGCCACAATATGTACGTGAGTTGTATAAAACAGTGTTGCTGCTTTTAATAGTAGTTATTTTGTCATACATGGGATACTTTCTGACAGTTGCAGTCAAATTAATTCCATATTTTATTGACTTTGAAGAAAGTCGTCCATGGGAGCTTAGCTTGGTTTATTGTCTGTCACAACTTCTTTTCTATGCGGACTCCTTCACAAATGCATTGATTGTACTGTACAGAAATAGAAAATGCAGAGAATGGTTGAGCAAAAAGAGAGATTCAATATTATGTTATTGTTGTAAGTCAAAAAATGAAGAAGTGAGCATGCAAAGTGTTGCAGTTGTGATATCAAACGTGGAAACCAGAAACCTGTGATGGAACTCAGAACACAAGTTCTTAATGATAATAGCATTGCATTCTCATTTATGAAATAATTTATGCACAAAAAGTAAGACTCATTTGTAAGATCTTTTTGTGAGTCAGACACTGAAGCTTATTTATTGCAAAATTGCTTCAACTTCTCATAGCATGGCTTCGAAAATAATTCACCTGAATCAAATACTTTTTAATAGCCTTTTAGACTAACCTGTATTTTTAATTTGCAAAATCATTCGTATAAATATGACTAAACATTTAAGGGAAGTAAATGCTGCTGAATCCTCAACGCGACATAGATATATGAATAAGTTATAAATGAAGATTTACTTTTCCTTATCATGACTATGTTACGTTTGAAAATTAAAAATTTATCAAGAATCCACCGTTGCAACTAAAGCTACTTGGCATGCATAGTATGCATTATTGATCTGGCACTGGAGCTTATGAAAGTTCAACGACGTGAGTTGTCCTAACTTTCCTTTATCTTCCCTTTCTAAGAGCACAGTCCAGCCATATGAAGATAGAGATTTGCGATTATTCCAGGCAACGGTTCGGTTCCCAGGTACAAAGTGAAGATCGACCAACAAACTTCACAGATGGATTGAATTCAATAAAGTAAAGCACAACAGAAATTTGTAAATAGAACATGGCATTGGCTGATGCTCTTTGTTCAGCTTGCGCAGATGGTAATCTTACGGTAATTAAAACTATTAATTGATATTAATTGATGTAAATTGTGAAAACACTCAGCTTTCACAATTTATTTTTCAATTTATACAATAATAATATATAATTTATTGTTTTTTATTTATTTTATATG
This sequence comes from Sanderia malayensis, assembly GCA_013076295.1. Taxonomy (NCBI): domain Eukaryota; kingdom Metazoa; phylum Cnidaria; class Scyphozoa; order Semaeostomeae; family Pelagiidae; genus Sanderia; species Sanderia malayensis. The sequence continues at coordinate 1,705,669 of RQOL01000729.1, forward strand.
TTTTAATTTTCAGCTCTGCAAGGCTTTGATTAATAGAGGGGCAGATATCAACCTGAGATCAACAGATGGCTTTCTGCCCTTGTGTTTAGCTGCATTTTGGGGTTACAGCGATGTTGCCAAGTTGCTTCTTAAAAATGGGTGTGTATCTAGTCATGTTCTTACAATGTTACCAATAGGCTTTTTGGCTTGGAAATTCCAAGTTGGAACCTTCCGTGGAACATTAATGTAATATCAAAAACCTACACACAGCAAGCCTCTCAACAAGGTCAAGAGAAAGTACATTGGAATGAAGTACTTATTACTTTGTCGCTGAATAAACCAGTCAAATTATTCAAAGATATTTTCCCAAAGAATCGTGTATTTGCCAAAATGGTGCACTTTTTCTTGAAGTACAAAATTACTTATTTGTCCATGCATTGTTTTTTTATAGTAGGTTTCAACTGTATTTTGCTTAGTGGTAGTAATTTATGTTTTTGTTTATTTTATTTACAGGGCGGATGTAAATGGAACAAATGGTGGCACTAACTGGACCTCATGTCACTGTGCAGCTTTTCAAGGACATGGCAAAGTACTAATGACACTAATGGAGTTTAATCCGAGATTGGATATTAAAGATGATCGTAATAGGTTGGTAGTTTTGATATGATTCACTAATTTGATATCTGAGGCCTGGAGTGAAAATTATGGAATATGGTATGGGTATGATCCCCCCCTCACTCTCAACAAAGTGCTGTTTTGCATGAAAATTGTAAAACTAAAATCTCTAAGTTTCTGTTTATTGTCTGGTAAAATTTCCTGGCGGAACAAAAGTTACTGCACCCCATGATGAAATGATGCCTGAAGAAATGATTGATAAGAATATTTGCCCTTCTCATTTTATTCTGTCGTTTATTGTTGATGCATTTTCTCTTTGAAGAACTGCAGTAGACTTTGCATCAGCTTTGGATTCAATTTGGCCACATTTTGCTGGTAAGAATTGAGCAAATACAGTTAACACCCACTGTTTTGACTTGACTGCTTGCTATGTCAAACATTCACTTTCTCAAACTATTTTCCATATTCCGTCTTTTTGGTACAGTGCAGTGCAGTTGCATCGATTATTTTTTAACATTCGCTATTTGGGTGAAATTTCAATTTCTCTAGAGAGTTTGAGATAGTGGGTGTCATAATGCAAGAACTCAACAATTAATAAATATATGCTAATTCGCTTACTAAATTATTCTGGCTTAATTTGCAGCTCAAGGGTGCAAACGCACAAGCAAGACCGAACTGATAAATTTGAAGATTGTAACAAAAGTAGGTTAATCTGCTCATATTATTGGTTTTCTTCCATCTTTTCCTCTTGTTCAGCATTATAATTGAAACCATGCCTTGTAGTCAATATCCACGTACTTGTCATTTCTTCCAGGTTCCATCTGCAAACAAAGGCCCTTCCCATTTCTCTCCACCTGAGGAAAAAGCTTATTTCTCAAGGCCTGGATCTGCCTATGTGCTCAAGCCACAACAATTAAGGTCACAAAAAGCTCCCTCTTCATACCATACTGACACAGAACTGTCTGGGAAGGAACATGCTGCCTTTAGTCATGGAGATGTTTTAACCGAGGCAGCTGCATCTTCGTCAAACTTGAATAGGGTTCCAGAAAATTCCACTCCGAGATTTTCAGCCTGGAGAACATGACAATATTACCAGATTTTTTATTTTGTAACTAGGTGTTGCCAACGGGTGCATAAACTATAAACTCTTCACTCAGTTTCATATCAATGTACCGCACCAATATACCTTCAGCTTTGAGCATATGCTAGATATTTATACTGCGTCATTTTATGAACATACTCGATTCTGATTTCAATGTTTTGTAGTTGATTCGAATTGAAATTCAGGAAAATTATAAGATTCAATCGCTGGCAGGTCTGGCACAAACAATGGTTAGCTTTCTATGTGTGTCTACCAAGTACCTCCGGGCAGGGCCATGGATGGAACATATGTGCAGTATTGGAATGGAGAGTTGCTGGGGTCTTTATCCGACGTTTCGGATCGGAACGCGGAAGGAAAGAATAGGTTCAAAACAACAACACCATCCTAACATTGGGCGCACGATGTTAGATTAGTTTATTTAGAAGAGCTGCAAAGTAGATCTTTTATCTCTCGTACGAAGGCGGTGTACCGTCGATATAAGAGTGAGCAGGTGGAGTGACGCCCATGATTAACATTTCAATATGCTTGCTTGCTATTAATAATGAATCTTCGTTTATTTGAAAAGGACAAATTCCTTCATAGGCCGTTTTGACTGCAGAAACCGAAACCGACGTTTTCAAAGCAAATTGAAAGGCCAACGCATCGAAATTTGTGAAAAGAAGTTTGCCTTTTCGTTTTGGTTTTATTTCCATAAAGAGAGACAGGGTGAGTCAACAGTCTTCTCGGCGTAAGGAAAATATTGCATACAAGTCAACACGAATAGTATTTCATCGCTAATCCCTTAATATGTGAATATCATGGCACACGACAAAAATATTCATTTGTTATGTTTATGAGAAAACGATGAGCTTTTGCATGGCCTACACATGGCCTACAGCGACAGGTAGCGTCCGCATAAACCAGTAGAAATAAAGCATTTACAGTTGTACAAGTTATTAGAAATGCAACACAGCCAGACAAGCGCGTTCGTAAAGCCGAGAAAAGAACACCCCGTGTCAAGAACTGCTGAGAAAATATCAACAGAGCGGTTTTCTTATAGTTCGTCAAGAAGAAATCAAAAGCATGATGGAGCCTCTGAACGAAAAGAATTAAAAGAAGCGAACAACAATAACGATAGCCACTTGAATATGACTGCTACAATACCAGTTGGTAGTCCGAGTGTTAGACACACGCCAGAAATGACTGGCATTCCAAGACGAAATTTCTCAAAGCCATCTTCAGGGGGAGAGAGTGAAGCTGTCACAAAACACCACAAAGATATTCAGAAAAGAGAGGTTGATAAAAATAGCCCAAAACCTCGGAGGAAATTACCCAGTGCACCTGTAACATCAACTGGTCCTAGACCAAGAACACCAAAGAGTGGTTCAGACGTTTCTGCAAGGACAACTCCAAATTCTGATAAAAGTACCACTTCAGAGAGAACCAAGAGCAGGGGCTCTTCTGTTACCCCAGAACACACAAGGAAAGCTAGTGACAATGTTAGTCACCAGTTCACCGTTTCTTTGGAAAAGAAGAGCAAAATTTTAGACGATGCCACTAATGTGAACCGGAAAAGTTCAGACCCTGTGGAAACTGCCAAGACCAGAAGCATAATAGGCAGCATTAAGTATAATAGTTTGCCAAGGAGGCGGCCATCGAAAACACGATCAAAATTCTATTTGGATATAGAAGGAGAGGAGAGCCTTCCTGCTAAGGGTAGCCATGATCTGTCTGCAAGTAGTAGCTCTTCAGAGCAAAAAACCGGGAGTTTGGAACCGAAAAAGAGTTCCATTTCACTTGAAAATGACAATGAAAAATCTTCAAGTTTATTCAAAGCAGGCCGGCTGTTCAGCTCTTCATTGAAGCAGACTAACAACACTGAAAGCATTTTAGCAAATGGTGTCGACAAACTCGAAGGCAAACAGACTCATGTAGCTTTATATAAATTCATACCAAGGCATAAAGATGAAATTATGCTGGACGAAGGAGATCCTCTTAATGTGACCAAAGTTGCTGATGACTTGTGGTTTGAGGGCACCAACTTGGCAACTGGGAAATCTGGTATATTCCCAGGCCGGTATTCTGCTGATATACTTGGTGGCACTGGAACTGGTATACATCTATTTATATATTTATTTACATATCTATTTATATATCTCGTAGATGCTCTTTATTTCAAACATGCAATTGAAAGGAAATTGCATTCCACAAAACAATGAATGAACACTCTCCAAGGACGTATTTACAACAATTAAATTTTGGCGGGATTTTCATTCAATGTTAAGCTATGCTTTGCAGTCAATCAATGAAGTTATCAGTTTAACGTTGTTGCTATTTGCGATAAAGTCATCACACATATTTCAATGTTTTGATACACAGGCTCAATATTTTTGCAAATGACTTCCACAATAGGGGTTTATTTGGGAGCACTAATTTGGAGGTTAGGGCTTATTTTAAGATTTACGCTGTTGCGTCCATGGGGCAGAGAGACTGTTTTGAGATAGGTAGAGTCTTTAGCTCAAGAATACTTGTGAGGGACTCAACTGTAGATATCTTTCTTTTGCTAATCAATATTACCTTTGTGTCAAGTGAATAATGAGTATGATGGGTATCCATTTTTGCTTGTAGTTTCTGGAGGAAACCCAGAGGATCAACAATTCTTTTTGAGGTTTGTACTGAAAAATTGTAAACACGTTTCATTGAGTCTATGCAATTTTGCCATTGAAACAACATGATTGATTGGATTGCTGGTAGTAAGTCCCGTGGCAAATTTCTTTAAGTGAGAATTATCTAATGATGTGGCAATATTTCTAGGTTCCTTGGATCAGTTGAAGTTGCTGATTACAAAGGAGATGAGATATTATGCTATGCCATTTCAAAGGTTCATTGTTCTCATTTTTTCATAATTTTTCTGATAGTTTTATTTGCCACTTCTTAGTGTATTTCAACAAAGAAAAATGCACACCATCTTTCGGTTCTCTTTGACCTCCCTCCCAAAACAGCCTCTCTAACAGCTCAGCTTTGAGTAAGTTTTGTTTCTCTTGAAGCTTAAGCAGAAAGATTTATTTTAGCCATTAATCATTCTGTATTTACATTCGCTTTTGATCTATTTCCACACTCGAATTTTCGGCCGTTGTTTTCAATTTTTCTGTTTTCCTGTAGATTGTGAATCAAAGAGCCATGTTATCATCGAATACGCCCCCGGCCTGTACCCTGCAAGTGACATCGAGAGGAATTCGTGTATCTGATTTCGACGAGAAGCAAATGAACAAATCTTCTCCGAAATTTTCAAAGAAGAGTAAATCAAAGGACAAAGAAAAACAAAAGGTAAATATCTAAATTACAAAAAGCTGCGGGTGAAAAACTAAAGGTACATATCTATTTCCATAGAATTTCTCGGTAATCTCATTAGCATTCCTCAGTTATCTCGTTAGAATTCCTCAGTGTCACGAGACACTGTGAAAGCAGTTAAAGGATTAAAGAGATCAATACATCATTATTGTATTGCAATGTCAAACGAATCGAGGTAGAAAGTGGGGAGAAAGAGATGAGTTCGAGTTAGAAGAATTGTGCTCGAACGACAGAGGGTCCAATGTGGCAAGGAGAGCATAATACCATGGTGCTGTAGTAGGTGACGTTGATCAAAGCAGTGAACGATGAATACTCCCGTTTGATCCAAAGAAGAGATAAACCATGTTAATCAAATCGTAATATTTCATCAAATGTGTGATAGCTATTCGGAAAGAACGTTTTCTGCGTTTGCCTGAGTTGTTTTTAGAGATAGCCAATGTTTTTGATCGTGAAGTGATGATAGTAATGAGTGAATATAAGATTGCATTATCATTTGAATCTTTATTGATTGCTAGGAGCCAAGGGATAACAACGCAGAAGTTCCTACTCATTTCTTTTCTCTCAAGAACGTGACGTTCTGTGGCAATCACCCAAGAGATCGAAGGTTTGTAGCTTTGCGAACGCTTCTGACAATTTTATTTAATGGAGAATGGACTTTGGAACTGTGCGATGTACACCAGGGACACGTTCGGCCAATATTTCAGAAAAATAAAGTGCACCCTTAAAGTGTTCCTTCAAAAGGTGTTCTTTTCTGCACGTTGTTTCTTCAAAAGGCGTTCTTTTTCCACTTCTGCGCATCCACCTCCACCCACCCGACTTGGAAATCCTTCCCACATCACCCCGGTAGATAAGACTTTAAATTATATGTACTTATCTATTGCAGGTATTTTGGATTCATCACCAAACACCCAGACGAGCATCGATTCGCCTGTCACGTGTTCATGTCGAAGTATTCAACAGATCCCGTTGCCCAGGCTGTTGGGTAAGTTTGAAAAACACCCAAGTATTGAATTGCATTGGTATTTTTTCAAATCCATCGTTGATACATTTCAACAATGACAATGCTAAATGCCAATAACAATACTGAAGTCTGATTGTTGTTATTTTACAGTGACTGCTTTAAGAAGTTCTACGCACAATACTTGGACTACCGTGCACCAACAGAAGATATTTACATGGAGTAATAGTAACAGCGTGTGTTCGGACTTCCCCGTCCATAACCTTACGTCAGAGACGAATAGCTTTTGTGCAGGTTTGTGAGTTCAGTGCTTGCTTAGTAAAGCAAAGATGGCGCCTCTTCATACTGCATTCGACAACTTGTTTCGTTGTTTAGAGAGACTTTAAACGTTTCTTTGCTTTTCGAAATGTGTGCTAATGACGCTGGGCCGCATATACTGGCCATTTTGAACTTTATTTTCGAAACTTGAATGCCATCATCATTCCAAAGTTTTTTAATTAGCAACAATAATAACTCAATGTATATGTAAAGCGATGCTAGAAATATGCAGTGGACTTTTTTCGTCGGGAGGACCCTTGATCTTCTCTTGAACTGAATTTCGAACGGATTTTTCTCCTCATGCGCTTGGGCAAACATTTCTTTCCACCTTGAACAGTTCGAGCAAATTTCTCGGGCTTGAAACCAAAGAGGAGTCAAAAAAGGTCCACTGTATTTTTAGTTCCTATGAGCATTGACGACTGTTTATATTTATGTTTTGTTTACATGTGTATATCATATAGTAATATCCTATATTTAATTCATTAACATCAATGTCGCATTAGTAATAATCCCACACAATGTCACGGTTTTGGCAGCTTCCTTGATCACAAAATAGCCAAGCGAAACAACAATGAATTTCTTTCTGAAAAATGTCTTACAAATTCTTATACAAAAATAGAATTATTGCCAACTAAAAAACCCAGCACGCATTAACGTTAAAGGAGACCTGCAAAGGTTTGGCAAGTTGAGCTTTATTAAATAAGTTTGACCCGCTGAATTCAGTGGTGGTATTCATTTCTGCAGATTTGACGTATTTTTCTAGATATCGGCTCCCAAACTTTCGGGCGGCAGCCATTTTGTTTCAAGGACGAAAACGAGTTAGTTCATCTCTGACGTAACAACGTCTTCTCGGGTGTGGCGAATGAAATGAGTCAGTTCAGTATCAGTTATACTGTACCAAACGATTAACAACATTTTGTAAATTTACTTTTGGGAAGTTCTGTGTTGTAATATGGCAACAAACCAAGGCGATTTTGATTATGGAAGTGTTGATACTTCAAAATGGATAGTTGAGCCTTATCAATACGCGCCAATGCCACGAGAAAACGAAGTAGACAGAAGTAGGCCCAACGGAAGTGATTCTGATTCAAGCGAGGAAGGCGAACCAAACATCAACATTGACAGAATTGGAATTATAAGCAGCACAGCCAACCATCATAATGTTTTGGTTTGTTGCCATATTTCATGCATTTTGGAATCTCTTCTCGAAAATAGCTGTTGATGCCAGAGTTTGCAAAAATACGAGCATCGTGCACACTACCCGGCCACTTCACAACTACATCAGTGAAGCAGTACTTGTAGTCACATACTGCTTGCACGTTGAAGGAGTAGCGATTCTTTCTGTTTAGGTAATCAGTTGGAGTTTTATTAGGCCTTCTGATAAATATATGTGTCCCATCTACTGCTCCTATGCATTGAGGAAATCCATGTCTCTCATGAAAGTTTGATGCTGCGACTAATAACTCTTCCTCTGTCTTTGGAAATTTTATATATTTCGGTCCAAGTTGTAAAGCCACATATTTGGAGACAGACTTCACAATTACTGAAACAGCAGCTCTTGATATGCCAAAGGCGTTTGCAACTTTTCTGTACCTTCCCTCATCAGAAATATAGTACAGAAAAACAGCAACTTGTTTTTCAACAGATATTGAATGCACTTTAATGTCCAGGGACCCACATTCACATTCAGATTCGGAATTAGATTCAGATTCGACACTACCCACCAATTCGTTATCTATAAGTCTCCGAGTTGTAAATATTAAAATACCAAACCAAATTTATAGCTATCCCAGTGCTATATCACGTACTTTGAGGATTTTTTGAGAATTTTTGAGCCTGGGGGTTCGTCAATAATTCGACTCATACAAGCAATTTTGTAAACTTTGGGCAATACCACTCTGATATTAATCTGCTCCAAAAATATTTTAAGATACATTTTCATGATTCAAACCAAATTTATAGCTATCCCAGTGCTATATCACGTATTTTGAAGATTGTTTGAGAATTTTCGAGCCAGGGGGTTCGTCAATAATTCGACTCATACAAGCAATTTTGTAAACTTTAGGCCATACCACTCTGATATTAATCTGCTCCAAAAATATTTTAAGATACATTTTCATGATTCAAACCAAATTTATAGCTATCCCAGTGCTATATCACGTATTTTGAAGATTTTTTGAGAATTTTCGAGCCAGGGGGTTCGTCAATAATTCGACTCATACAAGCAATTTTGTAAACTTTAGGCCATACCACTCTGATATTAATCTGCTCCAAAAATATTTTAAGATACATTTTCATAATTCAAACCAAATTTATAGCTATCCCAGTGCTATATCACGTATTTTGAAGATTTTTTGAGAATTTTCGAGCCAGGGGGTTCGTCAATAATTCGACTCATACAAGCAATTTTGTAAACTTTAGGCCATACCACTCTGATATCAATCTGCTCCGAAAATATTTTAAGATACATTTCCATAATTCAAACCAAATTTATAGCTATCCCAGTACTATATCACGTATTTTGAAGATTTTTTGAGAATTTTTGAGCCAGGGGGTTCGTCAATAATTCGACTCATACAAGCAATTTTGTAAATTTTTGGCCAAGCCACTCTGGTGTAAATCTGTATCAAACAACTCCTACAATAGCTCTTCGTCTTTCAAACCCGAATTATAGCCATCCCAATGCAATTACCTGTATTTTGAAGATTTTTCGAAAAATTTTCAGTCAGGGGGTTTGTCTATAATTCGACTCATACAAGCAAGTGCGTGGTTCTGGGCCCTGGACCCTCCTGCTATTTTGTTCCTGCTAAATCGTATGAAAGTCCCACCCCACTTTTGTTGAAGATCGCTGTTCCACCCCATCGAAGGCCAACTATAGGGAGCTGGCACGCGATATCAGTCAAACTTTGTATAAAAAGTAATTTAATGCAAACATTAAATAACCTGGTCGTAGTAGAATAGAAGTCAAGCACGTATTCTATACCTGTTTAAAAGAATATTTTACCGACGTCGTCGGAATTGATTCCCGCATTAGGGAATTTGCTAATTGTCCTGGGTGTTGCAAACTTATGTTTTCAGTTATGCGAAAGATTTCCGTAATGCTTCGATTAAACGCCCGGGGCGTTTATTAGATATTATGATATTTTAGGAGGATTCTATTCAACGGGGGCGTTTAAAAGATGGAGGCGTTTATTAATAATAATTAATGATGATCACACTTAGCGTGAAACTCTGAGAAACAACTAAAATAGTCAAAAGTATAATTTAAAAAAATATATCTGCTGGAAAGTCATCATCAACATCGTCTTCCTGGATGATTGGCTTTCAAATTTTAGCTCTGTTTTATATTCATTACTGTTTCGTTCGGTTTTGCAATAAAAGCTCAACTTTCATTATTCACACTTGTGTATTCAAAACATTGCTTGTATGAGTCGAATTATAGAGGAACCCCCTGGCTGAAAAACTTTCGAAAAATCTTCAAAATACAGGTAATTGCATTGGGGTGGCTATAATTCGGGTTTGAAAGACGAAGAGCTATTGTAGGAGTTGTTTGATACAGGTTTACACCAGAGTGGCTTGGCCAAAAGTTTACAAAATTGCTTGTATGAGTCGAATTATTGCCGAACCCCCTGGCTCGAAAATTCTCGAAAAATCTTCAAAATACGTGATATAGCACTGGGATAGCTATAAATTTGGTTTGAATTATGAAAATGTATCTTAAAATATTTTTGGAGCAGATTAATATCAGAGTGGTAAGGCCTAAAGTTTACAAAATTGCTTGTATGAGTCGAATTATTGACGAACCCCCTGGCTTAAAAATTCTCAAAAAATCTTCAAAATACGTGATATAGCACTGGGATAGCTATAAATTTTGTTTGAATTATGGAAATGTATCTTAAAATATTTTCGGAGCAGATTGATATCAGAGTGGTATGGCCTAAAGTTTACAAAATTGCTTGTATGAGTCGAATTATTGACGAACCCCCTGGCTCGAAAATTCTCAAAAAATCTTCAAAATACGTGATATAGCACTGGGATAGCTATAAATTTGGTTTGAATCATGAAAAGGTATCTTAAAATATTTTTGGAGCAGATTAATATCAGAGTGGTATGGCCTAAAGTTTACAAAATTGCTTGTATGAGTCGAATTATTGACGAACCCCCTGGCTGGAAAATTCTCAAAAAATCTTCAAAATACGTGATATAGCACTGGGATAGCTATAAATTTGGTTTGAATCATGAAAAGGTATCTTAAAATATTTTTGGAGCAGATTGATATCAGAGTGGTATGGCCTAAAGTTTACAAAATTGCTTGTATGAGTCAAATTATTGACGAACCCCCTGGCTCAAAAATTCTCAAAAAATCTTCAAAATACGTGATATAGCACTGGGATAGCTATAAATTTGGTTTGGTATTTTAATATTTACAACTCGGAGACTTATAGATAACGAATTGGTGGGTAGTGTCGAATCTGAATCTAATTCCGAATCTGAATGTGAATGTGGGTCCCAGGACATTAAAGTATTGGAATGCGCATATTGGTTTCTTGTCTTTGTAAAAAAGGTTGCAACTCTTTGCACAAATTGAAGAAATTTTCTCGCAACATCCTGAAATTTTCACGCCATTCTTCTGGTACCACAATTTCTCGCACAAAGTTTAGCCACCAAACACTGGTACGACCAGGCCGTTCCCAAAATCGTCTGGCTTTTCTTTGTCCCTTCATCTTCATTTTTCGCTTCAACATCGAGATTTTTATTGAGCTTTGTTGAGCCAAGGCTAAAAGCCTGTTTCTTCTGGCTCGATGAACATTCATCTGATAGGTAGCAAACATGAAACCAAACTGGACTGTTGCAACCAGTGAACTTAAAATCGATATAAGAGGAACAGCGAAATCAATGTTGTCATCCATTGTCGATCAGAGAGAAAGTGCGCGTAGAGAAAGGGCCTAAGGGCGAAGCAAACTTTTTCAATTGTTCTGCTAGCCTCGTTGCGGTACCGTACTCAAAAAAGTTCACCACCAACCGTTTACACGAGACAAAATGAGTACGGTTCCACAAAAATACGCTTTCCTAGGTGAACTCAAAAAAGTTCGGTTAGGAGGTGCTAGGTGAACTTTTTTGAGTACGGTTAGGTAGGTCTCGTGTAAACGGAAAGCCAAAGTGAACTTTTTTGGAACCGAACTTTTGTGGAACCGTACTCGTGTAAACGTAGCCTGAGATTTCAATTGTTTTTAAGTCTTCCGGTATCGATGTTTACAATTTACCAGCGTTTGCAATTTTTCCAGTTACCGCAATCTACAGCCGTTTCTGTTCATTTGTTCAGTTTGAATGAAAATATGACTGGTTTTGTGAATGCTCAAACAAAGTAGAAAGTTTCCGATACACTTCTAAAATTCCCAAGAAAAATCCCAAGGTTTTTTTCGAAAAAATAATTCCCAAGGAAAATCCCATCAGCCTCAAAAAATCCCAAGACCTTGGGATAAAATCCCAAGTCTGACAACACTGCGTCAGAGGTGAACTAACTCGTTTTCGTCCTTGAAACAAAATGGCTGCCGCCCGAAAGTTTGGGAGCCGATATCTAGAAAAATACGTCGAATCTGCAGAAATGAATACCACCACTGAATTCAGCGGGTCAAACTTATTTAATAAAGCTCAACTTGCCAAACCTTTGCAGGTCTCCTTTAAATATTAAAAACTGCGAAAGTTATTTCTGCCAATCGAAGCAATATCGAGTGGATTGCTAAAAATGGAATGGAGACAGATATGGATGCAACAGAGACACGAAACCACCCAATCAAACGTCTCTTGTGCCACGTGTTTCTGTCTCTCGTCTCATGGGCCCATTTCCTATTTCATTCAGTGATGATGAGTGTGGCGAAGTCAAGTCAACCACGGCCGACCTACTACGAAAAAACTTTATCATTTAAATATCTTAATTAATAAGAAATGCTATCGGTATAAATTGAAGGACAATGAATATTTGCATCGTTTGGTATGAAGTGTGCTTCGCAGTATTATCATTGTCGAATGTGGGTTTTCAGACATAACAAATGCACTTAAAAGCATGGCGTGCGTGTTAGCCTGCCTAGGCCTGGAAATTTGTCATTTTGGGTGAATATGGAATGACGAACGAAGTTACAAAGCAAACTGTAGTCCTAGACATGCCCAGGTACGCGTTATATATATTTTTTGTAGTATTATCTTTTTACCGGCTTTTCATAATGAAGTGGGCGTTTTTCCCGCAAAAAATCTCAGCTCACAACTTCCTTCTTGAAAATTTTCACACGACGGAGGTGTGGCCATTGCGGCTTCATCAAACGGTTTTGCGAGAAACAAAAAATTATGCGTTTTCATTCCGCACTTGTCTTCGAAACAATCATTTTCAGCGTTTAGTATTTTGCACAATCCTTTAGAGATATTTCAATTATTTCTAAACTTCAATTCAGTTCCATGCAACATAGATTTTTTCATGACAAGCAAAAGTTTGCTACGTGTTGCAATGTGTTCAAAGGTCACGCACAAGTAGACAGTTTTTTTATGAAAATTATTTTTGTGATTTATCTAGTTTATCTAGGGCTTTCCTTAAACATAAGCTTAATGCATATTACTAACCAACTTCTTAACGGGTTCTTAACTAATACAATAAATGTAGAGGTTAATACCCAAGAAAGGTCAGTCAGATTTGGATGATTCACTTTTATCACCCCCCTTCAAAAATGTTTTAAATGATTCCATTTGAAAGGGCCACTCAAATTCATTTGGGATTCGCTTTCCAGTTGTGTTGCTTTCAAAGAACCAAAACATTGGGAACCAGATTTTCGCTCTGTTCTTGTCACTCTGTCTGAAATAGGGTGCACAGGCCAGGGTGTGGTAGTAGAGAAATAGTCTTGATGATATGTAAAATGCTATAACAACATCTATTGTATAGTGCTCGTGAGCAGCCAGTATGAAGAAGACTGCAAATGCATTTAACAGCCAACAAAATGTATGCAGAAAATACCAGCGTCTTGGTGTGTCTAAAAATAAAATAGGTTGTTAGCATAACCTATCTTTACTGAGTTGTCATTTGTGTTTGGCAAATATCTAATGTAACTAGTGTACAGCAAATGAAATATCTGGCTGTTTACATTGTCTTGCATTGCCATCACTGTACATAGTATCAATTAATACTAATGATAATGATAGTTCACTTACATTCAGTGATGAAAAAGTTCAACATTGTCACAACACATGTGTGTCCACTAAACATGTAGTCACCGCAAGAGCGAACACCACTAATAGCCATGCCCATGCCAAAAAAAATCTCCAATGCTCTTTTTAGACGGGTTTGAAAATCACCATAGATCTGAAAAACAAGCTTGAATTTCCACAATTGAACCAGACAACCATGCATGTTAAGTACAGTCTATTAAAGTACTAAGAGATGGTGTCATTTTTGTGGCTAATACCTTCCTAGTACATGCCAGGGATGTAGCCAGGAAATCTAAAAGGGTGGAGCTGCAAGTGATACATAACAGTTTCAGAACAAAGGAATTTATCTTGAATTAATTTATATCAGATTATAATCTTCTATTTCGAAAAGGGAGAGTTGCAACTCCATCTTGCTACATCCCTGGTACAAATCAGCTTGTCCATCTGACAAAATAATAGCCTTATCATGCAAATTATGAATGTAGTACAAAGGAGCCTTTTGGTAATTTATGTCAGACGAGGTTGACATCAATTACCAAAAGAATACACTACCTTTGAGTTGCATTCAAGGTGGACTCCAGGGACGCTCATCGAAGTCACATACATTGTAAATGCCCTAAGCAGAAACACAGTACCAGAAAGTGCACATATCCTACGCAGCAAAACAAGACGATACTTGTGAAAGATCAGAATCACTATCCACATTAATCCAAGCACAACAGCACATACTTCACACAGTTCAAATGCCCATGGTATGAAAGGGATGTTGTCTAATACAACATCAGGCAATGGGGGATATGTTTTCATGTCTGGCACTCTGTCGTGAGTCAATGTCATCACAAATGACGTAAACAGAAGGGAGGACCACATGTAAGCAACACTGATCATTGTTTTTGATAGCTCTGATAATTCTCCATATTCACTTTCATCACTGGATTCGACCAGGCGATCTTCTTCCTCGGGATCAAGAGAATCCACTCTCTCCCATGTCGGCTTACGTGGTGAAGGGACAGTTGGGGCAGCAGCACTCGTCGTTGACGTTGCGAAACGTCGTGTCAACTTAGATTTAAATTTTCGGCCGACTGTCTTAGTCTTGGGGTCTAACTTCTTTTGACTGCATTCCTCCGAGGCAAGATAAGAGCTGGAGGAACTTGATGAAATAATCGATGTCGAATCGCCCTGAAAGTGAAGCTCGTCAATTAATCTAGAGATTTTCTTGATATCGCCAAGGACTTGAATGTGTACAGGCGGGCATTTTAAGTCTTGTTCAGTCAATGAAAGTAGGGCCTTTCCGTCGATTTTGTGCTCGCTGAACATATGAGTGTATTCCCCTAGATTTTTACTTTCCAGCCAAGCTCCAACACCTTCGCAGGTCCAATTCTCTACTACTCCAAGATCATTCATTCCTAATGCAAAATGTGCGTTTTCAACAACAACTAAGCAACTAAAAATTCGAAATATTGTCACGTTAGGCCCAAAAACGTTCTCTTCTCTTTTGTCTCACTTTTCTGGTCTCGTGATCGTGTCGTGTCGTGGGTGGTAAGCATGAGCAAGAGAGCTGTTGTTGTTGCTGTTGTGAATTTTGGCCACTGATCTTTGGCCTTGTCGTTTCATTCATGCTTCATTTCATTTTCAACAACAACAATTTTGCATTTATTCTCATTTTAAACGCCACGTGTTTATGTTAATTAAAAGGCGCTGTTTAACACACATAGAAGGCAATGGCAATGGAAAACACACCCCAAATTTTTACGCCAAAATTTGCCATGAATAAAGATTTTATCCACAGGCTGGAAGAAGTTGCCCCAATTGGCCTGTCTTTTCTAATACTATATGACTTGCGCCAGTAAGATAATAGATTTCAAAAATGAACCTATATGCGTTACCTTTTAAAACTTCAAACATAAATTTCGTGGATTCGATCTTATAAATATTACATCCAACAAAGTAAGAAGGTTTTGCCATTTAAGTAAATGTCCACTCTTTTGAAAAGAATGATCCTGTCTTGGCTTGTTTCATTTTTTTTGTGGAGAGGAGAGGACCCAGAGTTTTAGAGCAAGCTCCACGAGTCCATAATTCATGTGTGGGGAGATAAAGTAATTAGGAATATAAAGTAACGTATCTTTGGGAAGAAAAACAGGCGTCTGAGAAAATGACATTTTCAAGCATCCTGCTACAACTTCATAACTGAATAAATTCACTACAATTACATTCATACGAAAAGTTTAATGAATGTTTCTTGACATAATATCATGTCAAGACATAGCTTCGTGACATTTTCTAATGTTCTATTGCTTATATTAATTCACTATTGTACTACTTGATGACTTGACTTGCCATACCAAAAGTAGATTGTTACCACCAAGCTATTTCACGAATATATCCCAAAAATCATTAACAGATATACCAGAATTCATTCCAGTGTCGCATTCAAAACGGCCTTGCTCTATAAGTGTCCAATGTGCAACTGTGTCTTCAAAAAATGGATGAAATGCCAGAATCTTATCAGTTTCCGACGGTATTCCCCATTTTTTTATGCCGATCGGAAGGCCCCATTTTTCACAATTTCTTGTCAAATAGGAATTATCATCAGCCAGCCTATGATTAAATAGGAATAACTACACATAACTCTGTTCTGAGATATATTTGCACACAAAAACGATAACAAAATCAATGATTGCTTATACATAGTTGCTTTTGTGATAAACAGCAAACTATTAAATTATAAGTTATTCAACTTGGCCCAACCTTTCGGGCTGGACCCAAAGAGAAACAAGGAAACAAAACGTTTCGGGTCATGCCTGAAACATCGTTTTGCTACACTTCAAGCTATTGAATAACTTATAATGTAGTAACTTGCTGTTTACATAACAACAATCCATGATATCTGAGGCTATTTGACGTTTTCAAACAATTTCGTGATGCAATAATGATTCGATTTAAGTTTATCAATATTTCAAGGTATGTATTGGCTGGGTGTGCACCGCTTAGATTATCTCTAGTCCCCTGTTTTTGCTGAGTAACATGAATCCATTCCTTGAGAATGGATATGGTATGGTTGGTTTTTGATCAGAATGCTGAGTTAAGCATATCGGAAGGGAATCATTCGCCTTTGCATTTTAGTGCCTAAATATAGCACCAAGTACATTAACAAGTTATATTTTCAAGCAATCAGCACAACCAGGGCCATTTAATAAAAATAAAAGGAAACGTGTAATAGTTAGTGACAAAGATACCTTGTAAATGTACCGCAAGCATTTGGTTGCACGTTGCTCCGACCTACCAGATAATCCACAACCGTTGAATTATTTGTTTTGATGTGAATTGTGCTGTTCTTTTCATGAGATTTGCACTTGAATCTAAACTGCTTGAAGGCGATTTTATTCTGCAGTTCTTGTAAAGCTCCAGTCTTCATGACAAAGTTTAAATTTTCGGCAAAATTTAGTTTGTTCAGATAGCTAACACGAAGGCTCAAGTTTCCCCTGTCTGTTGTTGTTGAGTAGACGTGAGCCACTCTTGTCCAGCCACCTGTTGCGAACCAAGGAAGACAGTTTCATTATCACTGAATGGCTACGCCTTGCATCAAACCTTATTGCCAGAGCAAATAATACTATGTATTATCGAATCGATGCATTGATAAAGCTATCCATGAAACTATTACTCTTAAAACATATTTAATGACAGCCATGGTTGATGGCATTGTTTTTGTTTTTTAAACATATGTCCTAAAGACTATTGTTCATTATTACATGTTACAGTAACTTGACATTAGAAGTTCGAGGCGAAGGTCTTCTGCTGCAATACATAGATACCTGCGTACCTTCGTCTTCTCTCATTTCACAATAAGCAGCAAAAGCTTTGCCAGTCGATGGAATTATTCTGTACATTCCACTCTCTAATGACAAGTCACTGTATTTGTTCTTTATGTCGAGACAACTTTTTCCCATTACTGTTGCGAAAAAAAAACATTACTGAGTTATGCTGTATGAAACCCTGTGCAAAAGTTTACGGAGGTTGTAGCGACTTGCTTTTACAATATTACCATTTCAATCCCAGAACTAGTCCTTTGGTCCATATTCAACTTTAGATTTGTCCATTAGGGCATGTATTGATCGCTATACTTTAAGTTTACATTTCAGCATTTTGTTGAGGACCAGAAAGTTTACTTTCTGTTAAGGAATATCTGGTTAACAGGAATGTCGACATGTAATTAAAAAATCTTTCCCTATGATAGAGGGACCGTTTCTCGGAATTTGTCTAAGGTCAGGCCATTACCCAACGCTGTCAAACAACACTTGATAGTTCTGGAAATTCTCCACCTTGGCTGCCTGCTCTTGCTACATCCCTGGACTTGAGTCTGGGAAAAGCTCGAGTTTCCATTTCTTGTTGTGAAGTAGATAAAAACTCGGTTTTGTAATAACAAAACCTGAATTATAAATAAATGTTCCCCGCCCTATTGCTTATCAAATAATAGAATTGTGATACAGAATAATAGAATCGTTGTCGTTCTTACTTCTCTGGAAGCATTGTAATCCAGTTCTGTTATGCGGACAATTGCATTTATACCCATCTCCCATTTTAATACATTTTGCACTTCTGTGACATGGGTGTGGTTGGCACGGATCCTGAGTAATAAAGGTGGGTGTATTATTAGGTGTTTTTAGTGCAGAAAACATTACTATAATTAAAGTTTCCACGGAACAAGAAGGACTTTTGAATTAAAAAGGCGTTCGAGGTTTGCGATGCAAGAAAGTTTTCAGAAGCAATTAAAATGGCAAGTTACCATGGCAGCTGCAACTGTCATTTGTGTGGACGGATCTTCCTCAATTTTGGGGTCATATTCTTCCAACGACCCGATATAGGATCGCAATATGTAGCATTTCTTGTTCGAAATTCTCAAAACGCTTGTAATGCAGCCTATTTTTTCATAACAAGCAAAATTGCATGACATCTGAAGGAAAAAAGAATATGAATTTGAATTTGAATGACATTTTAGATGCGCGCTGGTGATAATAAAATTACTTGATAGAGCCACCATAAATTCAATCAAAAAAATTATTTATTTATTTATTATTAAACAAATCGAATTCGTCGACATATTTTATATTATTTGCCTCCTCTTGCATCAATTTGCCACCTCTGCATCAACGTGCTCATCATTCAATATTCCTCCATGGAAGAATATTCCTTTTTGATAGGACGCTAACTTGATTAAAATAGTGGTCATCTGATATCGGAATCTTGCCATGGTGATCGCAATGAGCAACGTTGCCTTAGAGGGAGTGGAGGTGGAATAAACCCAACGAAAAAAGAAACTCAAGGGTTGATGTACTTTGTACCCCGAGTGTCCCAAAGACGTTTGAACGCTATTGTATGCTTAACTGAAGTAATGGATATGATAGCACTGTATACCATGTTTTCTGCCTCTGTCATGTCCTTAATTTGAAGTATCATTGATTCGAATCTTTTCCATGGTATGGCAATTCTGAGGTGATGAACCTTCATGTATCTTCCATTGCTGGCTTGATTGAATTTCTTTGAAGCACGGGCTTGATAGATCGTCAAGATCAGCAGGAAAATTGTTATCCTGAAAAGCCAAAGGCTGCTACTGCTGGCAATTTGCATTTTGATTATTTTCCCAACGAATGTTGGGTTGATATTTGAAAATCCCTGCTCCTTTGTAACCGCTTCCAATCGCCTTCACGGCTGAACTGAACTTGTTTAAATATTCCAGTTCTTAAATTGTCTATCGCAATTATGCTCTCGACTATTTTCTTTTGGAAATTATTGCTTTCAAGCGTTCAGCTAGCGTGGTGCTATTTTGCCTCTGAATAACATAGAGTTTTCAACGATTAAGTATAATCAGTTGCTAAAATAAATGTGTTATTTCTCTAGGAAATCGATGAAGACAGTCGTATAGCTATGGAAATGTCAGATAAAAGACTGTGGGACTGCTCGGTGAGTTTCTAATAATTTATTCTTTACACAGTTTCTTTACTTTAGAAAGTTCGCAAAGAGGCTTGACGCATTTTACGGTTTCTAAAATATGCCATTAACTGGTAGAAAATACCAGCAGTTTTAAAAACTTAAACAATTTTCATGGAATCCTAACATTTTTTTTAATTTGAACTTTGCCAATAGAGCAACACTCCTGCAACTTCATGAAAGTTGATTTTTCTTTTTTTTGTCAAAGTGACCTAAAAGTCCAAGACTAATATGCATTTCCTTAGCATTTAATCAGTTTTATTTTTCATCTATTTTTTACTGCATATTTATTCACCGCAAACGTGTTGCAATAACCCTACTTTTTGATGCTCTTTGCGAAGTCAGCACTTCTCAAATGGGTTGAGTGTGATAAAAAAATGTAGATTACACATGTGGAAGGTTTCATAAAACTTTTTCGCAATATTTCACACGCAACATGCATGTATAAGGGTACTTATGTACAAAGCAACTTATACTGATATTGTCAATAGAGCGTATATAAAGCAAGGGCATTGGGATCGTAAATTACATTTTAACGGCCAGCATTCCTTCCAGCCTCGTAATTTAAAGCGGCGTAGCTCTTTAATGATTTATTAAACGAAGGTTGATGAAGATTTTGCATTTAGCAGTCGGTTTGCAGCTGTTAGCTTTTCAATCGAGCCATAAAAATTAATTTTCGAGTTTTCCAAAACCTGTTTATCTCGGATGACAATATTTATAAAACCACAACAAAATGTTGTTTCTTGTCAAGCAAAATCATTAGGGAAAATAATTGCACAAGCACTAAAAACGCTTTATTTGCTTTTATTCAAAACTATAAAATGGATAATGCTTAAGATTAGTATTAAAATTCACTGAGAATATCTGACTTATATGCTGATATCAGAAATTTTACATATCGGCAAACATCGATTTTGATCAATTCAAAAGTAGATTTTTGTAGTATATTATTATCACAGTTCAGAAACAAGGAATATTATTTTTGATTAATATACATAACATCGCGAGGTATCACTGTGAGAATAAAATGGTGGATTTGGTGGCATATAAAATTTTTGGTGCGCTATTCATAGTCTGCGGTGTTATCACAATGACAGCAAATTTTCTGCTGATTATTTCATACATTGCTACCAAGCAATCAATGAAGAATTCATCTAATCTTCTCATAGTTGTTCTGAGTTTCAATGATTTCTTATGTGGAGCAATTGTTATGCCAATGACAGGATTTGTGCATATTTATCTCAATGTGAAACAATTCACGGCAGTTGTGTTTTTGATGCAATTTTTTGCTGCGAATTCATTGTACTTGACATTGCTTATTGGAATTGATCGCTACTTGCATATGAGTCCTGACATTAACGGTTCTTCGTCAAGATGGCTGAAATTGTTTAAAAGACCTTGGATTTTCATTTTGATTCTTATCTTGGTGGCTTTATCCTTCATAATTGCAGTAATCTTTCTATTAATTTGGAAAAATACTACGAGGAATTATTTATATGCTTTTTATAGCATCTTAATAATGGCATTGTTGATTGGTTTGTTAGTGGTTTATCTTCGAGGCTTTCGCCGTATTCGCCGCCATGTTGTTGAAAATCCTGTTTATATGAACCGGCAAGATGGATCAATGGAAGAGCCACGATATGTGCGCGAATTATACAAGACTATTTTGCTAATATTAATTGTTGCATTTGTATGTTATTTGCCCATGTCCATGATTCACGCTTGTATTGCACTTGAGACGCAACTTCAGGCGTCAATACTAAGATCTTCGGCATTCGTTTTCTGCCAATTAGTTTCTGGACTACTTATTTTCCTCTTTTCCTACTTTAATTCAATGACAATCTTCTATCGAAATAGAAAGAGCAAGAAATGGTTGAGTCATAAAGTTTCAACACTACTCAGCTTAAAGCAGAGAGAGCCACGTCCAGGACTGCAAAACAACCCAGTTGTAATTTATAATACAGGGAACATCACTCACTAACTGAGATTCAGAGATCCTTTGCATGCGATTGGTTTTAACTAATTCAATACTTTTTAACTGCTGCTTTACAAAAAAAATTGTTCTCAATATTCTTGCGACAATGAGCACGCCTTATTTGGTTATGGATACACCATCGTGTTATTTGATTATTCCTTAGTGTGTAGGAAGCTTATAAAACACAGAGAAGGTGGGTTTTCTGACAATGCTGTCCAGGAGAATTCAGGAATACTTGTTGGCAAAGTATGATATAAAAACATTGAATATTGTTCTTGCTTAATATACACAATCTTGCTGAATCTTTGCGAGGATAAAATGATTGATTTTGTGGTAAATCGAGTTTTTGGTGTGCTATACACAGTTTGCGGTGTCGTCACCATGTTAACAAATTCAATGGTGATCATTTCATACATCGCTACTAAGCAATCGATGAAGAGTTCATCAAATCTTCTTATTGTTGTTCTGAGTTTCAGTGACCTTCTCTTTGGAGCAGTTGCTATGACATTAATTGGAATCGAGAATTTTTTGTCTATTTCTTCCAGCAAATTTTTCATAGCAAAGGCGTGTGTGTTCTTTGTTCACTTTTTAGGTGCAAATTCATTGTACTTGACAATGCTTATTGGAATTGATCGCTACTTGCATATGAATCCTGATATAAATGGCTCTTCGTCAAGATGGCTGAAATTGTTTAAGAGACCTCGGATTTTTATGTTGACTTTCTTGGTGGTGGCCTTAACATTGACAAATGCATGTGTTTTTCTGCTACTTTTGAAAAGTACTGTGAGAATTTATGTTGATGCTCTGTATAGCATTTTCATCATGGCATTGTTGATTGGTCTCTTGGTGCTTTACGTTCGAGCCTTTCGCCGTATTCGCCGCCATGTTGCTGAAAATCCTGTTTATATGAACAGACAAGATGGATCAACGAAGGAGCCAAGATTTGTGCGAGAATTATACAAAACTATTCTGCTTGTGTTAATAGCTGCATTTGTATCCTATCTCCCAATTTCGATACTGCGCGGTTTCATCGCCCTCGGTAATCTATTTGAACCCAGCATACTGGATTCATCGGGATTTCATTTGTACCAATCAGTTACTACGGTACTTATGTTTGTTTTTCCTCTTTCAAATTCCATGATAATATTATACAGAAATAAGAAGAGCAAGAAATGGTTGCTTGATAAAATTTCAGCATTATTCAACTGCAAACTATGTAAGTGAGTCAAGTAAAGAAGTACAAAACAATGCTGCCGCCATTACCGCCGATCTTTATTTGATTTTAAGGCTTAAATTCTCTTTAAAATTAACTCAGCTTGACAGCAAATCCAGTTTTAAGCTTTATCAAGACTAACTTATCGTATTTATCTCAGTATTTTTGCAAAGCAAAAGAACTGTAACTTGATCAGTTCACATGCGTTTTTCGATGGACAAAGGTTTTGCTCCAGGTCAGTCTCAGTTCTTCCTTACCAGGCTTAGCTTGTCTGGTACAAATAAGGTTGTAGTGGAACGCAACGTTGTCCGATTTATGCGCTGCGTTGGGTAAAGGTGTAAGAAGATTATAAAAGCGTGCACATGCAAAACCTATAAATAGATGCTTGATTTTACCAGTCAAATGCGTTTGTGAGGAGTGTGGGGTGGTAAGGAGACTGTGTGTTTGGTGAGAAGCCGTGGATGTCATCATTTTCTGGAGTGACTAACACGCATTGTGTTTTTGCATGTGATCACCAAAAGTATACTTGAAATTAGTTTAGTTAAATACGTTTTAATTTTGGCACGGGTCAACTCGGTTCCTTCGTTTACCTTTAAGAATATTGTAAAGGTAGCTAATTATCGGCTGAGAATCGAACGCTTTCGAGAATACGGAGACTTGCAAAAATATTGTTTCTTCTCAAATTTAAAAGTGTATAATTGTACTACACTGTATTAACATTGAATTAGGCCATACTGTTTGAATTAAACCTGACTAACGTAAAACGCTTTTGACTGGAAATGTTCCTTTTCTTCTTGGTCCGAATTTCCTGCAAGCGGGAGAAAAAACCACATTGCACTATTGCAATTTATCTCACTGTATTTTTCAGGCAATTTACAATCTACTACCGTCTTGAGATTGTTTTTTAATTAACTTTGTGAGCTACTGGCTTAATTAAAAGCATCCGCAAGTTATTCTATTACTTTACCTGCCGCACATTTTGTACAGTTAATTTTACCGCGCTGTATTAACAGTCGCTAATTTAACATCTATCTCATTTACATTTTCTCACTTATGAACTTTCGGCAGTCTTCATTTTTGCCAAAGCCTTAATTAACTGTAAGCAGATATTATAAGTTATGTTATTGTTGGAAATCCGTTATATTATACGACGGACGTTTTTGTGCAAATTACAACCATCACAACATTGAAAACACATGCCCACTATAGCTTCTTTTAATTGGATGGTTGATCAACAAGCTTCAACGAATGAATAGAACATGATCACAAATCGGAATATGTATTCTGAATTGTTATTGCATTCATTTTATTTTGCATTCATTTGGTTTTGCAAATACATCAGTAGTTTGTTTTGGACTTCTTATAATGTCTATCGAGTAATTATCTAGAATGAAGCAAACTGGTAGCTCTTCCTGCGCATATACAGGGGTGTAGTTAAAACCCAAAATATAGAATATTATTCTAATGATATGTATTTCGTGCATTGTTAGACTAAGTCTATTATCGTGACAAGCAAATGTCATTTTTGTGTTGATGCTTGAGTGTGCATTTTGCAACTCCAATTTATTTTATTGATTTTTTGCAAGATTACCAGTTTATGTTCGATTTCATACATACATACATACATACATACATTTTTATTTGATAACGCAGGTTAATAATGGCTACAATACTGTAGATGTGGACCTGCAACTAAAAGTTTATAAAAGTCATTTTGCTAAAATAAAGTAATGTTACAATAAAATATCCTTCATTTTGCTAAAATAAAGTAATGTTACAATGAAATATCATGGTGCATGTGAAATATATTTTGCTAAAATAAAGTAATGTTACAATAAAATATCATGGTGCGTGTGAAATATATTAATCTCAAAAGTAAGAATATCTATTGTCCTTATTGTTATTAAAAGTAACTCCCTTCTTAAAACTTGTGGTCATAATGGTGTCTTTGATCGATTTCAGTTTTTCTTTAAACATGTCCTTGTTCTTGTTCCTTATTCAAATCAAGAATATCATGAAAAATCTTCAAAGACTCGATTTACGATTTGCAAAGTTAACCTTGGATTCATAATTTATCTGCCGTGTTCAGCTCCATGGAACTAAGACTACACAGGCATTAGATCCGATCCCCATTTTGCTGCATTATCTCTTTCTAACATCATGAAGGCAAAAACAAGCGCAAGAAGGTGCGAGAAATGGCTGAGTTGTAAAGTTTTAACACTAGATACTAAACTTAGAACAGGGGGAGCCACGTCCAGGACTGCAAAACAACCCAGTTGTGATTTCAAATACAGGCAAGATTAATGACCAATACAGTGTCAGAGATGTTTTTCATGCGAGACCCATTTTTTTTTTCAATGCTAAAATGTTCACAATTTACTTGCTTACAGTTTGTTGCCTATTGCAAAGCAATATTATTGTGACAATGAGCATGCCTTATTTGGATATGGATACACCATCATGTCTCTTGATTATTCCTTTGTGTGCAGGAAGCTTATAAAACGCGCAGAAGGTAAAATTTTATGATAATGCAATCCAGGAGAGCTTATGATTTCTTGTTTGTAAAGTTATCAAATACAGTAAGACAACGGCGAATATTGTTCTTGGTTAATACAAAACACTTTGTGGAGTCTTTGCGCGAATAAAATGGTTGATTTTGTTGTCAATCGAGTTTTTGGTGTGCTATGTACAGTGTGCGGTGTTGTCACCATGTTAACAAACTCCATGCTGATTATCTCATACATTGCTATTAAGCAATCGATGAAGAATTCATCAAATCTTCTTATTGTTGTACTGAGTTTCAGTGACTTTTTTATAGATCATTTGCGATGACGTTAAGTGAAATCCGGTATCTTTCATCTATTCCCTCCAACGAACATTTCAGAGCAAAAGCACACCTGATTTTAGTTGAATTTTTTGGTGCCATTTCATTGTACCTGACACTGCTTATTGGAATTGATCGCTACTTGCATATGAATCCTGATATAAATGGCTCTTCTTCAAGATGGCTGAAACTGTTTAAAAGACCTCGGATTTTTATTTTGATTCTCATTGTAGTGATTTTATCCTCAGGAAATGCGAATATTTATTTGTTACTTTCAAAAAGCACCATGAGGTTTTATTTTGATGTTGTGTATAGCATCTTAATAATGGCACTGTTGATTGGTCTGTTAGTGGTTTACGTTCGAGGCTTTCGCCGTATTCGCCGCCATGTTGTTGAAAATCCTGTTTACACGAACACGCAAGATGGACAAACGGAAGAACCACGATATGTGCGCGAATTATACAAAACAATTTTGCTAATATTAATGGCTGCTTTTGTATCTTATCTGCCCATTTCAATAACGCACTGTTATTCTGCCGTTGGGACTAAATTTGAACCCAGATTACTGGAGTCATCGGCATTTGCATTTTGCCAATTTGTTTCTGATATACTTGTATTCCTCTTTCCCTCTTCGAATGCAATGATAATATTATATCGAAATAGAAAGTGTAAGAAGTGGCTTTGTGATAAAGGTTTAATTTTATCATGCTGCAAATGGAAAGATCGGACTGAAGAAGTAAGAAACAATGTAGCTGTGATCACCAGAAATCTTTAATATTGACAGAAGCACCATCACATTAGTACTTGTTTAATGGGAACGCAGTGGAAATGAAAATATGATGCTTTAATATATCTATGATGTAACATGTATTGTTGAATAAAGCCAGCTCTATGCCCCATCATGGCAGCTTTTGACTTATTCAGTACTCTCACAAGGCAAAACCATTTCAACTTGATGCAGATTCACTCTATTAGGGAACCTCGTTGTGCTCTAAGTCAACGCGTTTTCTGCTGGTGTATACAGGGCGGTAGTGAGATGCAGTCCTTGACTTTCAGTTTGTTACATTTTATATTTGTTGAGTATATTTTAACAATAGTTTTCAGTTAACAATCAAACTTTTGAAAGAACATTGAAGCTCTGAATTTGGATGCTAACATATAAAAGGGTGTGTAACTGTGTTATATTAAACTTTAAATTAATTCTTCTTTTTCGAGCACGTCTTTGTTAATGTAGAAAACCTTGTCCTGGAAACGATATTTCTTTGAATTATTTTTAGCATATGGACTCTCTTTACAAAGGACTTTTTTCAAGCCGGACTAAGGAAGAACTTAAGTCTTCTCTGCTCTTCCAAAAGCACTTTTTTGTATAGTTTATCATGTACCCTCATATTGAGATGGCACTTTATTATCTTTGTGACCCACGGACATAACTAAAAACATCTTTGAAATAACTTATTGCAAGTGATTTCACAACTGCCGACATTGCGCAGTTCATTTTCATTTCATTTATTATCAACCAATATTAGTATCTGTCGGCAGTCCTTGTTTCAGCCAATCTCTAAATTGGGAAACGAGAAAATATTGGATGTTATTTTATTATTGTAATTTCTTTATGCTATAAAGAACGGAGATTGTTGTGTAAACTTCAAGCCTCTGAAGTTGAAATCTATATGCTAGCTTCCATTAATTTGATGGCATCATATTAACTAGCTTTAAACAATCAGTAATGTTTTATTTGCAAGTGCACAATTCTATTCTGAGTTTTAATCATATTTATTTGCTATTGCGAATACATTGGCAGATTGTTTTAAGCTTCCTTTTCTGTTCATTCAATCATCATGCTGATTGAAGCGCACCCGAAACGCCTCCAGCTGTATATACAGGGCCACTATTAAGGCATAAAACATAGAATGTTGGAATAATGAGTCGTTTATCCATTGTGACACGAATTCCATAATCGTGACAAGTTAATATAATCCTTGCTGCTCAAAATTTGGGTATACTCTGGTTCTACATTAATATATTTTGTCACTGACTGTTGTACTAAATAACCATAAATTCACCAAACAACCAACAGAAGCCCAATGCTTTTTTGGGACGAATTATTCGGCTATGTGTTTTCACTTAATTTGCAGATTGAAAAGTACGTTATCCTCCCAAGTACATTCAAATCATCGTCATGCAAGAAACGGGTTGCTTGTGTACGAAATTAATGCAGAATGAAATGCAGAACTTTCAGATTTCAGAATTACCCAGAAAAGTGATGAAAGAATTGATGGAAACAGGGGTTATAGACGTGTGTCCTTTATATTTATAACAGGTACACATAGATATTACCAAGAAATAGGTATGAAAGTCTATTGTGTGATGTTGGTGCTTATTTAAATGTGGTCCATTTTAGAGTTTCTTGTTCTGAGGAGGGGGCGTTAAATCGACAGGGCAAGATCAATCGTAGCCATACGGTACGTTACCCGCTTATTGTTTTGACCCATCTTTTGAGGGTATGGCTTTGGGTTTTTCTACCCTTTCTCGTCATATGCCACTAACACGCTTCCCTATAGGACAACAAAACCGTTTTCTTATGTTTTGTACTCAATCAGGAAAAGACGTTATACGCAGGAATGGATTAAGATCTGCATAGGTGTTGCCTTAATAATCCATTGTACTGTATAGCAGTAAATCTTGAACTTTGTCAGTTTCTATTTTTCATCGCAGGTTTTTCTTTATAGCAAGACTCAACTGTTTCCAAAAGGAGACTTCAACTGTTTCTCCCAAGAGTCCCGTAGCCTCGTTCTGAACTTGAGTCTTGACACTGTTTTAACCTTTGTTCCAGTAGCAACAGTCACCATTATTATTACAACTCCGGGTATCATTGTGAAAGCAGTATCATGGCTGGCTTTGTGTCATACATTTTTGGCGGGCTATTCATAGTCTCCGGTGTTTTTAGCATGATAACAAATTTTATGCTGATCATCTCATACATTGCTACTAAGCAATCGATGAAAAATTCATGTAATCTTCTCATAGTTGTTCTAAGCGTGAATGATTTCCTCTTTGGTGCAGTTGCTATGCCCATGACAGGAATCGTATATGTTTTGCCTGACTCTTCCAACAGAGACTTCATAAATATGGTACGTGTGTTTTTGATGCAATTCTTTGCTGCGAATTCATTGTACTTGACAATGCTTATTGGAATTGATCGCTACTTGCATATGAATCCTGACATTAACTGTTCTTCGTCAAGGTGGCTAAAGTTGTTTAAAAGACCTTGGATTTTCATGTTGATTCTCATCTTGGTGGCATTATCTTTAATAATTGCAGTTATTATTTTATTACATTGGAGAAGTTTTACAAGGATTTATTTATATGCCTTTTATAGTATTTCAGCAACGGCATTGTTGATTGGCTTGTTAGTGGTTTACGCTCGAGGCTTTCGTCGTATTCGCCGCCATGTTGTTGAAAATTCTGTTTACACGAACAGGCAAGATGGATCAACGAAAGAACCACGATATGTGCGCGAATTATACAAGACTATTTTGCTGATTTTATTGGCTGCCTTTATATGTTGTCTGTCCGTTTCCTTAATATATGCTTTCATGGCTCTCGGGATGCAATTTGAGCCCAAACTACTGGAGTCACAAGGATTTTATGTTTTCAGTTCGACTTTTGGAGCACTTTTTTTTTTCTTGCTTCCTTCGAATGCCATCATAATAATTTATCGAAATCAAAAATGCAAAACATGGCTGGGTGATAAAGCTTCAACATTATTCTGTTGCAAATCAAAACTACCAATTGAAGAAGCAGGAAACAATGTAGCTGCGATCACCGCCAAACTTTAATAACGTTTGAAGGATCAAATTTAGCGCACGTAGATACCTGATTAAAGGTATATGGTCCATGGAATATAAGATTTTGATGTCTCTGAAATTTTATATCGAATTAAAAATCAGGCTAGGCTAAAGCTTCACCAGGACAATTTTCTATTTATTTTGTATATTTTACAAAGCAAAAGAGTAACTTGGTCAAGCATGTGCGTTTTATGCTGGGCCTATTTTTGCTCCAGGTCCACTCTATTTTACCCGGGTTAGTTTCTGTAGTATATATAGGGCTATAATGTGACGTAGTTCTTGAATGTCAGTCGAATTTACAATTTGCGTTGGTTAAAGTTGGTTCCTTTGTGTGACTGTGTTATATAAAATTTAAATTATTCTTTCTTTTTTGAACACATTTTCGTTAATGTAGAAAACCTTCCTCCTGGAAACAATGTTGCTTTGAATTATTTTTAGCACATGTACTGTTTTTACAAAAGAATTTTTTCAAGCCGTACTAAGAAAGAACTTAAGTTTTTTCTGCTATTCCAAAAGCACTTATTTTTTGCACAGTTTATCATGTACCCTCAACCTCATATTGAGATGACACTTTATTATCTTTGTGACCCACGGACATAACTAAAAACATCTTTGAAATAACTTATTGCAAGTGATTTTACAACTGCCGACATTGCGCAGTTCATTTTCATTTCATTTATTATCAACCAATATTAGTATCTGTCGGCAGTCCTTGTTTCAGCCAATCACTAAATTGGGAAACGAGAAAATATTAGATGTTATTTTATTATTGTAATTTCTTCATGCTATAAAAAGGGAGATTGTTGTGTAAACTTGAAGCTTCTGAAAGTGAAGTCTATATGTTAGCTTCCATTAATTTGATGGCATATTAACTAGCTTTAAACAATCAGTAATGTTTTATTTGCAATTGCACAATTCTATTCTGAGTTTTAATCATATTTATTTGCTATTACGAATACATTGGCAGATTGTTTTAAGCTTCCTTTTCTGTTCATTTAATCATCATGCCGATTGAAGCGCACCCGAAACGCCTCCAGCTGTATATACAGGGCTACCATAAAGGCAAAAACAAAGAATGTTGGAATAATGACTCGCTTATCCATTGTGACACGAATTTAATTCTCAATTCCTGCCTGTCATGAATTGTTGTTAATAATTTTGTAGCCCCCAGATAAATTAATTAACGTTTAGGTGACAAGAAGCCAAATCAATGGCGGGGCGCCACTATCTATGCGAAAAGGACTTAACATGTTATAGCATAGGAACGCGAAGACGGCGTACGTCAATTCTCTTTAACCAATAAGAATACGGCAAACACACTCGTGACTCACACCTAGCATTCAGAACAAATCATCTGTTTTTCTAATTCTCCCCTCACTTGAATTGCGTGCTCCGTGCTAGAGACACACGAACTCGAATTCTTATTCAAGACAAAATTTTACCAACTTTTGAACGACAAGATTATTATTTACCGTTACTATCACGCTGAAAGCAAGTGTCAGTAAAGAACTACGCAGTCGTGGAACTACGACAATGGCTTCGACCATGGCGTCGACCACTAGCTCTCACAACGTGCACACAGAACCAACTTCGTCAGAAGTCATTGCTGAATCATCCCCCTAGCTGTCAGAAGAACACATCCAGCAAATCAAAGCAATCGTGGAAGACTCGATTGAAACCAGTCTGTCCAGAGTCGCACAAGAAGCAGCTAAAGCCGCTGTTGAGCTCGCACTGGCCAACCAATCATCTTCAACAACCACACCTCAGCACACAAACGAAACACAGCCGTCCAATCAACGCCGATCATCATCGATCCCAAACCATGGATGGAGGTTTTACGCCCGAAATCCCAAGTGCTTACGTGCGAAGCATTCAAGGGGGTGAGTTTTTTGATATTTCTAACTGCTCCCTGAAAATGTGTCCCAGCTGGAACATTCATGTCCTGATTATAACAGCGAAGGTGCCCTATGCCGAGCTCAGTTATGCCTCTACACTGCATAAATGTAACAAAGCCGAATGTGGCGGATCTCACCCCCGTATTGCCTGCTCAAAGGATCCAGTACCTTCAATTCAACCTGTCCCCCCAGGAAACCCAGCCTCATACCATTCAGATGAACAACCCACCAGACGTCCACTCCGATTATAACTTTTCTACTTCCGAGTATGTCGGTAATTTTGATTTTAATGTTGTTAAAAGACCTATATTGATTGATAATTTGTATGATTCGCTTTCCGGCAACCCAGACCCCCGGTTTGTAGATGACTTTTGTAATCAGCTTCGCTATGGAGCTCGCGCCAGGGGCGCAGTGGGAGCTATTTTGCAGGGGGGGCAAACCTGAAAATTTTCCGACAAAAACCCCTTTTTGCCGACGGATATTTGGCAAACCAAAGCAACTGGGGGGTCCGGAAATCCTCAGAGTACCCCCCCGGAAAAAGGTATGGCCACGCCGTTTTGATTGGCTTAAAATGCAACCACACCAATTCAAAAGTAATATAAGCCAACAATAATTCAAGTCATATAAGTAATAACTTGTTCAAAAAATCAATCTTAGAAAAAACTTTCTTGATGTAATAATCTCTAACAAGCAGGAAACAGAACATCTTACACTGCGATTGCGAAGTAATCTAAAAACTTAGTGCGGTTAAAATATCACTCTTCTCTGACTGAAGATAATGCGAAGCAGGATTTGTTATCGCAAACATTTGCTTGAAAAGGTGAGCAGTTAAAACAGTTTCAAATGAACAGATCTTATGTAAAAGTGCTTCTGCATCTGTAATTGTTTCACTGCTAATTGTCTAACTAACTGCTAACTAATTGTCCAAATCCAAATGTGATGAAAACTGACTTCAATGTTTCTGTTACATCACGAGAATCCCCAACTCCGTGGTCATTGGCTTCCCCCCGGATGACGCAACTAACTTTTTCCGCACATGGTGCAATGGTTCAAACGTTCAATAACTTTATTTTTACGGGAAAGACATTTCCGACAAACTAACACTTTTAATTTTTCATAATAAATCATGCTCTCCATGTTTGTTTGCTAGTATTAAAATTTCCCAAAATTTCCGACAAACCCACGTATTTTCCGATTTTTCCGACAAAATTCTCGCCAGGGGGGGCAGCCGCCCCCCCTGCCCCCCAGCCACTGCGCCCCTGGCTTGCGCCGGTTACGAGGGACCTCGCGTTTTCTAAGGTATTTCGCAGCCTGCCTACTGCCTCTGGGCACCCCGATATTGTCTTAATAATATCCAGCAGGAAGACTTGCTGGGCCGCACAAGTAGCCCCTTTTCCGCCCCCCCCATTTCCAAACTTTCAAGTTTTGCCTATCGGGCTCGTGCCTAAGAAAACCCGGATAAATTTCATACTATTTTTACTATCTCACCCCCGACATGGTAGCTCTATCAATTCAAATATCGACAAAATATATATTTTCTTTCTCTATGACCTACGTCACTACTGCCGATCCCATCTCTGCTCTTCGTTCTCTTGGCCAGGGCTCTTACATGGCTAAGACTGACATAGAGGCTGTTTTCAGACAAATCCCGGTCCCCCTGACGATCGGGAACTCCTTGGTATGAAATGAAAAGGAAAATACTATTTCGACAAAGTTATACCCTTCGGCCTTCGAAGTACCCCGTTCATTTTCAACCCCCTTCCGGACGCCCTGGAATGGAGTCTAACAAATAAATGCGGCATTTCATTTGTTATTCCTCTTTTAGATGTTTTTCGATCATTGTACCAGCTTTTTCACAGGGGGACGCCAAATCCAACTGTCAAATCAGTCTGACCAGCATGCTAACGGCTTTTCGAAATCTCGGCGTCCCCCTAGCCCTCCACAAAACACAAGGGCCGTCCACGGTCCTCGAATTTCTAGGGATTATATTGGACTCTAATATCATGCAAGCTCGCCTCCCCGATGACAAGATATCTCGCCTTCGTCATGAACTTAACCTGTGGACATCTAAGCGCACCGCTACTCTCAAAGAATTACAATCCTTGATCGGTCTGCTTAATTTTGCGTGCAAGGTTATCCCTCCCGGTCGCATGTTTCTACAACGTATTATCAACCTTACGGTTGGTGCTTCGAAAAACCATCCTCACATTCGACTTAATCAGGAGCTGAGTTCTACAAAAACATTGAGATGTTAAATTACACTGATTACACTATACGCTACCATATACTTTCCCTGTTGTAATTTTTTGTTTCGTCTATGGGGATTACGCGGAGCGTAATTTGTGGCAGCAAGTGCTCGCTCAATCCTTAGCTCTCACTTTTCATAGACTCACCAAATTACACTTTACAAAGGGGGATCAGATATTGAATATAAGACCCCCCGCGTAGGGCTGATGAGACGTTTGCTGCCATGAACCATTTCCGCGTACTCCCACATAAAACTTGTGTTGTTTTTCTTGTATTCTGTCTCCACTGCCAAATGCTAAAGATAAGTTCGCTTCCAACTACACTTGGGGCGGAAAAAGGATTAATTCTCAATTCCTGCCTGTCATGAATTGTTGTTAATAATTTTGTAGCCCCCAGATAAATTAATTAACGTTTAGGTGACAAGAAGCCAAATCAATGGCGGGGCGCCACTATCTATGCGAAAAGGACTTAACATGTTATAGCATAGGAACGCGAAGACGGCGTACGTCAATTCTCTTTAACCAATAAGAATACGGCAAACACACTCGTGACTCACACCTAGCATTCAGAACAAATCATCTGTTTTTCTAATTCTCCCCTCACTTGAATTGCGTGCTCCGTGCTAGAGACACACGAACTCGAATTCTTATTCAAGACAAAATTTCCCACCCTCCCACCCTCCTACTGTTACCTAGCGTACCTTTTATGGATTGATTTTACTACTTCCTTTACTATTATTATTATCGTGTTTAACTTTATCTTAATTCTGCTGCCGTACGTAAATAGATTATAGTTTTAAAACATTAACTTTGCCAGGACACCTAGCGTTCCAGACTTTTGCTGTTTCAATTTTGTTATTTCTTATCGCATTCCAGTATATCAGTAATATTAAGTTGCATTTAGAGAATTTATCCGATTTTTTTTTACAAAATGTTATAAATATCTATCTTGCATTATCAATAAAATATGAAATGGTTCCTCTGGTGGCAAGCCTCACTCATACGGCCCGGTCAGACTTTGTCGTTGAAATTGTTGAATAATATTGGGGATCTCCAGCATCCCTTCAAATATCAACCACATTACGTCACTCACATTTTAAGTCGGTTTCGGCATTAGAAAAACGTTGACTCACTCACAAACACGCCGCCTGGCTACGGGGCGCTCCCCCGTGCTCGAGGCAGGCTTTTTAAACTATTGACGAAGGAAATAGGGTTCTAGTTTCCAAGGTGTCCAAGAGGCCTTGCCTCATGATACCCATGCATCGCCTGGCAACGGGGCACTCCCCTGTGCGCGAGGCATGCATTTTAAAAGATATGGTCAGAAGAAAACATGATTGCTTTTCAAAGGTGTCCAAGAGGCCTTGCCTCATGATACCTATGCATCGCCTGGCAACGGGGCACTCCCCTGTGCGCGAGGCATGCATTTTAAAAGATATGGTCAGAAGAAAACATGATTGCTTTTCAAAGGTGTCCAAGAGGCCTTGCCTCATGATACCCATGCATCGCCTGGCAACGGGGCACTCCCCTGTGCGCGAGGCATGCATTTTAAAAGATATGGTCAGAAGAAAACATGATTGCTTTTCAAAGGTGTCCAAGAGGCCTTGCCTCATGATACCTATGCATCGCCTGGCAACGGGGCACTCCCCTGTGCGCGAGGCATGCTATTCAAAACTTGTTTGCAGTTTGTTTTTATTCATGGTTTCACCTATGGTAGCTACTCACACCCGTTTTCGCATAAACTAGTTTCATTTTTACGCCGTGGCCAGCAGCAAGTGCTCGCTCAATCCTTAGCTCTCACTTTTCATAGACTCACCAAATTACACTTTACAAAGGGGGGGATCAGATATTGAATATAAGACCCCCCGCGTAGGGCTGATGAGACGTTTGCTGCCATGAACCATTTCCGCGTACTCCCACATAAAACTTGTGTTGTTTTTCTTGTATTCTGTCTCCACTGCCAAATGCTAAAGATAAGTTCGCTTCCAACTACACTTGGGGCGGAAAAAGGATTAATAATTGTGACAAATTAATGTAATCCTTGTTGTTCAAAATTTGGGTATTCTCTGGGTCTACATTAATATATTTTGTCACTGACTGTTGTACTAAATAACCATAAATTCACCAAACAACCAACAGAAGCCCAATCCTTTTTTTGGGACGAATTATTCGGCTACGTGTTTTCACTTAACTTGCAGATTGAAAAGTACGTTATCCTCCTAAGTACATTCAAATCATCGTCATGCAAGAAACGGGTTGTTTGTGTACGAAATTAATGTAGAATGAAATGAAGAACTTTCAGATTTCAGAATTACCCGGAAAAGTGAAGAAAGATTTGATGGAAACAGGGGTTATAGACGTGTGTCCTTTATATTTATAACAGGTACACATAGATATTACCAAGAAATGGGTTTGGAAGTCTATTGTTTGATGTCGGCGTTTATTTGAATTTGGTCCATTTTAGAGTTTCTTCTTCTGAGGAAGGGGCGTTTAATCGACAGGGCAAGATCAATCGTAGCCATACGGTACTTTGCCCGCTTGTTGTTTTAACCCATTTCTTGGGAATATGGCTTTGGGTTTTTTTACCCTTTCTCGTCATATGCCATGAACACGCTTTCCTATACGACAACAAAACCGTTTCTTATGTTTTGTACTCAATCATGAAAAGACGTTATACGCAGGAATGGATTAAGATCCGCATATCTGTTGCCTTAATAATCCATTGTATAGCAGTCAATCTGGAACTTTTTCAATTTCTATTTTTCATCGCAGGTTTTCTTTATAGCAAGACTCACTGTTTCCAAAAGGAGACTTCAACTGTTTCTCCCAAGAGCCCCTTAGCCTCGTTCTTAACTTCAGCCTTGACACTTTTTGAACCTTTGTTTCAGTAACAACAGTCACCATTATTTTTACATCTCCGGGTATCACTGTGAGAGCAATATCATGGCTGGCTTGGTGTCATACATTTTTGGCGGGCTATTCATAGTCTCCGGTGTTTTTAGCATGATAACAAATTTTCTGTTGATTATTTCATACATTGCTACTAAGCAATCGATGAAGAATTCATCAATCTTCTCATAGTTGTTCTGAGTTTCAATGATTTCTTATGTGGAGCAATTGTTATGCCAATGACAGGACTCGTGCATATTTATCTCAATGTGAAATAATTCATCGCAGTTGTGTTTTTGATGCAATTTTCGGTGCGAATTCATTGTACTTGACAATCCTTATTGGAATTGATCGCTACTTGCATATGAATCCTGATACAAGTGGCTCTTCGTCAAGATGGCTAAAATTGTTTAAAAGAACTTGGATTTTCATTTTTATTCTCATCTTGGTGGCTTTACCTTTCATAATTGCAGTCATTTCTCTAGTAATTTGGAAAAATACTACGAGGAATTATTTATATGAATTATTATACAAGACTGAACGAATGAACGAACGAATTACGACATGAACGACATGAACGAATTATACAAGACCATTTTGCTAATATTAATTGCTGCCTTTGTATGTTATCTGCCCATGTCTATGATTCACGCTTGTATTGCACTTGAGACGCAATTTCAGACGTCAATACTAAAATCTTCGGCATTTGTTTTCTGCCAATTAGTTTCTGGACTACTTATTTTCCTATTTTCCTACTTTAATTCAATGATAATCTTCTATCGAAATAGAAAGAGCAAGAAATGGTTGAGTCATAAAGTTTCAACACTACTCAGCTTAAAGCAGAGAGAGCCACGTCCAGGACTGCAAAACAACCCAGTTGTGATTTATAATACAGGGAACATCACTCACTACCTGAGATTCAGAGATGCTTTGCATGCGATTGGTTTTAACTAATTGAATACTGCTTAACTGCTGCTTTACAAACATAATTGTTCTCAATATTCTTGTGACAATGAGCACGCCTTATTTGGTTATGCATACACGATCGTGTTATTTGATTATTCCTGTGTGTAAAAAGCTTATAAAACACAGAGAAGGTGGATTTTATGACAATGCGGTCCAGGAGAATTCATGAATACTTGTTGGCAAAGTAAGATATAAAAACATTGAATATTGTTCTTGGTTAATATACACAATCTTGCTGAATCTTTGCAAGAATAGAATGATTGATTTTGTGGTAAATCGAGTTTTTGGTGTGCTATTTACAGTCTGCGGTGTTGCCACCATGTTAACAAACTCCATGCTGATTATCTCATACATTGCTACTAAGCAATCGATGAAGAATTCATCAAATCTTCTTATTGTTGTTCTGAGTTTCAGTGACTTCTGTTATGGAGCAGTTGCTATGACGTTAAGTGGAATCTGGTATCTTTCATCTATTCCCTCCAACGAACATTTCAGAGCAAAAGCACACCTGATTTTAGTTCAATTTTTTGGTGCCATTTCATTGTACCTGACACTGCTTATTGGAATTGATCGCTACTTGCATATGAATCCTGATATTAACGGCTCTTCTTCA
The DNA here is from genome assembly GCA_013076295.1 of Sanderia malayensis. NCBI lineage: Eukaryota > Metazoa > Cnidaria > Scyphozoa > Semaeostomeae > Pelagiidae > Sanderia > Sanderia malayensis. Next base: position 1,743,613 of record RQOL01000729.1, read on the forward strand.
AGATGGCTGAAACTGTTTAAAAGACCTCGCATTTTTATTTTTATTCTCATTGTAGTGATTTTATCCTCAGGAAATGCGAATATTTATTTGTTACTTTCAAAAAGCACCATGAGGTTTTATTTTGATGTTGTGTATAGCATCTTAATAATGGCATTGTTGATTGGTTTGTTAGTGGTTTATGTTCGAGGTTTTCGCCGTATTCGCCGCCATGTTGTTGAAAATCCTGTTTACACGAACACGCAGGATGGACAAACGGAAGAACCACGATATGTGCGCGAATTATACAAAACAATTTTGCTAATATTAATGGCTGCTTTTTTATCTTATCTGCCCATTTCAATAACGCACTGTTATTCTGCCGTTGGGACTAAATTTGAACCCAGATTACTGGAGTCATCGGCATTTGCATTTTGCCAATTTGTTTCTAAAATACTTGTATTCCTCTTTCCCTCTTCGAATGCAATGATAATATTATATCAAAATAGAAAGTGTAAGAAGTGGCTTTGTGATAAAGTTTTAGTTTTATCATGCTGCAAATGGAAGGATCAGACTGAAGAAGTAAGAAACGGTGTAGCTGTTATCACAAACAATCTTTAATATTGACAGAAGCATCAATTAAATTGGTAGTTGTTTATTGGGAACGCATTGGAAGTGAAAATATAATGCTTTAATATATCTATGATGTAACATGTATTGTTGAATAAAGCCAGGTCTGTGCCCCATCGTGGCAGCTTTTGATTTATTCAGTATTCTCACAAAGCAAAACCATTTCAACTTGATGCAGATTCATTCTATTAGGGGACCTCGTTGTTCTCTAAGTCAAAGCGTTTTCTGCTGGTGTATACAGGGCGGTAGTGAGATGCAGTCCTTGATTTTCAATTTGTTACATTTTATTTTTTTTGGGTATATTTTAACAATAATTTTCAGCTAACAATCAAACTTTTGAAAGAACATTGAAGCTCTGAATTTGGATGCTAACATATAAACGGGTGTGTAACTGTGTTATATTAAATTTTAAATTAATTCTTCTTTTTTGAGCACGTCTTTGTTAATGTAGAAAACCTTGCCCTGGAAACGATGTTTCTGTTTCTTTGAATTAACTTTACCACACATATTGTCTTTACAAAGGAATTTTTTCAAGCAGGACTAGAAAGAACTTAAGTTTTTTCTGCTATTCCAAAGGCACTTATTTTTTGCACAGTTTATCATGTACCCTCAACCTCATATTGAGATGGCACTTTATTATCTTTGTGACCCACGGACATAACTAAAAACATCTTTGAAATAACTTATTGCAAGTAATTTTACAACTGCCGACATTGCGCAGTTCATTTTCATTTCATTTATTATCAACCAATATTAAAATCTGTCGGCCGTCGTCGTTTGAGCCAATCTCTAAATTGGGAAACAAGAAAATGTTAGATGTTATTTTATTATTGTAATTTCTTTATGTTATAAAACGGAGATTGTTGTGTAAACTTCAAGCCTCTCAAAGTGAAGTCTATTTGCTAGCTTCCATTAATTTGAGGCCATCATATTAACTAGCTTTAAACAATCAGTAATGTTTTATTTGCAATTGCACAATTCTATTCTGAGTTTTAATCATATTTATTTGCTATTGCGAATACATTGGCAGATTGTTTTAAGCTTCCTTTTCTGTTCATTTAATCATCATGCCGATTGAAGCGCACCCGAAACTCTTCCAGCTCTATATACAGGGCCACTATTAAGGCATAAAACATAGAATGTTGGAATAATGAGTCGTTTATCCATTGTGACACGAATTCCATAATTGTGACAAATTAATATAATCCTTGTTGTTCAAAATTTGGGTATTCTCCAGCTCTACATTAATATATTTTGTCACTGACTGCTGTACTAAATGACCATAAATTCATCAAACAGCCAACAGAAGCCCAATTCTGTCTTTTTGGGAACATTTATTCGGCTATGTGTTTTTTGTCAAGTCGCTGAATTGGCAAGTATGTTATTCTCCCAAGTGCAAGGAGCGGGTTGCTTACGTAGTTTTCACAGTGCATAAGAGATATCAGATATTTCTGCAGTCTAGGATCTTGTAAATGCATCGATGATGGTGCTTGTATGCTCAATTGATTATTTGTCTTTTGAGAGGCGCTCAAACGAGGTGAGCAATTTATTCACGAACCTCAGATTGTTGATAGTGATTAGTTCCATTACCAAATTAATGTAGAATGAAATGCAGAACCTTCAGATTTCAGAATTACCCGGAAAAATGATGAAAGATTTGATGGAAACAGGGGTTATAGACGTGTGTCCTTTATATTTATAACAGGTACACATAGATATTACCAAGAAATGGGTTTGGAAGTCTATTGTGTGATGTCGGCGTTTATTTGAATGTGGTCCATTTTAGAGTTTCTTGTTATGATTATGAGGAAGGGGCGTTTAATCGACAGGGCAAGATCAACCGTAGCCATACGGTACTTTGCCCGCTTGTTGTTTTGACCCATCTCTTGAGAATATGGCTTTGGATTTTTCTACCCTTTCTCGTCATATGCCACTAACCCGCTTTCCTATACGACAACAAAACCATTTTCTTATGTTTTGTACTCAATCATGAAAAGACGTTATACGCAGGAATGGATTAAGATCTGCATATCTGTTGCCTTAATAATCCATTGTATTGTATAGCAGTCAACCTTGAACTTTTGTCATTTTCTATTTTTCATAGTAGGCTTTTCTTTATAGCAAAACTCAATTTTTTCCAAAACCTGATTCTCCCATCAGCCACGTGGACTTCAGCTGATTCTCCCATCAGCCACGTAGCCTCGTTCTGAACTTGAGTCTTGACGCTTTTTAACCTTTGTTCAAGTAACAACAGTTGCCATTATTATTACATCTCCGGCTATCACTGTGAGAGCAATATCATGGCTGGCTTGGTGTCCTACATTTTTGGCGGACTATTCATAGTCTGCGGTGCTTTTAGCATGATAACAAATTCCATGCTGATTATCTCGTTCATTGCTACTAAGCAATCGATGAAGAATTCATGTAATTTTCTCATAGTTGTTCTGAGTTTCAATGATTTCCTTTGTGGAGCAGTCGTTATGCCAATGACAGGATTCGTTGTTTTGCCTGACTCTTCCAACAAAGACTTCATAAATATGGTACGTGTGTTTTTGATGCAATTTTTTGCTGCGAATTCATTGTACTTGACAATGCTTATTGGAATCGATCGCTACTTGCATATGAATCCTGACATTAACGGTTCTTTGTCAAGATGGCTAAAATTGTTTAAAAGACCTTGGATTTTCATTTTGATTCTCATCTTGGTGGCATTATCTTTAATAATTGCAGTTATTATTTTATTTATTTGGAGAAGCGCTGCAAGCATTTATTTATTTACCTTTTATAGCATTTTCATCATGGCATTGTTGATTGGTTTGTTAGTTGTTTATGTTCGAGGCTTTCGCCGTATTCGCCGCCATGTTGTTGAAAATCCTGTTTACACGAACACGCAAAATGGACAAACGGAAGAACCACGATATGTGCACGAATTATACAAAACTGTTTTGCTGATATTAATTGCTGCATTTTTATGTCATCTGCCCATTTCCATACTCTATGCTGTCGCCGCTCTCGGCCTACGTTTTGGTTCCAGATTAGTGGAATCACCGACATTTCTTTATTTCAGATTGGCTTTTGGAGCACTTGCATATTTCTTGCTCTCTTCGAATGCCATCATAATAATTTATCGAAATAAAAAATGCAAAACATGGCTTGGTGATAAAGTTTCAGCATTATTCTGCTGCAAATCAAAAATACCAGTTGAAGAAGCAGGAAACAGTGTAGCTGCGATCACCGCCAATCTTTAATAACGTTTGAAGGATCAAATCTAACGCACGTAGATACATGGTTAAAGGTATATGGTCCATGGGATATAAGGTCTTGATGTCTCCGAAATTTTATATCAATTTAAGAATCAAGCTAGGCTAAAGCTTCACCGGGAAAATTTTCTATTTATCTGTGTATTTTGCAAAGCAAAAGAGTAACTTGGTCAAACATGTGCGTTTTATGCTGGGCCTATTTTTTCGGAAGGTCTACTCTATCTTACCCGGGTTAGTTTCTGTAGTATATGTAGGGCTATAATGTGACGTTCTTGAATGTCAGTCGAATTTACAATTTGCGTTGGTTAAAGTTGGCTCCTTTGTGTGACTGTGTTATATAAAAATTTAAGTTATTTTTTCTTTTTTGAACACATATTCGTTAATGTAGAAAACCTTGTCCTGGAAACAATGTTGCTTTGAATTATTTTTAGCACACGTACTGTTTTTACAAAAGAATTTTTTCAAGCCGTACTAAGAAAGCACTTAAGCCTTTTCTGCTGTTCCAAAGGCACTTATTTTTTGTACAGTTTATCATGTACCCTCATATTGAGATGGCACTTTAATTATCCTTGTGACCCACGGACATAGCTAAAAACATCTTTGAAATAACTTATTGCAAGTGATTTTACAACTGCCGACATTGCGCAGTTCATTTTCATTTCATTTATTATCAACCAATATTAGTATCTGTCGGCAGTCCTTGTTTCAGCCAATCACTAAATTGGGAAACGAGAAAATATTAGATGTTATTTTATTATTGTAATTTCTTCATGCTATAAAAAGGGAGATTGTTGTGTAAACTTGAAGCTTCTGAAAGTGAAGTCTATATGTTAGCTTCCATTAATTTGATGGCATATTAACTAGCTTTAAACAATCAGTAATGTTTTATTTGCAATTGCACAATTCTATTCTGAGTTTTAATCATATTTATTTGCTATTACGAATACATTGGCAGATTGTTTTAAGCTTCCTTTTCTGTTCATTTAATCATCATGCCGATTGAAGCGCACCCGAAACGCCTCCAGCTGTATATACAGGGCTACCATAAAGGCAAAAACAAAGAATGTTGGAATAATGACTCGCTTATCCATTGTGACACGAATTTAATTCTCAATTCCTGCCTGTCATGAATTGTTGTTAATAATTTTGTAGCCCCCAGATAAATTAATTAACGTTTAGGTGACAAGAAGCCAAATCAATGGCGGGGCGCCACTATCTATGCGAAAAGGACTTAACATGTTATAGCATAGGAACGCGAAGACGGCGTACGTCAATTCTCTTTAACCAATAAGAATACGGCAAACACACTCGTGACTCACACCTAGCATTCAGAACAAATCATCTGTTTTTCTAATTCTCCCCTCACTTGAATTGCGTGCTCCGTGCTAGAGACACACGAACTCGAATTCTTATTCAAGACAAAATTTCCCACCCTCCCACCCTCCTACTGTTACCTAGCGTACCTTTTATGGATTGATTTTACTACTTCCTTTACTATTATTATTATCGTGTTTAACTTTATCTTAATTCTGCTGCCGTACGTAAATAGATTATAGTTTTAAAACATTAACTTTGCCAGGACACCTAGCGTTCCAGACTTTTGCTGTTTCAATTTTGTTATTTCTTATCGCATTCCAGTATATCAGTAATATTAAGTTGCATTTAGAGAATTTATCCGATTTTTTTTTACAAAATGTTATAAATATCTATCTTGCATTATCAATAAAATATGAAATGGTTCCTCTGGTGGCAAGCCTCACTCATACGGCCCGGTCAGACTTTGTCGTTGAAATTGTTGAATAATATTGGGGATCTCCAGCATCCCTTCAAATATCAACCACATTACGTCACTCACATTTTAAGTCGGTTTCGGCATTAGAAAAACGTTGACTCACTCACAAACACGCCGCCTGGCTACGGGGCGCTCCCCCGTGCTCGAGGCAGGCTTTTTAAACTATTGACGAAGGAAATAGGGTTCTAGTTTCCAAGGTGTCCAAGAGGCCTTGCCTCATGATACCTATGCATCGCCTGGCAACGGGGCACTCCCCTGTGCGCGAGGCATGCATTTTAAAAGATATGGTCAGAAGAAAACATGATTGCTTTTCAAAGGTGTCCAAGAGGCCTTGCCTCATGATACCCATGCATCGCCTGGCAACGGGGCACTCCCCTGTGCGCGAGGCATGCATTTTAAAAGATATGGTCAGAAGAAAACATGATTGCTTTTCAAAGGTGTCCAAGAGGCCTTGCCTCATGATACCTATGCATCGCCTGGCAACGGGGCACTCCCCTGTGCGCGAGGCATGCATTTTAAAAGATATGGTCAGAAGAAAACATGATTGCTTTTCAAAGGTGTCCAAGAGGCCTTGCCTCATGATACCCATGCATCGCCTGGCAACGGGGCACTCCCCTGTGCGCGAGGCATGCATTTTAAAAGATATGGTCAGAAGAAAACATGATTGCTTTTCAAAGGTGTCCAAGAGGCCTTGCCTCATGATACCTATGCATCGCCTGGCAACGGGGCACTCCCCTGTGCGCGAGGCATGCTATTCAAAACTTGTTTGCAGTTTGTTTTTATTCATGGTTTCACCTATGATAGCTACTCACACCCGTTTTCGCATAAACTAGTTTCATTTTTACGCCGTGGCCAGCAGCAAGTGCTCGCTCAATCCTTTAGATAGATCCAATAGAGACACACGAACTCGAATTCTTATTCAAGACAAAATTTTACCAACTTTTGAACGACAAGATTATTATTTACCGTTACTATCACGCTGAAAGCAAGTGTCAGTAAAGAACTACGCAGTCGTGGAACTACGACAATGGCTTCGACCATGGCGTCGACCACTAGCTCTCACAACGTGCACACAGAACCAACTTCGTCAGAAGTCATTGCTGAATCATCCCCCTAGCTGTCAGAAGAACACATCCAGCAAATCAAAGCAATCGTGGAAGACTCGATTGAAACCAGTCTGTCCAGAGTCGCACAAGAAGCAGCTAAAGCCGCTGTTGAGCTCGCACTGGCCAACCAATCATCTTCAACAACCACACCTCAGCACACAAACGAAACACAGCCGTCCAATCAACGCCGATCATCATCGATCCCAAACCATGGATGGAGGTTTTACGCCCGAAATCCCAAGTGCTTACGTGCGAAGCATTCAAGGGGGTGAGTTTTTTGATATTTCTAACTGCTCCCTGAAAATGTGTCCCAGCTGGAACATTCATGTCCTGATTATAACAGCGAAGGTGCCCTATGCCGAGCTCAGTTATGCCTCTACACTGCATAAATGTAACAAAGCCGAATGTGGCGGATCTCACCCCCGTATTGCCTGCTCAAAGGATCCAGTACCTTCAATTCAACCTGTCCCCCAGGAAACCCAGCCTCATACCATTCAGATGAACAACCCACCAGACGTCCACTCCGATTATAACTTTTCTACTTCCGAGTATGTCGGTAATTTTGATTTTAATGTTGTTAAAAGACCTATATTGATTGATAATTTGTATGATTCGCTTTCCGGCAACCCAGACCCCCGGTTTGTAGATGACTTTTGTAATCAGCTTCGCTATGGAGCTCGCGCCAGGGGCGCAGTGGGAGCTATTTTGCAGGGGGGGCAAACCTGAAAATTTTCCGACAAAAACCCCTTTTTGCCGACGGATATTTGGCAAACCAAAGCAACTGGGGGGTCCGGAAATCCTCAGAGTACCCCCCGGAAAAAGGTATGGCCACGCCGTTTTGATTGGCTTAAAATGCAACCACACCAATTCAAAAGTAATATAAGCCAACAATAATTCAAGTCATATAAGTAATAACTTGTTCAAAAAATCAATCTTAGAAAAAACTTTCTTGATGTAATAATCTCTAACAAGCAGGAAACAGAACATCTTACACTGCGATTGCGAAGTAATCTAAAAACTTAGTGCGGTTAAAATATCACTCTTCTCTGACTGAAGATAATGCGAAGCAGGATTTGTTATCGCAAACATTTGCTTGAAAAGGTGAGCAGTTAAAACAGTTTCAAATGAACAGATCTTATGTAAAAGTGCTTCTGCATCTGTAATTGTTTCACTGCTAATTGTCTAACTAACTGCTAACTAATTGTCCAAATCCAAATGTGATGAAAACTGACTTCAATGTTTCTGTTACATCACGAGAATCCCCAACTCCGTGGTCATTGGCTTCCCCCCGGATGACGCAACTAACTTTTTCCGCACATGGTGCAATGGTTCAAACGTTCAATAACTTTATTTTTACGGGAAAGACATTTCCGACAAACTAACACTTTTAATTTTTCATAATAAATCATGCTCTCCATGTTTGTTTGCTAGTATTAAAATTTCCCAAAATTTCCGACAAACCCACGTATTTTCCGATTTTTCCGACAAAATTCTCGCCAGGGGGGGCAGCCGCCCCCCCTGCCCCCCCAGCCACTGCGCCCCTGGCTTGCGCCGGTTACGAGGGACCTCGCGTTTTCTAAGGTATTTCGCAGCCTGCCTACTGCCTCTGGGCACCCCGATATTGTCTTAATAATATCCAGCAGGAAGACTTGCTGGGCCGCACAAGTAGCCCCTTTTCCGCCCCCCCCCATTTCCAAACTTTCAAGTTTTGCCTATCGGGCTCGTGCCTAAGAAAACCCGGATAAATTTCATACTATTTTTACTATCTCACCCCCGACATGGTAGCTCTATCAATTCAAATATCGACAAAATATATATTTTCTTTCTCTATGACCTACGTCACTACTGCCGATCCCATCTCTGCTCTTCGTTCTCTTGGCCAGGGCTCTTACATGGCTAAGACTGACATAGAGGCTGTTTTCAGACAAATCCCGGTCCCCCTGACGATCGGGAACTCCTTGGTATGAAATGAAAAGGAAAATACTATTTCGACAAAGTTATACCCTTCGGCCTTCGAAGTACCCCGTTCATTTTCAACCCCCTTCCGGACGCCCTGGAATGGAGTCTAACAAATAAATGCGGCATTTCATTTGTTATTCCTCTTTTAGATGTTTTTCGATCATTGTACCAGCTTTTTCACAGGGGGACGCCAAATCCAACTGTCAAATCAGTCTGACCAGCATGCTAACGGCTTTTCGAAATCTCGGCGTCCCCCTAGCCCTCCACAAAACACAAGGGCCGTCCACGGTCCTCGAATTTCTAGGGATTATATTGGACTCTAATATCATGCAAGCTCGCCTCCCCGATGACAAGATATCTCGCCTTCGTCATGAACTTAACCTGTGGACATCTAAGCGCACCGCTACTCTCAAAGAATTACAATCCTTGATCGGTCTGCTTAATTTTGCGTGCAAGGTTATCCCTCCCGGTCGCATGTTTCTACAACGTATTATCAACCTTACGGTTGGTGCTTCGAAAAACCATCCTCACATTCGACTTAATCAGGAGCTGAGTTCTACAAAAACATTGAGATGTTAAATTACACTGATTACACTATACGCTACCATATACTTTCCCTGTTGTAATTTTTTGTTTCGTCTATGGGGATTACGCGGAGCGTAATTTGTGGCAGCAAGTGCTCGCTCAATCCTTAGCTCTCACTTTTCATAGACTCACCAAATTACACTTTACAAAGGGGGGATCAGATATTGAATATAAGACCCCCCGCGTAGGGCTGATGAGACGTTTGCTGCCATGAACCATTTCCGCGTACTCCCACATAAAACTTGTGTTGTTTTTCTTGTATTCTGTCTCCACTGCCAAATGCTAAAGATAAGTTCGCTTCCAACTACACTTGGGGCGGAAAAAGGATTAATTCTCAATTCCTGCCTGTCATGAATTGTTGTTAATAATTTTGTAGCCCCCAGATAAATTAATTAACGTTTAGGTGACAAGAAGCCAAATCAATGGCGGGGCGCCACTATCTATGCGAAAAGGACTTAACATGTTATAGCATAGGAACGCGAAGACGGCGTACGTCAATTCTCTTTAACCAATAAGAATACGGCAAACACACTCGTGACTCACACCTAGCATTCAGAACAAATCATCTGTTTTTCTAATTCTCCCCTCACTTGAATTGCGTGCTCCGTGCTAGAGACACACGAACTCGAATTCTTATTCAAGACAAAATTTCCCACCTCCCACCCTCCTACTGTTACCTAGCGTACCTTTTATGGATTGATTTTACTACTTCCTTTACTATTATTATTATCGTGTTTAACTTTATCTTAATTCTGCTGCCGTACGTAAATAGATTATAGTTTTAAAACATTAACTTTGCCAGGACACCTAGCGTTCCAGACTTTTGCTGTTTCAATTTTGTTATTTCTTATCGCATTCCAGTATATCAGTAATATTAAGTTGCATTTAGAGAATTTATCCGATTTTTTTTTACAAAATGTTATAAATATCTATCTTGCATTATCAATAAAATATGAAATGGTTCCTCTGGTGGCAAGCCTCACTCATACGGCCCGGTCAGACTTTGTCGTTGAAATTGTTGAATAATATTGGGGATCTCCAGCATCCCTTCAAATATCAACCACATTACGTCACTCACATTTTAAGTCGGTTTCGGCATTAGAAAAACGTTGACTCACTCACAAACACGCCGCCTGGCTACGGGGCGCTCCCCCGTGCTCGAGGCAGGCTTTTTAAACTATTGACGAAGGAAATAGGGTTCTAGTTTCCAAGGTGTCCAAGAGGCCTTGCCTCATGATACCCATGCATCGCCTGGCAACGGGGCACTCCCCTGTGCGCGAGGCATGCATTTTAAAAGATATGGTCAGAAGAAAACATGATTGCTTTTCAAAGGTGTCCAAGAGGCCTTGCCTCATGATACCTATGCATCGCCTGGCAACGGGGCACTCCCCTGTGCGCGAGGCATGCATTTTAAAAGATATGGTCAGAAGAAAACATGATTGCTTTTCAAAGGTGTCCAAGAGGCCTTGCCTCATGATACCCATGCATCGCCTGGCAACGGGGCACTCCCCTGTGCGCGAGGCATGCATTTTAAAAGATATGGTCAGAAGAAAACATGATTGCTTTTCAAAGGTGTCCAAGAGGCCTTGCCTCATGATACCTATGCATCGCCTGGCAACGGGGCACTCCCCTGTGCGCGAGGCATGCTATTCAAAACTTGTTTGCAGTTTGTTTTTATTCATGGTTTCACCTATGGTAGCTACTCACACCCGTTTTCGCATAAACTAGTTTCATTTTTACGCCGTGGCCAGCAGCAAGTGCTCGCTCAATCCTTAGCTCTCACTTTTCATAGACTCACCAAATTACACTTTACAAAGGGGGGGATCAGATATTGAATATAAGACCCCCCGCGTAGGGCTGATGAGACGTTTGCTGCCATGAACCATTTCCGCGTACTCCCACATAAAACTTGTGTTGTTTTTCTTGTATTCTGTCTCCACTGCCAAATGCTAAAGATAAGTTCGCTTCCAACTACACTTGGGGCGGAAAAAGGATTAATAATTGTGACAAATTAATGTAATCCTTGTTGTTCAAAATTTGGGTATTCTCTGGGTCTACATTAATATATTTTGTCACTGACTGTTGTACTAAATAACCATAAATTCACCAAACAACCAACAGAAGCCCAATCCTTTTTTTGGGACGAATTATTCGGCTACGTGTTTTCACTTAACTTGCAGATTGAAAAGTACGTTATCCTCCTAAGTACATTCAAATCATCGTCATGCAAGAAACGGGTTGTTTGTGTACGAAATTAATGTAGAATGAAATGAAGAACTTTCAGATTTCAGAATTACCCGGAAAAGTGAAGAAAGATTTGATGGAAACAGGGGTTATAGACGTGTGTCCTTTATATTTATAACAGGTACACATAGATATTACCAAGAAATGGGTTTGGAAGTCTATTGTTTGATGTCGGCGTTTATTTGAATTTGGTCCATTTTAGAGTTTCTTCTTCTGAGGAAGGGGCGTTTAATCGACAGGGCAAGATCAATCGTAGCCATACGGTACTTTGCCCGCTTGTTGTTTTAACCCATTTCTTGGGAATATGGCTTTGGGTTTTTTTACCCTTTCTCGTCATATGCCATGAACACGCTTTCCTATACGACAACAAAACCGTTTCTTATGTTTTGTACTCAATCATGAAAAGACGTTATACGCAGGAATGGATTAAGATCCGCATATCTGTTGCCTTAATAATCCATTGTATTGTATAGCAGTCAATCTGGAACTTTTTCAATTTCTATTTTTCATCGCAGGTTTTTCTTTATAGCAAGACTCAACTGTTTCCAAAAGGAGACTTCAACTGTTTCTCCCAAGAGCCCCTTAGCCTCGTTCTTAACTTCAGCCTTGACACTTTTTGAACCTTTGTTTCAGTAACAACAGTCACCATTATTTTTACATCTCCGGGTATCACTGTGAGAGCAATATCATGGCTGGCTTGGTGTCATACATTTTTGGCGGGCTATTCATAGTCTCCGGTGTTTTTAGCATGATAACAAATTTTCTGTTGATTATTTCATACATTGCTACTAAGCAATCGATGAAGAATTCATCAAATCTTCTCATAGTTGTTCTGAGTTTCAATGATTTCTTATGTGGAGCAATTGTTATGCCAATGACAGGACTCGTGCATATTTATCTCAATGTGAAATAATTCATCGCAGTTGTGTTTTTGATGCAATTTTCGGTGCGAATTCATTGTACTTGACAATCCTTATTGGAATTGATCGCTACTTGCATATGAATCCTGATACAAGTGGCTCTTCGTCAAGATGGCTAAAATTGTTTAAAAGAACTTGGATTTTCATTTTTATTCTCATCTTGGTGGCTTTACCTTTCATAATTGCAGTCATTTCTCTAGTAATTTGGAAAAATACTACGAGGAATTATTTATATGAATTATTATACAAGACTGAACGAATGAACGAACGAATTACGACATGAACGACATGAACGAATTATACAAGACCATTTTGCTAATATTAATTGCTGCCTTTGTATGTTATCTGCCCATGTCTATGATTCACGCTTGTATTGCACTTGAGACGCAATTTCAGACGTCAATACTAAAATCTTCGGCATTTGTTTTCTGCCAATTAGTTTCTGGACTACTTATTTTCCTATTTTCCTACTTTAATTCAATGATAATCTTCTATCGAAATAGAAAGAGCAAGAAATGGTTGAGTCATAAAGTTTCAACACTACTCAGCTTAAAGCAGAGAGAGCCACGTCCAGGACTGCAAAACAACCCAGTTGTGATTTATAATACAGGGAACATCACTCACTACCTGAGATTCAGAGATGCTTTGCATGCGATTGGTTTTAACTAATTGAATACTGCTTAACTGCTGCTTTACAAACATAATTGTTCTCAATATTCTTGTGACAATGAGCACGCCTTATTTGGTTATGCATACACGATCGTGTTATTTGATTATTCCTGTGTGTAAAAAGCTTATAAAACACAGAGAAGGTGGATTTTATGACAATGCGGTCCAGGAGAATTCATGAATACTTGTTGGCAAAGTAAGATATAAAAACATTGAATATTGTTCTTGGTTAATATACACAATCTTGCTGAATCTTTGCAAGAATAGAATGATTGATTTTGTGGTAAATCGAGTTTTTGGTGTGCTATTTACAGTCTGCGGTGTTGCCACCATGTTAACAAACTCCATGCTGATTATCTCATACATTGCTACTAAGCAATCGATGAAGAATTCATCAAATCTTCTTATTGTTGTTCTGAGTTTCAGTGACTTCTGTTATGGAGCAGTTGCTATGACGTTAAGTGGAATCTGGTATCTTTCATCTATTCCCTCCAACGAACATTTCAGAGCAAAAGCACACCTGATTTTAGTTCAATTTTTTGGTGCCATTTCATTGTACCTGACACTGCTTATTGGAATTGATCGCTACTTGCATATGAATCCTGATATTAACGGCTCTTCTTCAAGATGGCTGAAACTGTTTAAAAGACCTCGCATTTTTATTTTTATTCTCATTGTAGTGATTTTATCCTCAGGAAATGCGAATATTTATTTGTTACTTTCAAAAAGCACCATGAGGTTTTATTTTGATGTTGTGTATAGCATCTTAATAATGGCATTGTTGATTGGTTTGTTAGTGGTTTATGTTCGAGGTTTTCGCCGTATTCGCCGCCATGTTGTTGAAAATCCTGTTTACACGAACACGCAGGATGGACAAACGGAAGAACCACGATATGTGCGCGAATTATACAAAACAATTTTGCTAATATTAATGGCTGCTTTTTTATCTTATCTGCCCATTTCAATAACGCACTGTTATTCTGCCGTTGGGACTAAATTTGAACCCAGATTACTGGAGTCATCGGCATTTGCATTTTGCCAATTTGTTTCTAAAATACTTGTATTCCTCTTTCCCTCTTCGAATGCAATGATAATATTATATCAAAATAGAAAGTGTAAGAAGTGGCTTTGTGATAAAGTTTTAGTTTTATCATGCTGCAAATGGAAGGATCAGACTGAAGAAGTAAGAAACGGTGTAGCTGTTATCACAAACAATCTTTAATATTGACAGAAGCATCAATTAAATTGGTAGTTGTTTATTGGGAACGCATTGGAAGTGAAAATATAATGCTTTAATATATCTATGATGTAACATGTATTGTTGAATAAAGCCAGGTCTGTGCCCCATCGTGGCAGCTTTTGATTTATTCAGTATTCTCACAAAGCAAAACCATTTCAACTTGATGCAGATTCATTCTATTAGGGGACCTCGTTGTTCTCTAAGTCAAAGCGTTTTCTGCTGGTGTATACAGGGCGGTAGTGAGATGCAGTCCTTGATTTTCAATTTGTTACATTTTATTTTTTTTGGGTATATTTTAACAATAATTTTCAGCTAACAATCAAACTTTTGAAAGAACATTGAAGCTCTGAATTTGGATGCTAACATATAAACGGGTGTGTAACTGTGTTATATTAAATTTTAAATTAATTCTTCTTTTTTGAGCACGTCTTTGTTAATGTAGAAAACCTTGCCCTGGAAACGATGTTTCTGTTTCTTTGAATTAATTTTACCACACATATTGTCTTTACAAAGGAATTTTTTCAAGCAGGACTAGAAAGAACTTAAGTTTTTTCTGCTATTCCAAAGGCACTTATTTTTTGCACAGTTTATCATGTACCCTCATATTGAGATGACACTTTATTATCTTTGTGACCCACGGACATAACTAAAAACATCTTTGAAATATCCTATTGCAAGTGATTTTGCAAATGCCGACATTGCGCAGTTCATTTTCATTTCATTTATTATCAACCAATATTAAAATCTGTCGGCCGTCGTCGTTTGAGCCAATCTCTAAATTGGGAAACAAGAAAATGTTAGATGTTATTTTATTATTGTAATTTCTTTATGTTATAAAACGGAGATTGTTATGTAAACTTCAAGCCTCTCAAAGTGAAGTCTATTTGCTAGCTTCCATTAATTTGAGGCCATCATATTAACTAGCTTTAAACAATCAGTAATGTTTTATTTGCAATTGCACAATTCTATTCTGAGTTTTAATCATATTTATTTGCTATTGCGAATACATTGGCAGATTGTTTTAAGCTTCCTTTTCTGTTCATTTAATCATCATGCCGATTGAAGCGCACCCGAAACTCTTCCAGCTCTATATATAGGGCCACTATTAAGGCATAAAACATAGAATGTTGGAATAATGAGTCGTTTATCCATTGTGACACGAATTCCATAATTGTGACAAATTAATATAATCCTTGTTGTTCAAAATTTGGGTATTCTCCAGCTCTACATTAATATATTTTGTCACTGACTGCTGTACTAAATGACCATAAATTCATCAAACAGCCAACAGAAGCCCAATTCTGTCTTTTTGGGAACATTTATTCGGCTATGTGTTTTTTGTCAAGTCGCAGAATTGGCAAGTATGTTATTCTCCCAAGTGCAAGGAGCGGGTTGCTTACGTAGTTTTCACAGTGCATAAGAGATATCAGATATTTCTGCAGTCTAGGATCTTGTAAATGCATCGATGATGGTGCTTGTATGCTCAATTGATTATTTGTCTTTTGAGAGGCGCTCAAACGAGGTGAGCAATTTATTCACGAACCTCAGATTGTTGATAGTGATTAGTTCCATTACCAAATTAATGTAGAATGAAATGCAGAACCTTCAGATTTCAGAATTACCCGGAAAAATGATGAAAGATTTGATGGAAACAGGGGTTATAGACGTGTGTCCTTTATATTTATAACAGGTACACATAGATATTACCAAGAAATGGGTTTGGAAGTCTATTGTGTGATGTCGGCGTTTATTTGAATGTGGTCCATTTTAGAGTTTCTTGTTATGATTATGAGGAAGGGGCGTTTAATCGACAGGGCAAGATCAACCGTAGCCATACGGTACTTTGCCCGCTTGTTGTTTTGACCCATCTCTTGAGAATATGGCTTTGGATTTTTCTACCCTTTCTCGTCATATGCCACTAACCCGCTTTCCTATACGACAACAAAACCATTTTCTTATGTTTTGTACTCAATCATGAAAAGACGTTATACGCAGGAATGGATTAAGATCTGCATATCTGTTGCCTTAATAATCCATTGTATTGTATAGCAGTCAACCTTGAACTTTTGTCATTTTCTATTTTTCATAGTAGGCTTTTCTTTATAGCAAAACTCAATTTTTTCCAAAACCTGATTCTCCCATCAGCCACGTGGACTTCAGCTGATTCTCCCATCAGCCACGTAGCCTCGTTCTGAACTTGAGTCTTGACGCTTTTTAACCTTTGTTCAAGTAACAACAGTTGCCATTATTATTACATCTCCGGCTATCACTGTGAGAGCAATATCATGGCTGGCTTGGTGTCCTACATTTTTGGCGGACTATTCATAGTCTGCGGTGCTTTTAGCATGATAACAAATTCCATGCTGATTATCTCGTTCATTGCTACTAAGCAATCGATGAAGAATTCATGTAATTTTCTCATAGTTGTTCTGAGTTTCAATGATTTCCTTTGTGGAGCAGTCGTTATGCCAATGACAGGATTCGTTGTTTTGCCTGACTCTTCCAACAAAGACTTCATAAATATGGTACGTGTGTTTTTGATGCAATTTTTTGCTGCGAATTCATTGTACTTGACAATGCTTATTGGAATCGATCGCTACTTGCATATGAATCCTGACATTAACGGTTCTTTGTCAAGATGGCTAAAATTGTTTAAAAGACCTTGGATTTTCATTTTGATTCTCATCTTGGTGGCATTATCTTTAATAATTGCAGTTATTATTTTATTTATTTGGAGAAGCGCTGCAAGCATTTATTTATTTACCTTTTATAGCATTTTCATCATGGCATTGTTGATTGGTTTGTTAGTTGTTTATGTTCGAGGCTTTCGCCGTATTCGCCGCCATGTTGTTGAAAATCCTGTTTACACGAACACGCAAAATGGACAAACGGAAGAACCACGATATGTGCACGAATTATACAAAACTGTTTTGCTGATATTAATTGCTGCATTTTTATGTCATCTGCCCATTTCCATACTCTATGCTGTCGCCGCTCTCGGCCTACGTTTTGGTTCCAGATTAGTGGAATCACCGACATTTCTTTATTTCAGATTGGCTTTTGGAGCACTTGCATATTTCTTGCTCTCTTCGAATGCCATCATAATAATTTATCGAAATAAAAAATGCAAAACATGGCTTGGTGATAAAGTTTCAGCATTATTCTGCTGCAAATCAAAAATACCAGTTGAAGAAGCAGGAAACAGTGTAGCTGCGATCACCGCCAATCTTTAATAACGTTTGAAGGATCAAATCTAACGCACGTAGATACATGGTTAAAGGTATATGGTCCATGGGATATAAGGTCTTGATGTCTCCGAAATTTTATATCAATTTAAGAATCAAGCTAGGCTAAAGCTTCACCGGGAAAATTTTCTATTTATCTGTGTATTTTGCAAAGCAAAAGAGTAACTTGGTCAAACATGTGCGTTTTATGCTGGGCCTATTTTTTCGGAAGGTCTACTCTATCTTACCCGGGTTAGTTTCTGTAGTATATGTAGGGCTATAATGTGACGTTCTTGAATGTCAGTCGAATTTACAATTTGCGTTGGTTAAAGTTGGCTCCTTTGTGTGACTGTGTTATATAAAAATTTAAGTTATTTTTTCTTTTTTGAACACATATTCGTTAATGTAGAAAACCTTCCTCCTGGAAACGATGTTGCTTTGAATTATTTTTAGCACACGTACTGTTTTTACAAAAGAATTTTTTCAAGCCGTACTAAGAAAGCACTTAAGCCTTTTCTGCTATTCCAAAAGCACTTATTTTTTGCACAGTTTATCATGTACCCTCAACCTCATATTGAGATGACACTTTAATTATCCTTGTGACCCACGGACATAGCTAAAAACATCTTTGAAATAACTTATTGCAAGTGATTTTACAACTGCCGACATTGCGCAGTTCATTTTCATTTCATTTATTATCAACCAATATTAGTATCTGTCGGCAGTCCTTGTTTCAGCCAATCTCTAAATTGGGAAACGAGAAAATATTAGATGTTATTTTATTATTGTAATTTCTTTATGCTATAAAGAACGGAGATTGTTGTGTAAACTTCAAGCCTCTGAAGTTGAAATCTATATGCTACCTTCCATTAATTTGATGGCATAATATTAACTAGCTTTAAACAATCAGTAATGTTTTATTTGCAATTACAAAATTCTATTCTGAGTTTTAATCATATTTATTTGCTATTGGGAATACATTGGCAGATTGTTTTAAGCTTCCTTTTTTGTTTAGCTAATCATCATGCCGATTGAAGCACACCCGAAACGCCTCCAGCTGTATATACAGGGCTACCATAAAAGCATAAAACATATAATGTTGGAATAATGACTCGCTTATCCATTGTGGCACGAATTTAATAATTGTGACAAATTAATGCAATCCTTGTTGTTCAAAATTTGGGTATTCTCTGGTTCTACATTAATATATTTTGTCACTGACTGTTGTACTAAATGACCATAAATTCGCCACACAACCAACAGAAGCCCAATCCTGTTTCTTTGGGAACATTTATTCTGCTATGTGTTTTTTGTTAAGTCGCAGAATTGGCAAGTATGTTATTCTCCCAAGTGCAAGGAGCGGGTTGCTTACGTAGTTTTCACAGTGCATAAGAGATATCGGATATTTCTGCAGTCTAGGATCTTGTAAATGCATCGATGATGGTGCTTGTATGCTCAATTGATTATTTGTCTTTTCAGAGGCGCTTAGACGAGGTAAGCATTTTATTGACGAACCTCAAATTTAATTGTTGCTAGTGATTAGTTCCATTACGATATTAATGAAGAATGAAATGCAGAACTTTCCGATATCAGAATTACCCGGAAAAATGATGAAAGATTCGATGGAAACAGGGGTTATAGACGTGTGTCGTTTATATTTATAACAGGTACACATAGATATCACCAAGATATGGGTATGGAAGTCTATTGTGTGATGTCGGCGTTTATTTGAATTTGATCCATTTTAGAGTTTCTTGTTATGATTATGAGGAAGGGGCGTTTAATCGACAGGGCAAGATCAACCGTAGCCATACGGTACTTTGCCCGCTTGTTGTTTTGACCATTTTGACCCATCTCTTGGGAATATGGCTTTGGGTTTTTCTACCCTTTCTCGTCATATGCCACTAACCCGCTTTCCTATACGACAACAAAACCATTTTCTTATGTTTTGTACTCAATCACGAAAAGACGTTATACGCAGGAATGGATTAAGATCTGCATATCTGTTGCCTTAATAATCCATTGTATTGTATAGCAGTCAACCTTGAACTTTTGTCATTTTCTATTTTTCATAGTAGGCTTTTCTTTATAGCAAAACTCAACTTTTTCCAAAAACTGATTCTCCTATCAGCCACGTAGCCTCGTTCTGAACTTGAGTCTTGACGCTTTTTAACCTTTGTTCAACAACAGTTACCATTATTATTACATCTCCGGCTATCACTGTGAGAGCAATATCATGGCTGGCTTGGTGTCCTACATTTTTGGCGGGCTACTCATGGTCTGCGGTGTTTTTAGCATGATAACAAATTCCATGCTGATTATCTCGTTCATTGCTACTAAGCAATCGATGAAGAATTCATGTAGTCTTCTCATAGTTGTTCTGAGTTTCAATGATTTCCTTTGTGGAGCAGTCGTTATGCCAATGACAGGATTCGTTGTTTTGCCTGACTCTTCCAACAAAGACTTCATGAATATGGTACGTGTGTTTTTGATGCAATTTTTTGCTGCGAATTCATTGTACTTGACAATGCTTATTGGAATTGATCGCTACTTGCATATGAATCCTGACATTAACGGTTCTTCGTCAAGATGGCTAAAATTGTTTAAAAGACCTTGGATTTTCATTGTGATTCTCATCTTGGTGACATTATCTTTAATAATTGCAGTTATTATTTTATTTATTTGGAGAAGCGCTGCAAGCATTTATTTATTTACCTTTTATAGCATTTTTATCATGGCATTGTTGATTGGTTTGTTACTTGTTTATGTTCGAGGCTTTCGCCGTATTCGCCGCCATGTTGTTGAAAATCCTGTTTACACGAACACGCAAAATGGACAAACGGAAGAACCACGATATTTGCGCGAATTATACAAAACTGTTTTGCTGATATTAATTGCTGCATTTTTATGTCATCTGCCCATTTCCATACTGTATGCTGTCGCCGTTTTCGGCCTACGTTTTGAATCCAGATTTCTGGAATCACCGACATTTCTTTTCTTCAGATTGACTTTTGGAGCACTTGCATTTTTCTTGCTCTCTTCGAATGCCATCATAATAATTTATCGAAATAAAAAATGCAAAACATGGCTGGGTGAAAAAGTTTCAGCATTGTTCTGTTGCAAATCAAAGATACCAGTTGAAGAAGCAGGAAACGGTGTAGCTACGATCACCGCCAATCTTTAATAACGTTTGAAGGATCAAAACTAACGCACGTAGATACATGGTTAAAAGTATATGGTCCATGGGATATAAGGTCTTGATGTCTCCGAAATGTTATATCAATTTAAGAATTAGGCTAGGCTAAAGCTTCACCAGGACAATTTTCTATTTATCTGTGTATTTTACAAAGCAAAAGACTAACTTGGTCAATGATGCGCGTGTTATGCTTGACCCATTTTTGCTTGAGGTCTATTCTGTTTCCCCGAGTTAGTTTCTGTTGTATATATAGGGCCATAATGTGACGCAGTTCTTGAATTTCAGATTAATTTACAAGTTGCGTTGGTTAAAGTTGCCTCCTGAACCAAAAACTAAGAATCCTCATACATTTTTGCCCGGAATGAGTTTAAATATTCAGATTTTTGCCCCAAACTCTGCTTTCACTAGCGGCCTAACAATGTTCTGTTACCCGAATGGTTTGTTAGGTATATTTCAGGAATAGTTTTTGCTGATAAACCTGTGAATTAACCCTCAATGTTTTAGCCAAGCGTTATTGATGCGGAAAGGCTTGGTATAAAGTGTTCTCTCTTTTTCTTACTAGTTAAAAGTTTACAATGTTGCAAGAGAGATCTCTTCGAACAAGTGCAACGCGCACATATTCTTTAGTCCATTTTAAAACAACGTTTCACTCACTTAATGAGTTTTTTAATTATCTTTGGAAGCTAGTTGTCTAATCCAAAGCAACATTAAATTAATCTACGTATTGCAAATGTTTTACAATAATAATGTTTCTAATGTGCAGAGCTTATTTCCATTTCTTTGCGATCAACCAACAATTACTAATATTAATATCTACAACATAAACATTTTCAAGTTTTTTCTCTGGTTGTTGTCCTCAATTTGGCCAATTAATTAGGTATGAGCAAATATGTAATTATTGTAAACTTCCTATATTACACGACGGGATTTATTGCGTATATCACAAGCATATTGAATGTTAGTTAATACATGAAATTTATTAACTTTAGTTAATTAGGCACGGATTTCTCATATTGCGTGACTCTTTTTGATGCTAATCAACAACCAAAATTAACAGGGCCGCACCAAGGGTGCGTTGATTACTTGACACAGGCAAGGTATTTTAATCTGGCACCAATCGAAAATATCACGCATAGCGATGCTGCCTGTATCTAATCTCAGCTTGATGAAAGTGACAAGCACAATAAACCAATCAGAGCTCCCAACACAGCAAGCTAACCAGCGACAAGCCAATCAAATTAAGCGAATCACCACGCAAAATACTCCCTTTATAAGACAATGCAAAGCCCTCAAAGGGCAACAATTTACAAACAAAGCAACATATACATAGTTGCCAAGCAAATCAAGGAAACAAAAATTTAATTTGAACGAAAGCTAGGTGAGATGGCTAAAAGCAAGTCAATTAAACAAGGCATACGGAGAAGTACGCGACCTTCTACAGCGGCGACTACTGCTAGTTCATGGCCCAGTGTTGCAACCGAAGCCAACACGGCAATAGAAGGCTCTCTGGCTACCATCGTCCGCGAACTGATGACCGCCAACAAGCCTCCACAGACGGATAGACCAGCCAATACGCCGCAGCCAGTTTCACTCGAAACGTTGCATCTTCCAAGCAGTTCAGCCCCACCGATGATGCCGGCCACGTACACCATCAATGCCTTCTCGCCGGAGGTTTCCAACAGCCTCGTCAGACAAATCCAGAGCGGTGAGTTTTTGAATTATCAAAAATTAGTCACTCAGAACCTCCAGAAATTATCTCCCCCGGCACCACAAGTTTTCCATTTGAATGGGGGATGATAACGACTTGAAGATTGTTAAGCACGATGTACTGGGGAAGGATCGACCAACAATTCTGGTTGATGACGTTTACAGCCGGCCCACAAGATCAAGAGGATTGTATTTTTAACAAAGAACCCTTTAACAGTAAATCCCTTGCGGCAAAAAGGGACGACGTATGCCGCAGGTTTAATATCGAACGCTTTTGTAAAGAGGCTACCTGCCGATTTAAACATGTATGCAACAGACCGGGCTGTGGGGGAAAGCATGCTGGAAACAGATGCACCCTCGTCATCAACCCCGGCTCTGGAAAACATTACTACTTCGTTATCTCGTAGTTTAAAACCGTTGAGTAGAATTGATGTCGTTCATCTAGAACTCGCTTTAGACACCCATCCTGATTGTTTTTTTTTGTTTTTTTTTGTTTTTTTGTTTTTTTTGTTTTTCGCTTCTGACCTGTGTACCGGACTACGGGAGGGTGTTTCAATTAGCGACCACAGCCCTAGAATACCCAGGCGTTCTCCGAATCCACCCACTGCTTCACTTCACCCGGACAAAATTACCGAAAATCTTAACAAAGAGGTCTCCTTAGAGCGCCCAGTGGGCCCCTTTTTCAGAGCCGCCGTTTCCAAACCTGCAAGTTTCCCCCCTGGGGGTAGTTCCGGCAAACTGTTCCGAAAAATTCCGCACAATTTTTCATTTGTCTTATCCGAATTCGATCAATTCTTTCCTTGACAAGGACTCGCATTCTTTAAAATATGTAATAATCGATGAAGCAATTGCAGAGCCTCAACGTCTCGGGCTTGGTTCATTTATGGCCAAAACAGACATCGAATCTGCCTTTCGTCTAATTCAAGTCCATCCAAACGACTGGGAATTATTGGGTATGAACTGGAACGGGGGTTTCTATTTCGAAAAATTCTTGCTTATTGGCCTACGCGGCGGTCCTTTTCTCTTCAATCAATATGCTACCGCGATTCACTGGATACTGGAACATAAGTGTGTAATTTCCTACGTGACACACTTCCTAGACGATTTCTTGATTATCGAACCTAAAAATCCTGATTCCCCGTTTGACAAAATTTGTAAGGTCAGCCTTCAAGAAACAGGCATTTCCATCGCGTGGCTAGAGTTGTATGCTATTGTTATGGCCTGCCTTATTTGTGCACCACGCTGGTTTACGAAAAGGATTTATTTTAATGCAATAACGAGTCTGTTGTTTATATCATTACCTCAAAACGTCCCCCTTCCCCAAAGTGATGGCTCTGGTCCATCACCTAACGCTTCTCACTATGCAATATAATTTCTATTTTTTGCTAAACACATCCCGGGAGCAAACAACGAAATAGCTGATTCTCTCTCACGTTTCCAGGTCGATTGTTTCCGACCATTGGCGCCATGGGCCGACCCCCTGCCTCCACAACTCCCGGAGGAAATTTCGCACCTTTGACGCCTTTGTTACACCATTTTCAAGTTTTTCACTCGCCCAAAATACACAAGACTCACACCGCACGGGGGTCAAGCAGTTCCTTACTTTTGCTAAGCGTTCAAAGCTCATGGATTTTAGGGTATTTTGTCCGCCGACGGAATTACTCTATGTTATTTTGCTACTCACATGGCCCCGACTGTCTCACATGACACAATAACAATGTTTCTGGCCGCAGTGAGAGACTTTCATTTACAACACGTTTTTACTTGCAACTTGCAAGATTTCTGTCGACAATATATATTCTTTGATCACTTTCACATTTCCGGGCTGCTTCAGCTGGACACTGCACGTGATCTCGATAACCAAATGATATGGGCCATAATTTGCTCCGCACAATTGGATACAATTGCACATCTAATTTCACGCATTTCTCTATACTCGTTTTTATGGGCAATCGCTGGACGCAATTTGTGGGCAAAAGTGCAAACACTTCATATCACAAAAACTCGGAATAGCACATCAATAACCTATACTGATACAAATCAGTAAAGTATTAGGCTCAACGGGGCCTCGCGTACCTCGTTATGGTTTCGAATCGGGGCCTCGCGTACCCCGTACAAATTAATGGCAAGGCCTCGCGTACCTTATAAAAAGCCAGGGGCCTCGCGTACCCCATCGCAAAATATGTCAAAACAAAACGGACAGCGTCCGTAAATTCCGAGTCAGGGACAGCGTCCCTGCCCCTCCGCTCGCACTTGGTTCCTTGCAAATGCGTTTCCTACACCGCCCACAATATCGTAATTAACTGTTTTTAATTTATGTATAACATCATTGATATATTTACGTAATTTACCTAACAATTATGTTGTAAATTATGATGATGATGAAGATGACTATGTTGTAAATTATGATTGTGATGAATATTATTATGATGATGATGATGATTCAAAGCATAACGCAATGGCTTGTTCTTGCGATTCTCTGCGGTACGAGTGAATAATTAAATGTTAGTTAATACATGAAATTTATTAACTTTAGTTAATTAGGCACGGATTTCTCATATTGCGTGACTCTTTTTTGATGCTAATCAACAACCAAAATTAACAGGGCCGCACCAAGGGTGCGTTGATTACTTGACACAGGCAAGGTATTTTAATCTGGCACCAATCGAAAATATCACGCATAGCGATGCTGCCTGTATCTAATCTCAGCTTGATGAAAGTGACAAGCACAATAAACCAATCAGAGCTCCCAACACAGCAAGCTAACCAGCGACAAGCCAATCAAATTAAGCGAATCACCACGCAAAATACTCCCTTTATAAGACAATGCAAAGCCCTCAAAGGGCAACAATTTACAAACAAAGCAACATATACATAGTTGCCAAGCAAATCAAGGAAACAAAAATTTACCCGCCCACCTCCCTATCCACCGATAGAGGCATATCCAAGGTTCTACGAGCTACCTCTCACGAACCACCTGATTAATTGAAAGTCGCAATGCATCTGAGACGCCAAACTTTGCAGGAACTGGCAAAAGTGCAAACACTTCATATCACAAAAACTCGGAATAGCACATCAATAACCTATACTGATACAAATCAGTAAAGTATTAGGCTCAACGGGGCCTCGCGTACCTCGTTATGGTTTCGAATCGGGGCCTCGCGTACCCCGTACAAATTAATGGCAAGGCCTCGCGTACCTTATAAAAAGCCAGGGGCCTCGCGTACCCCATCGCAAAATATGTCAAAACAAAACGGACAGCGTCCGTAAATTCCGAGTCAGGGACAGCGTCCCTGCCCCTCCGCTCGCACTTGGTTCCTTGCAAATGCGTTTCCTACACCGCCCACAATATCGTAATTAACTGTTTTTAATTTATGTATAACATCATTGATATATTTACGTAATTTACCTAACAATTATGTTGTAAATTATGATGATGATGAAGATGACTATGTTGTAAATTATGATTGTGATGAATATTATTATGATGATGATGATGATTCAAAGCATAACGCAATGGCTTGTTCTTGCGATTCTCTGCGGTACGAGTGAATAATTAAAATAAAAATATGTGCGATTTTAATTTTATTTGAGTTGATTGTGAATGAACAAGCGTCGAATAGAAATAATTGCCGTCGCAAAAAGTGTATTCCTATTTTCAATTTCATTATATTGTCATTGCAAGTGAATCAGTAGTTTTTTTAAACTTCCCATTTTGTCCATTGAGTTTGCATCGGGCAGGATGAAGCAAACCCAAAGCTTTTCCTATGTATCTAAACTTCGCCCCCATTAGAAATTTCACATGGAATATTGAAATGCTAAAAGCATTGGTTGTTAATCCATTGTAAGACAAAGTCCATATCAGTAATTGTTTATTTGCCACTGACAAGGCGTCTGCCATCAACCACCTTCCCATTGGTGATTGGCCACACTCAACTTTCTTGTGTTGGCACACACCGGACAGACAGAAGTTGGGAGATATGTGCAGCTGTTTAATTCAACCAAGTTAATATGCACTCAATTTTTTATTTTGTGAACTTGTTTAATAGCAGGAATGCTTGTTTAGAACCGTTAAACATAATTTTGTCCACCATTTACGCGTCTTGTTAATGAAATTATTGTTATAATGGCCAGGTTCTATATGATCATTCAATGGAATATTTACCTCTCCATTTGCTGAAAAGTCTATAAAAAAGGCAGAAGTTGAGTTCATAGTTACATGACGGTACCGTGGTTTACTCCATGATCGCTAATTGGAGACAACTTCAGAGAAGGTGAAAGCAGCAAAGATATTAGTTTTGGTTATATAGAATTAAATGGATGTTCTGGTAATACGAAGGATATTTGGTCCGATATACATAGTCGGTAGCTTTGTCACCATATTAACAAATATAATGTTGATCATTTCGTA
Organism: Sanderia malayensis; assembly: GCA_013076295.1. Lineage (NCBI taxonomy): Eukaryota > Metazoa > Cnidaria > Scyphozoa > Semaeostomeae > Pelagiidae > Sanderia > Sanderia malayensis. Next base: position 1,770,532 of record RQOL01000729.1, read on the forward strand.
CATTGCTACTATGCAATCAATGAAGAATTCATCAAATCTTCTTATAGTTGTTCTGAGCTTCAGTGATTTTCTCTATGGAGCAGTCACTTTTCTGCTAAGTGGACTCTTGTATATTCTTTCAGGCCCCTTCAGTGAATTGCATATTCAGCTACTCGTGTTTTCGGCACACTTTTTTGTGGCAGTTCATTACACTTGACAATGCTTATTGGAGTTGATCGCTACTTGCATATGAATCCTGATATAAATGGCTCTTCGTCAAGATGGCTAAAATTGTTTAAGAGACCTTGGATATTTATTTTGGTTTTCATTGCTTTGAGTGCACCCTTCAGTCATGCAATAATTTATTTTTTCAACCAAAGATATGTGAAGACAAAGAAAGGCCAAATGTATATGCTTGCTTGTTACTCCATCATTATAATTGCATTGTTCATAACTCTGTTAGTTATTTACGTTCATGGCTATCGCCGCGTATGTCGCCATGTTGCTGAGAACCCCGCTTATGCGTGTAGCGTGGCTGGGTAAAGCAGGTATAGTCAAGAGAACACAAGATGTTGCTTGCTCGAGATCAATCATTCAACTAAAATACTATTATAATTTCACCTAAGTTAAAACAATCATAATATGACACATCAATCAATAGTGACAGCAACAACGGATATAATATAGACAAACGACACGGTCAAAAGTACATCACAGGAAAACAATATAACTAACACGAACATGATTCTACTTCTAATATATTAATACAGACATGATACAATTTATACTTACGCAAGCATAATATTACATGCGCGCACCAGAGAAGTGCCAAGATACGTGAAAGAACTATATAAAACGATTCTTTTGATATTAATAGCTGCATGTGCAATTTGTCTACCTTCGTCCATAATTTACGCGTATATGGCTCTCAGGTCATTATCCGAACCAAGAATACTACAATCACCGGAACTTGTTTTATGCCAATCAGTTCTTGGAGTACTGATATTATTATTCTCGTGTTCGAATGCAATGATTATATTCTATCGAAATAGAAAGAGCAATAAGTGGCTTCGTGACAAGGTTTCAGCATTGTTCTGCTGCAAGCAGAAAGAGCTTCGTCAAGAAGTGCAAAACAACCCAGTTGTGCTTCTTAATATGAAAACTACAAATCATCAATAACGATGGAAGTATAGATTTAATATCTGTATTACATTGAGCATATCCTTCGTAATTGGATTGTGGTGTAATTTCTTGGCACAGGTATTAGCTCACAATCGTATTGCATTGAGCATTCAATAATTTAACATGAATCTTAATAACTATATTATGTCATAATAAGTAAATCTAGAATTAGATACATAAAGTCTTGCGATCTCTGTTATAGTCTTGCGAAAAAATGCAGTGGAAACTCGTCTATATTGTCACCAACGGGCCACACAAAATAGTTTTATTAACTGGTGACCATATGGACTCCTCGTGACCGTTCCAACAGCTGTTGATGACTTGCTTGGAACTTCTTTTTACAAATTTTTATTGGCATCATAACATTGTTATTTCAGTTTCCGTTTTTGTATAAATTAATTTCTTGCGAAGTAAAGGAATTAAACTTCAATAATCCGCAAAGAAATTTAACTGGAAATAACGGGCTGAGGAGAAAGTAGAAAAAATTGCAGGTTGTAATCCGGAAGTTTAGAGTTAGGCAACAACTGGTGACAATTACAAGTATTCCTTAAATATTGAAAATAATTAGCGTTGTCATTCAAACCAAGGAGAAAGGTAGTAAGTTTACTATAGAATTTAATAAAATCTTAATTTTCAACTTACCAGTGAAGATCTCTGATCAATGTTGAATTCTTGCAAAGTGATCTGTCCATCAAAATAAACATCCAAAAATTGTCACAGCGCAGCAAGAGCAAATTAGGGCAGCCTCGTTTGCAAGTGCATCACACATGGATCGCATCCGTAATGCGCGTTGGGCCTCCCGTGCTTTATGCTTCCTGCTCTTCAGCGTGGCAAACCGCCCCTCTTCACAAATTTGCATAAGAAAGATGTCTCCTGTGACAGTATGCTATGCAGCAATGGGCTCATATCCTTGATCAAGTTGTACAAAGAAGGAAGTATTAAGATGTCAAACATTGATTATTTGCAGCTGTTTAATTCAGCCAATTTAATTTTCGCTCAACTTTTTAATTTTGTGAGCTTGTTAAATTATAGGAATGCTTGTTTAGAACAGCTAAACATACGTTATGCACACTATTTAGGCCTTTTGTTAATCAAAGTTCTTGCTGCAATGGACAGGTATTATTTGATCGTGTCTAAGGCATTTCTATTAAATTTTCATATTTTGCTCAGAAGTGTTTATAAAGGGTTGAGTTCATTTTAACATTATGCCATCATCGGAATACGCTAACTTAAACACCCAACTCATCATGCTATCTTCACAGAAAACCCTTTTTTGCATCATTGTCCACGATAGCGACTATGAGCACAAGGCAGTGGTATACTCACTCAACAGCTTCTAAGTGGAAGATGAAATGGGTGGTCCCGTGTCCCAAAGTTGCGAGCATATTGAATTGCTTCACTGAGGTTAGAGTGGAGTTCCGCTTTACGGCTACGGCTAGTTTTGGCTTGAAAGAGTTGCAACACATAATTCCTACACAATCGTCGATATGGCCACCGGTTAATAAAACTATTTTATGTGGCCCGTTTGTGACAATATAGACAATGTTCCACTGTACTTGAGAAAAATCGCAAGAACGTAGCAAAGATAGAGCTTTATGTATCTAATTCTAGATTTACTTATTATGACATAATATAGCTAGTATTGAACGTTATGTTAAATTATTGAATGCTCAATGCAATAAGGTTTATGTTAACGAATTACACTGCAATCCAATTTTTTAATCTTTGCTAAAAAATCTCAGTGTAATAGAGATATTGAGCTTTTACTCGCATACTCATTAAATACTTGTAGTTATCACTTTAAGAAGTACAACTGCCTTGTTTTGCATTTCTTGGTGAAACTCTCTCTGCTTGCAACAAAGCAATTTTGAAACTTTGTCACGAAGCCACTTATTACTCTTTCTATTTCGATAGAACATAATCATTGAATTTGAACAGGAGAATATAAATATAAGTGTTCCGAGAACTGATTGGCACAAAATAAATTCCGATGATTGCAGTATTCTTGGTTCGAATAGTGACTTGAGAGCCAAATAAGCGTAAATTATGGAAGAAGGTAGACAAATTGCACATGCAGCTATTAATATCAAAAGAATCGTTTTATATAGTTCTTTCACGTATCTTGGCACTTCTCTGGTGCGCGCATAAGCAGGATTCTCAGCAACATGGCGACATATGCGGCGATAGCCATGAACGTAAAGAACTAATATACCTGTCAACAATGCAATTATAATCATGGAGTAACAGGCAAGCATATACATATGACCTCCACCTTCCTTTGTCACACATTTGTGGTTGAAAAAATAAGTTATTGCATTGGTGAAGGATGTACTCACAGAAATGAAAACCAAAATATATATCCAAGGTCTTTTGAACAGTTTTAAGAATCTTGACGAAGAACCATTTAAATCAGGATTAATATGTAGGTAGCGATCGATTCCAATAAGCATTGTCAAGTTTAATGAATTGCCAAAAAAAAAGTGTGCCGAAAACACGAGTAGCTGAATATACGTTTCCCTGAAGGGGTCTGAAAGAATACGCAAGACTGCACTTAGCAGAAAAAAGACAGTTCCATGGAGAAAATCACTGAAGCTCAGAACAACTATGAGAAGATTTGACGAGTTCTTCATTGATTGCTTAGTAGCAATGTACGAGATGATCAGCATTATATTTGTTAATATGGTGACAAAGCTACCGACTATGTATATCGGACCAAATATCCTTCGTATTACCAGAACATCCATTTAATTCTATATAGCCAAAACTAATATTTTTGCTGCTTTCACCTTCTCTGAAGTTATCTCCAATTAGCAATCATGGAGCAAACCACGGAACCGTCATGTAACTATGAAACTCAACTTCTGTCCTTTATATAGACGTTTCAGCAAATGGAGAGGTAAATATTCCATTGAATGATCACATCAGACCTGTCCATTATAAAAATCACTTTTACTAACAAGACGCTTAAAGGGTGGACAAAATTTATATTTAACGGTTCTAAACAAGCATTCCTGCTATTAAACAAGTTCACAAAGTTAAAAAATTGAGTGCATATTAACTTGGTTGAATTAAACAGCTGCACATAGCCAGTGTTCAACTGTTTGGGCACCCTTAATTCATCCTTCCGTTCTTTGTACAATTTAATCAGGAATCTTAGCCCACTGCTGCGTAACATATTGTTATGAGAGTCACTTTGCATATGTATTGGAACATACGGAAGTGTGTCTAGGACGCCTGATTACGGTTAACTTTATGGATGTCTTGTAAACTTTGGTAGAGATAAAAATATAATTTTATTTTGATACTTGGTTTCCAACTTCTGAGGGATTATATTCTGGGAGTTGAGAGTTGTTAGTTGCGAGTTGGTATTTTGGCATATAATTGTAAGTTTTTCAGCCCAAAACATAGTCCTTATATCTAATTACATGCAAAGGAAGTTCAAATAGCAAGGGTTGAGCTATTTGAACTTTCCAAGGGCTTCAAAGAGAATATCTTTAATTATATATGTCTTTGATTATATATAATATATAGAACGTGTTATAACTTATAGGCAAGTCGCAACTCTTATCATGTCTCCCAACTTGTGTCTGTTCGGTGTGTGCCAACACAGGAGAGTTGAGTGTGGCCAATCGCCAGTGGGAAGGTTGTTGATGGCAGACGTCTTGTCAGTGGGAGAAGAACAATTACTGACATGGATTTTGTGTTACAATAAAATAACAACCAATACTTCCAGCATTTCAATATTCCTTGTGAAATTTCTAATGGGGGCGAAGTTTACATACATTTGATAAGCTTTGGGTTGGCTTCATGCAGCCCGATACAAACTCAATGAACAAAATAGGAAATTTAAAAAAACTACTGATTCACTTGCAATGAAAAATTAATGTAATAGAAAATTGGAATTCACTTTTTGCAGCTGCAATTATTGCTATTCGACCCTTCACAGTCAACTCAAATAAAATTAACATCACATATGGTTTCTATTTCAATATGCTTGTGATATACACAATAACTGCCGTCTGGTATAATATAAGAAGTTCACAATAATGACATATCTGCTTATACCTAATTCCATATTGGCCGAATTGAGGACAATAACCAGAGAAAAAACTTGAAATGTGAATTGGTGCCCACCCCATTCGTCGCGTAGCAGCAAGTGAAAGAAGAACCCTCGCGGCCGTCCCAACAGCGGTTGATCACTTGGATCCTCTTTTTGCAAATTTTTGTTGGCATCATAACATTGTTATTTCAGTTTCCGTTTTTGCGGCCTGGAACTTATTACCCTCGTCTAAAACTAGTTAAAGGTGTCACATTTCAGTTGGGGTCCATAGTCTATCTTTTTCAGAGTGGCAAACCGCCCCTTTTCGCAAATTTGCATGCTGGTATCACAATGCGCACAATTCACTGATCTTTTAATTTTACCAGCTCTGACTAATTTGCGGCACTAATGATCTCCTTCAATATGTGTATATATACATAAGAAAGATGACTCTCGTGCTCGTGACAGTATGCTACGCAGCACTTGGCTCACATCGATGACCAAGTTGTACAAAAAACGGAAGGAAGAATTAAGGTGTAAACATTGGTCATATGATGCAGCTGTTTAATTCAACCAAGTTAATTTGCGCTCAACTTTTTAATTTTGTGAGCTTGTTAAATTATAGGAATGCTTGTTTAGAACAGCTAAACATAAGTTATTCACACTATTTAGGCATTTTGTTAATCAAAGTGGTTGCTGCAATTTACAGGTATTATTTGATCGTGTCTAAGGCATACCTATTAAATTTTCATCTGTTGCTAAGAAGTGTATATAAAAAGCAAAGGTTGAGTTCATTTTAACATTATGCCCAGGGCCGGTTCCAGAAAATTTTCTTCGGGGGGTGTAAGCTCTTATGTACCGAGCAATTTAAAAAAAAACCTTACCACAAAACCATATAAACTTTCGTAACATAATTTTACCGACCAAAAATCGAAATTTACCGAGTAAATCGCTAAAACTCAATTCTTGGGGGGGTGTCACACCCCCCCACACCCCCCCATGGAACCGGCCCTGAATGCCATCATCGGTCACCCCATGATGGCTAATTGTAGGTAATACCTAGAAGCTTAAAGTAGCAACGAATAATCGTCTTTACTGGAGAAGGAAATGGATGAATTTGTAACATGGAGAGTCTTTGGTGTGCTATACACAGTCTGTAGCTTTATCACCATGTTAACAAACTCCATGCTGATTATCTCTTACATTGCTACCAAGCAATCGATGAAGAATTCATCAAATCTTCTTATTGTTGTTCTGAGCATGAATGATTTCCTTTATGGAGCTGTCACTATTCCACTTAGTAGCATCTCGTATACTTCTCCAGGCTCTTTTGGTCAATTGTCTTTTCAGCTACTCGTATTTTCGGCACACTTTTTTTCTGTCAATTCAGTACACCTGACAATGCTTATTGGAATCGATCGCTACTTGCATATGAATCCTGATATTAACGGCTCTTCGTCAAGATTGTTAACACTCTTCAAAAGACCTTGGATATTCATCTTAATTTGTATTGCTGTGTGTGTATCCTTCGCCCCGGCAATAACGTATTTTTTCCACTGCATAGGCGAGATAAAGGTAGATAGAGGCCAAATTTATTTGCTTGCCGGTTACTCCATCGCTGCAATGTTGTGTTTAATAAGTTTGTTGGCCGTTTACGTTCGTGGCTATCGCCGCATATGTCGCCATGTTGCTGAGAATACAGCATATGACCGCACGCAAGAGGAACCAAGATACGTGCAAGAGCTATATAAAACGATTCTTTTGATATTAATAGCTGCATGTGCGATTTGTCTACCTTTTTCCATAATTTACGCGTTTATGGCTCTCAAGGCAGTATTTGAACCAAAAGTATTACAATCACAGGAGTTTTTATTGTGTCAATCAGTTCTTGGAGCACTTATATTTTTATTCTCCTGTTCGAATTCAATGATTATATTCTATCGAAATAGAAAGAGCAAGAAGTGGCTTCGTGACAAGGTTTCAGCATTGCTCTGCTGCAAGCAGAAACAGCTTCATCAAGAAGTGCAAGAAAATACAGCCTGTTAATGTTAAAACTACAAACCTTGAATTACTATACAAGCATGGATTTGAGAACTGCATTGAACTGAGCTCTTTTAGCATAGATCCAATAATTGCAGTGAAATTTATTAGCATAGGTATGAGCTCACTATCGTATTTTCCAAAAAGTCTCAGTTGTCTTGAATGCTCTGATAACTAACTTTTCCAGATCATTATTATCCCAATAACGCATAATATTCTTTTTCTGTCTTTGCGCTCTGGGCAATTCGAAATCCACATCTTATTTAACTCGTTTCAATCTGTAATTTGTTATTATTTATTTGCTGTACTATACATCTTTTTTTTGTTAACATGAATGTATATACATATGCAAGATGACTCTCATCACTATATGCTACGCATCACCGGCTCAACATCGATGCCCAAGTTGTAAAGATCAAAGGAACCTTGAGGTGACTCGCGACAGATGGCTTGACTGTATATTATCCAGAAAGTGAAGAAAATAATCAATTTAAAGTCACACTTTGCGAGCCTAAAAGTTGAACTTGAGCAAAACTGAATAACTAACTTTACTGACTTTTCACGTTTTTTAACTCCTGGACATAAAATACCCTGGATTTAAAGGGCTTATGCAGCCTAAAATGACATATCAATTTTTTTACGGAAATTAAAAGAAAAAGATCTGAGTATCACTATGAACCTATTTTGAGAGTTTTCTGACGAGTATAAGTATGTTTTTTTCAAGCTCAAACACACCCAGGTCTGTTGAAGAGCTGTGACGTCAGTTTGATGACACGCGAATCATTTTTTATAGGGGTCAGTATGGGAAAATTTGACCGCGCGCCACAGTTTTTTTAATAATTCGACTTAGGCGACGCCGATTTCAATTATCTCACCTGTGGCTAAAAGCGCGATATTTTCCTCACATTATGAGCCAATTCCCGTTGTTTTCAATAAAACACAGAAATTTTGACAAATTTTGAAAAAAATAAAATTTTCATGATTTTGGTGAAATGTGACGTCAGAATGAACCGAGCTATTGTTCTTCAACTATTGTTCTCTGAGCAAGAGCTGCCCGGCCTGTTGAAACAGTGTCTGGCTAAAATCTTTTCAAAATGTCGGATTGCGAAAATATTAGTTAAAACAAATTCCTCTAACAACGAAGGAAGAAGTCTTCTTGAGGGTAGCGAAGAAGATGAAGACTATTCAGTAGTCTTCGTATAGTCGAAATTTGTACGAAGGAGAATCTCTTCTTGCAAGAAGACCCAGAGCTGGGTACGGCAGTGATGATAAAGGATCGGGTTGTGAAGGCCTATCTTTGAATGAAAGAGCTGGATGCCCGTTTTGAAAATAAAACTTATGTTGATAATTGGTTAGTTCATTTGTTATTTAATAAATTGTTGGCAACTGTTAAACATTAATTCAATGGAATCATATGAGTTTTGTTCATTGTACTGTTTTGTCTTCAGTTGTTACGGTCAAATCCAGGTCTTTAGAAGAGTTTCGAGACTTATGGAGAGAGATGAATTGAGTGTTGGTCCAACTCGCGCTGTTGGGTTCCCCTACAACACATGATCGACCATGAAATGCTTTTTTAATACTCTTTATTAGTATTTGTTTCCCTAGTTTAAGTTCCATGACGTTGTTCAGTCTGCCCGGTTTGTTATTTTGTTGGCCGTGGTACGCAAAGGTGTCTGGGATTTCGCATCATTCTGACGTCAATTTCTTCAACAGATTTTGTCCAAATTCCCTATTTTGACAATGAATAACTCAAAAACTACAAAATATTTTTATATTCTATCTGCGGCATGTTGATAAGCATGTTGAATTCTATACTTTTCAGCAAAAAAACTATATATAATTTTAGGCTGCATAAGCCCTTTAATTTTCAGGATTGAACGCAGCAAACTCAAAAAACATTTGTTTTGAGACCACTCAAGGAAATATTTTACTTCAATTTTCGATCTTGTTTCATCAAAGCTAAAAACTTTCATTTTCCAAAACAAAAATGAAATACTATAATTGTTGTATTAGTTGCATAAGCATGCAGCTAGAAAACTTTCTTCTTTTCACCTGAGGCTTCCAACAACGAGTCAAAAATGGTCGGTCGCCGTGCGTGATCGTGCTTGTGGTTCCGCCCCGCCACAGCATGCCCAGCGTCTAGTATGTCACGTCATGTCGTTTGTTGTTTCAACAAGTTTACATTTTACCCAATGAAAAATTTGCAAAGTGACATCATACCTGGTAGCCTCATTCCAAGTCAAAAGTGAACGCTTGAATCTGAACCTTATATGGGAAAGTAAACAGAAACACAAAACACAACATTTTTCCCCACTCACCAACATCTACTCGCTTGCGCATGCGCTTCGCGAGTCAAAAACGGAAGGAAGAATTAAGGTGTCAAACATTGGTCATATGCAGCTGTTTAATTCAACCAAGTTAATTTGCGCTCAACTTTTTAATTTTGTGAGCTTGTTAAATTACAGCAATGCTTGTTTAGAACAGCTAAACACAAGTTATGCACACTATTTAGGCATCTTGTTAATCAAAGTGGTTGCTGCAATTTACAGGTATTATTTGATCGTGTCTAAGGCATACCTATTAAATTTTCATCTGTTGCTAAGAAGTGTTTATAAAAAGCAAAGGTTGAGTTCATTTTAACATTATGCCATCATCGGTCACCCCATGATGGCTAATTGTAGGTAATACCTCAGAAGCTTAAAGTGGCAGCGAATAATCGTCTTTACTGGAGAAGGAAATGGATGACATGGTAACACGGAGCTTTGGTGTGCTATACACAGTCTGTAGCTTTATCACCATGTTAACAAATTCAATGCTGATTATCTCATACATTGCTACCAAGCAATCAATGAAGAATTCATCAAATCTTCTTATTGTTGTTTTGAGCATGAATGACTTCCTCTATGGAGCTGTCACTATTCCACTCAGTAGAGTCTCGTATATTTCGCCAGGCTCTTTCAGTCAATTTTCTTTTCAGCTACTAGTATTATCGGCACACTTCTTTTGCGGAAATTCAGTACACCTGACAATGCTTATTGGAATCGATCGCTATTTGCATATGAATCCTGATATTAACGGCTCTTCGTCAAGATTCTTAAAACTTTTCAAAAGGCCTTGGATATTCATGTTAATTTTTATTGCTGTGTGTGTATCCTTCGCCCCGGCAATAACGTATTTTTTCCACTGCATAGGTGTCATAAAGGTAGACAGTGGCCAAGTTTATTTGCTTGCCGGTTACTCTATTGCTGCAATGGTTTTGTTAATAGGTTTGTTGGTCGTTTACGTTCGTGGCTATCGCCGCATATGTCGCCATGTTGCTGAGAATACCGCATATGACCGCACGCAAGAGGAACCAAGATACGTGCAAGAGCTATATAAAACGATTCTTTTGATATTAATAGCTGCATGTGCAATTTGTCTACCTTCTTCCATAATTTACGCTTATATGGCTCTCAAGGCAGTATTTGAACCAAAAGTATTACAATCACAGGAGTTTTTATTGTGCCAATCAGTTCTTGGAGCACTTATATTTTTATTCTCCTGTTCGAATTCAATGATTATATTCTATCGAAATAGAAAGAGCAAGAAGTGGCTTCGTGACAAGGTTTCAGCATTGCTCTGCTGCAAGCAGAAACAGCTTCATCAAGAAGTGCAAGAAAATACAGCCTGTTAATGTTAAAACTACAAAGCTTGAATAACTATACAAGCATGGATTTGAGAACTGCATTGAACTGAGCTTTTTTAGCATAGATCCAATAATTGCAGTGAAATTTATTAGCATAGGTATGAGCTCACTATCGTATTTTACCAAAAAGTCTCAGTTGTCTTGAATGTTCTGATAACTAACTTTTCCAGATCATTATTATCCCAATAACGTATAATATTCTTCTTCTGCCTTTGCGCTCTGGGCAATTCGAAATCCACATCTTATTTAACTCGTTTCAATCTGTAATTTGTTATTATTTATTTGCTGTACTATACATCTTTTTTTTGTTAACATGAATGTATATACATATGCAAGATGACTCTCATCACTATATGCCACGCAGCAAAGGGCTAAGTTCCCCGACAATATTGTACAAAGTACGAAAGGAAGAACTAAGTTGCCATGCAGCTAAACACTAAGTATGCGCAGCTGCTTAGTGCTTGTTTAGAACAGTTAAACATAAATTATGCCCACAATCTAAGCTTCTTTTCATCAAAAATATTGTTATAATGGACAGGTCTTAATTGACCATGTCTACCGCATACTAATTAACTCTTCTTCGGTTGCTAAGGAGTGGATATAAAGGGCAGAAGCTGAATTCATATTAACATTTAGGTATCATGGATCGCCCCATGATTCCTAATTGGAGGTAATATTCGAGAAGCTTAAAGCAGCAGCGAATAATGGTCTTTACTTTAGAAGGAAATGGATGACTTGGTAACACGAAGAGTCTTTGGTGCGCTATACACAGTCTGTAGCTTTGTCACCATATTAACAAATATAATGTTGATCATCTCGTACATTGCCACTAAGCAATCGATGAAGAATTCATCAAATCTTCTTATAGTTATTGTGAGTTTCAATGATTTCCTATCTGGAGTATTCACTATTCCACTAACTGGAGTCTCGTATATTTCGCCAGGTCCTTTCAGTCAATTGTCTTTTCAGCTACTCGTGTTATCAGCACACTTTTTTTCTGGCAATACATTACACTTGACATGGCTTATTGGAATCGATCGCTACTTGCATATGAATCCTGATATAACTGGCTCTTCGTCAAGATTTTTAAAACTTTTCAAAAGGCCTTGGATATTTGTTTTGATTTTCATCGCAGTGAGTGTATCCTTCATCAGTGCCACAGCGTATTTTTTTCTCCGTGATGGGGTGACGAAGGAAGATAGAGGCCAAATGTATATGCTTGCCTGTTACTCCATCTTTGTAATGGCATTGTTGATAGGTTTGTTAGTTATTTACATTCGTGGCTATCGGCGCATATGTCGCCATGTTGCTGAAAATCCCGCTTATGCGCGCACCAGAGAAGTGCCAAGATACGTAAAAGAACTATATAAAACGATTCTTCTGATATTGGTAGCAGCATGTGCAATTTGTCTACCTTCTTCCATAATTTACGGCTACATGGCTCTCAAGGCAGTATTTGAACCAAGAGTATTACAATCACAGGAGCTTTTTTTGTGCCAATCAGTTCTTGGAGTACTTCTGTTATTATTCTCCTTTTCGAATTCAATGATTATATTCTATCGAAATAGAAAAAGCAATAAGTGGTTTCGTGACAAGGTTTCAGCATTGTTTTCTTGCAAGCAGAAAGAGCTTCGTCAAGAAGTGCAAAACAACCCAGTTGCGCTTCTTAATATTAGAATTACAAATCTTCAATAAGTATGAAAGCATAGATTTAATATCTGTATTGCACTGAGCATAAATTCAATAACTGCATTGCAGAATAATTTCTTAGCACAAGTTTGAACTCACAATCGTGTTGGAATGAGCATTCAATAATTTAACATGGTAGCTAAAAGTTTGATAGCTTTATTATGCCATGATAAGTAAATCTGGAAGTTAAGTACATGAAACGTATTGGAGGGTAAATTTGTGGATGAGTTGTTTATTGACAAGCTTTAGACTGTGGTCAGTTGCTTATATCTATTATAATAAGTTTGGATTATTTATACTTCATAATTATCCTGAGAGAAAAAGTCAAAGTTGATGGCAACAGAGATTACACGCTTTTTCGTTCTGATTTTGAGAAACCTGCACATTAAAATTAACAAGAGTTGCATTTGATGGTATATAATGTTAACGGCGCAATTATTTGAAGGAGATGCTTTTTTGAGTCCCCTCCTATGTAGGGCTTTGAATCGACACGGGTGCCTTGCAGTTAGCCGTATCTATTTTATTTTCTCTTTCACCTTTGGGTGTTCTATTGGCCTCTGTTGCCACTTGCTAAGTTCATGTCCCATGAAAGGCAAGAATACAATATTTTGTATGTTATTCTCTATCATTGAAATAATTGAAATATGTGTTACGCAGAAAAGGGCTCAACTTTAAGATCAAAGTGCACCAACGGCGGAAGGAAGAGTCGATTTACCAAACAGCAAACACCAGGTACATGCAGCTGCTTAGCCAATTTAATTTGCGCTCAGCCTTTTGTTTCGTTAGTATATGAATGATCTCCATCATTTTAGCGTCTTTTGCAAAGCAATCTGATTGTTATCAAGGACTGGTCTTACCGAATTTTATAATCTTTCATCTGTTGCTAGAAAATATACAAACTGGAAAGAATCGGGATTTTTTTAACATTATGCTGGGTGACATCGGGATTGCTATTTCATAATAACATTCAAGAAAGCACAAGCTAAAGCACGAGCAATAATTTGACATTGCATTTGGTGGAAAATTAGAATGGATCATACACGTGTTGCCTTTGGAGTGTTCTTCATAATCAATGGCTTTGTCAGCGCTATAAAAAACTCCATGCTGATTATATCATACATTGCTACTAAGCAATCGATGAAGAATTCATCAAATCTTCTTATTGTTGTTCTGAGTTTCAATGACTTCTTTTATGGAGCAGTTGTGATGCTACTGGACGCACACATAACTATTTCACCTGATTCTTCCTTTAAGACAGGCCCAGCAGTTCCGTTTTTAATGCAATTTTTTAGTGCAAATTCATTGTACTTGGCAATGCTTATTGGAATTGATCGCTACTTGCATATGAATCCTGATATAAATGGCTCTTCGTCAAGATGGCTAAGACTGTTTAAAAGGCCTTGGATTTTCATTATGATCCTCATTCTATTGACTTCATCATTAGCCATTACAGTTGTTTTTTTTCTTATTTCGAATTACACTAAGGTTTATCTAGATGCCCTTTACAGCATCTTAATAATGGCTTTGTTGATTGGTTTGTTAGTGGTTTACGTTCAAGGCTTTCGCCGTATTCGCCGCCATGTTGTTAAAAATCCTGTTCACACGAACACACAAGATGGGACAAGAGATGAGCCAAGATATGTGGGAGAACTATACAAAACTATTCTGCTTGTGTTAATAGCTGCATTTGTCTCTAATTTGCCAATCTCCATACTTAAAGCTTGCGTGTCCCTTGGTACACAATTTCAACCCAGAATGCTGTATTCATCGGAATTTGGATTCTTTCAATCAGTTTCTTCAGTGCTTATTTTCCTTTTTCCTTCTACGAATTCAATAATAATATTATATCGAAATAGAAAGAGCAAGCAATGGCTCCGTGATAAAGCTTCAATTATATTCTGTTGTAAATCAAGAGAACCTAACCCTGGTGTGCAAATTAATCCAGTTGTGATTTGTAATATGGAAACGGCCCATGTTCAATAAAGATTTAGAATTCCTTTTTTAGTAATCCGTGTTAAGCAATTGAACCTGACATCTGTTACTTCGCTTATTACTGTAATTGTGATAACCAAGCAGGTTGTACTTGGTTGTGTCACGTCATATCTTTTCACTATTCGCGAATGTTTAGACAATTTATACCAAGACAGAAGTTGGATTTTTATAGCACCGCAATAAAAAAGGTTCCATGACTATTTTTTGGTGAAATTATCTGTCATAATGATGACAATTAATTGTTAATAAGTTTATTAGTTGTTTACTTCTGAAGTGTTTTGAGTATTCGTTGCCATGTTGTTAGACTCACATGAATACTTTTATTTGTTGACTCGGGTCATGCTGAACCAAATAAGCTCAAGAGAGCTTATATGGGTCCAAATATATAGGTCTTTTTTAGGTCTTATATAGGTGTTATATGTAGAGAGCTTATATAGGTCCACATGAGCCCGGGAGAGCTTATTTGGACCTGAAAGTCGAAATTACATGTTATTTTGGCTGTAAGAAAAATATATGCTAAGAATAGTTTTTGAGTGGAAAGCTGGAGGACTTCAAGAGTATTGAGTGTGGGCAAAATTTCGGGCATTGAACTATAAAAAAGCCCCTAACTGTATTTCATTGAAGTTTGAATTATATTTTCAACTAAGCTTAAATAATGTAAGACATTTTGGTATGTAGTTGTTCTTTATTTCACTTGCTATGAGAATATTTATCTTAATTTCATGGAAACTTCTTCATGTGGGGGAAAAACCAATTATCGGACTATTTGTTAAAAAAGTTTTCACGTGCGTCCATATTCAAATTGCTTTTAATTATGTTTGCAAGCTGCTGCCTTGGTGAAAAGAATATTTTATTGCAAGTGATTTTACAGCTGGCCATTTTACACAGTTCATTTCCATTTCATTACGAGCCATCATCAAAAGCTAATATTAAAATCAGCATCATTAGCTTTTTTCATTTCTTCTCTTTTGTCCTAATTTCCATCAAAGTCTTAATTAGTCACAGGCATGTTTTAAATGTTGTTTTTATTGCATATTCCAATTCCTTAATCATGAAACGGAGATTATTGCGCAAACTTGAAGCATCACAAATTGAAAAAATGCGCCATTTTTGTTTCCGTCAACTTCAAACAATTAACTCGTCAAAGCTGCAATTGAAATGGTGCATTCTGAGCTTTAATCACTTATATTTGCCATTGCAAATGCAATATTTGCAGCTGGTCTATATCATGCCGTATGAATCAAACCCATAACTCTTCCAGTGTATTTAAACCGGGCTATTGTTAAAGTATGGAACATATAATTTATGACCCGAAGTCCATAAATGCCAGTTAATACACGAAGTTTACTAACTTCAGCTCATCAGGCAAGCGTGTTTCATATCGCGTTGTCGTGCTTTGCCGCTAATCGGTAACAAAAATAAAGAGGGACATCTTTTACTTTATTTGCACCAAATGCAAAATAGCAAGCAAGGCAATGATCCTTTTAGCGTCTCCCAGCTTGATGAAAAGCGACAAACACAATAAGTTCTAATTAAGAGCTCTTGCAAAAACAAGCTAGCCAATTACAAGCCAGCCAATTTCAAGCTGCCCAATTACAAGCCAGCTAGTTATAAGCCATCCAATTACAAGCCTAGTAGAGTCTGTGTGTTTTACAAGGGGACTCCTTTTGCAGAACAGTGCAAGGGGTGCACTGTGCTAGATTAATCTATCTTTTTGTTGTCGCTAGCTACCTGTATGTAATCCCACAAAACAAGGACAGAGTCTCTATTTATTGTTTTAACGTTATTCATGGAAATATATGCCACGCATCAACGGGCCCAGATCTCGGATCAAAATTCGCAAAGAGCAGGGCGGAAGGAAAAATTAATTTGCCAAATAGCAAACGCCAGCTGCCACAGCTGTTCAGCCAATTTATTTTGCGCTCAGCCTTGCCAATTTGATTAACAAGAGCAATGTTTAGCTTGTATACTTATAAGACGAATAATGCCTAACAAGTCTTTTGCTAAGCAATTTGATTGTTTAAAAGGATTGGCCTTACTTAATTCTGTCTATGTCTTTGATTGTCTTGGATTGGCATTACTTAATTGTGCCTAGTTATGTCATATTTCTTAAATTTTTGGTTACAAAGATAAATATCAACAGAAGAGATCTTGTGTTCTTATCACGTTATTGTAAAAGCGACCCCGTCATCACGATTTGGCTATACTATCTGAGAAGGTAATAACAAAGAATGGACACTGTGTTTAGCTAAAGAGCGAAATGGAAGAATTTGTAGCACGCATGTTCTTTGGCATCTTGTACCTGACTAGTTGCATTGTCACCATATTAACAAATTCAATGCTGATCATTTCATACATTGCTACCAAGCAATCGATAAAGAATTCATCGATTCTTCTCATAGTTGCCATGAGCTTCAATGATTTATTTTATGGAGCAATTGTGATGCCAACGGCTGGAGTCTTGCATATTGCGTCTGATATTTCTAGTACATACTTTAAAAGAAAGCCTGTTGTGTTTTTGATGCAATTTTTTAGTGGAAACTCGTTATTCTTCACTATGCTTATTGGAATGGATCGCTACTTGCATATGAATCCTGACTTAAGCAGCCCACCTTCACGATTGCTAAAACTGTTCAAAAGACCTCTGATTTTCATTTTGATTCTCTTTGTAGTGACCTTGTCCTTAACATGTGCATCTATTTATGTGTTACTTCCGGCAAGACCTACAAGGTTTTATGTTGATGCTGTGTATAGCATCTTAATAATGGCATTGTTGATTGGTCTGTTAGTGGTTTACGTTCGAGGTTTTCGCCGTATTCGCTGTCATGTTGTAGAAAATCCTGTTTACACGAACACGCAAAATGGACAAACTGAAGAACCACGATATGTGCGCGAATTATACAAGACTATTTTGCTTGTATTAATAGCCGCATTTGCATCATATTTGCCCATTTCCATAGCTTACGCTTGTATGGCAATCGGGAATTTATTAGAATCCAGATTAATGGAACCGTCGCCATACTTTTTGTGGCAATCACTCCTTGGATTAATAATATTTACTTTTCCATTCTTGAATTCAATGATAATTTTCTATCGAAATAGAAAAAGCAAGAAATGGTTGCGTGATAAAGTCTCAGCATTGTTCTGCAGTAAATCAAGTGAGCCCAGTCAAGAAGACCAAAACAATGCAGCAGTGATTGCAACCGACCATTAACAACAATGGAAGCATCAATCACAATGACTGTATTGTATCACATTGAACTTTGGGTTATACTTTCTAGTATTGGCTTGGAAGTGTTTTTGTTGGTAATGTTACCCTGTTTCAATAGACTGATCTTTAAGCCACACAAAGGAAACGTAATGGACAATAAAAATGTTCTTCAGTGGATGCATAAGCCTCATTTGACCCACCTTTGTATTCTGGTTGTTTTTAATTATCTTTATAAACTCCTGGATTAATTAAAATCTTCGTTTTAATAATCATTTAGGAATGTCTTTACAGCTGCTTATTTTGCCCAATTCGTCTCTATTTCATGAGAATCCATTGATAAACGCTAATGTAAATGTCTACATCATTAGCATTCCCTCATTTCTACACGGTAGAGCCCATTTTAATCAACCTCTTAATTACACGCAATGTCAAATTGGAGGTTATGTAATTATTGTAATTGCTTTATGCCATCAAACGCAAATTATTGTGCACACTAACGGCATTTAGCATTTGATCTTGTGCCATTTTAATTTCTTATGCTTTGATGATGGGTTAAGAAGCCTGAGGAAACTCAAATACCATAACAATTGCAAAAGTGTATTTTGAATTTCAATCAACTTCACTTGCTAATGGAAATACATTAATAGTTTGTTTTAGACTTCCTCTTATGTTCATTGAGTTATCGTGCCGAATAAAGCAAGCCCAAAACTCTTCCAGTAGTGTGTACAGAGAGAATAAATACATAAGCTTTATTTCCACTAATAAATTCAAATAGCTTTACCGAGTATTAAGGTGCGTGGTAGCTATACGATATTTACTCGAATGAGGGCTGCGGCGCTCTTAATTTCCGGTACCTTTGATGCGACGCTTTTTTGGGGGCGGCGCTCATACGGGGGCGGCTCTCATTCGATTAACTACGGTAATGTTGACTCAAGAGACTTTGAAGATAAAATCAAATCGTTTGGGCCTTTACAAGTTTTCTTCTATTACAAAAATGGAAAACCAGTGAATGGAACTCTAAATTCTGCTTGTACGTGGGGAACCCCAGAGGTACGTTGGCACTAAAAGACGGGAAAAATATGGTGCTAAACATGTAACTCTCTGAGCATTACAAATCCATCCTAACACGATGTTGACAGTCGTTATGTGTATATGTCATCCTTATTCTTTGGCATTCTAGCATTCTGGGAGTTATATCTATTGATTTTGTCACTGTTTGTTGTAATAAGGGTCTTTTCATATCCACCTGCCTGGCTGGCCAGTTGGCGAAGCGAGGTCAATTCATATCTGAAAGTTGGCTATCCCATTGTACAAAATCTCACTTGAGCGCTGTCGGGAACTTGACAAGCTGGCTGGAAGCTGACAAAAACATAATGAGAGCGAATGAAAATTAAGATGCCAATCACTTGAACATTGGCTATGTGCAGCTGTTTGATTTATTGACAGGCCTTACTTAGTTCTTTCTGCGTCACACTCTTGAAATCTTCTATGCTTGCTAAGAAATATATAGCGGGTAGAGATCAGATTCTTACAACATTATAGTACTGTTGACTCCGTGATTACTAATTGGTGATAATATTCGAGATAACTGCAGCAACTAAGGGACATTGTTTTTGGCTGCAGATTGAAATGGATCATTTGATAACAGGGTTTGGAGGTTTGTACCTAATCGGTAGCGTTGTCACCATGATAACAAATTTTATGCTGATCATCTCATACATTGCTACTAAGCAATCAATGAAGAATTCATCTAATCTTCTCATAGTTGTTCTGAGTTTCAATGACTTCTTCTCCGGGGCAGTTGCTATGTCAATGGCCGGAGTCCTTCTAATTTTGCCTTATTCCTGTGGACAGTTCATGCTTAAGCCACATTTGTTTTTGACTCAATTTTTTTGTGCGAATTCATTGTACTTGACAATGCTCATTGGAATTGATCGCTACTTGCATATGAATCCTGATATTAACGGCTCTTCGTCAAGATGGCTAAAATTGTTTAAAAGACCTTGGATTTTCATTTTGATTTTCTTCGCGGTTGCCTTATCCTTAGCAAATGCAGCTATTTATCAGTCACTGTTGAAAAGCTCGGCGAGGCATTACGTTGATTCTGTGTATACGATCTTAATAATGGCATTGCTGATTAGTCTTTTGGTTGTTTACACTCGTGGCTTTCGCCGTATTCGCCGCCATGTTTTTCAAAATCCTGTTTACACGAACACGCACGATGGACAAACTGAAGAACCACGATATGTGCGCGAATTATACAAGACTATTTTACTGATTTTACTGGCTGCCTTTGTATGTTATCTGCCCGTTTCCTTAATATATGCTTTCATGGCTCTCGCGATGCAATTTGAACCCAAACTACTGGAGTCACAGGGATTTATTTTTTGCAGATTGGTTTCTACAGTACTTGTATTTTTCTTTCCCCCTGCGAATGCAATGATAATACTCTATCGAAATAAAAAAAGCAAAAAATGGCTGGGTGATAAAATCTCAACATTATTGTCCTGCAGATCAAAAAGGCCAAATGAAGAAATAGGAAACGGTGTAGCTGCGATCACAACCAATCTTTAATAGCGACAGTGGGATATCCATCAATCACACAGTTTTATTGAGTTTGAATTTAGTTTGTAACTGAATGTGGAGCATGTTACCATAATCATACCATAACAAATGCAAAAGTGTATTTTGAATTTTAATCAAATTTACTTGCTAACGCAAATACATCAATAGTTTGTTTTAGACTTCCTTCTATGTTCATTGAGTTATCGTGCCGAATGAAGAAAGCCCAAAACTCTTCCAGTAGCGTATACAGAGAGCATAAATACATAGGCTTTATTTCCACTACTAAATTCAAATAACTTAACCGAATATTTTGGTCTGTGATAGCTATAATCTTGACTAAAGAGACTTTGAAGACAACATCAAATCGTTTGTGTTTTTACAAATTTTCTTCAATTTCAAAAAACGAAAATCAACGAATTGAACTCTAAATTCTGCTTGTACACGGGGAGTCCCTGAAGTATGTTGGTAGCAAAAGAAGAGAAAAATATGCAGCTAAACATGTACCTCTCCTAATACCACAAATCCATAATGACACGATGTTGACTGTTGTGATGTGTACATATATGTCATTCTTATCTTTGGCGTTTTTGTATTCTGGGAGTCCATATTTATTGATTTTGTCACTCTTTGTTGTACTAAGGGCCTTTTTCTATCGACCTGGCTAAGGCTACATACAAATTCAAGAAGTGAGGTGGGTTCATATGAGAAAGTAGGCTACTCTGTTAGATGAAATCTCATTGTATCGCAGTCGGGGTTTCGACAAGGAGCCTGGAAGCTGATCAATATGTAATTGGAGTGGAAGAAAGTTACGATGCCAATCACTTGAACATTGGCAATGTGCAGCTGTTTTACTCAGCCAAATGAAATTGCGCCCAATCTTTTAATTTTGTGAAACTGTTGAATAACGGAAATGTTTGTTTTGTAAACTTCAACATAAAGTATGCCTACCATTAAAGCATAGTTCCAGCTAAGCAAATTAGTTGCCATTATGGACAGGCTTTACTCGGTTATGTCCGCGTCTGTGAAATCTTCTATGCTTGATAGGAAATATATATGGCGGGTAGAGATCAGATTCTTACAACATTATAGTAATGTTGACTCCGTGATTGCTAATTGGAGATAATATCCGAGATAATTGCAACAACTAAGAGACATTGTTTTTGGCTGAAGATTGAAATGGATCATTTGATAACAGGGGTTGTCTTTGGAGGTTTGTACCTAATCGGTAGCGCTGTCACCATGATAACAAATTTTATGCTGATCATCTCATACATTGCTACTAAGCAATCAATGAAGAATTCATCTAATCTTCTCATGGTCGTTCTGAGTTTCAATGACTTCTGCTCTGGGACAGTTGCTATGCCAATGGCAGGAGTCCTTCTAGTTTTGCCTCATTCCAGTATACACTTCATAATACTGAAGCCACATTTGTTTATGGTACATTTTTGGGTGCAAATTCAGTTTACCTGGCAATGCTTATTGGAATAGACCGCTACTTGCATATGAATCCTGATATAACTGGTTCTTCTTCAAGATGGCTGAATCTGTTTAAAAGACCTTGGATTTTCATTTCGATTCTCTTCGTTGTTACCTTATCCTTGGCAAATGCAGCTATTTATCAGTTACTCTTGGGAAGCTCGACGAAGCATTACGTCGATGCTGTGTATGCGATCTTAATAATGGCATGGCTGATTGGTTTGTTAATTGTTTACGTTCGAGGTTTTCGCCGTATTCGCCGCCATGTTGTTGAAAATCCTGTTTTTATGAACAGGCAAGATGGATCAACGGAAGAACCACGATATGTGCGAGAATTATACAAGACTATTTTGCTGATATTAATTGTTGCATTTGTATGTTATCTGCCCGTTTCCATAATGTATGCTTTCGGGGCTGTCTTCCGGATGCAAAATGAAACCAGATTACTCAACTCGCAAGGATTTTTTTTTTGGAGATTGGCTTCTGGAGCACTGGTATTTATTTTTCCCTCTGCGAATGCGATTATAATACTCTATCGAAATAAAAAAAGCAAAAAATGGCTGGCTGATAAAATTTCAGCATTATTCTGCTGCAGATCAAAAATGCCAAGTGAAGAAATGGGAAACGGTGTAGCTACGATCACAAACAATCTTTAATAGCGACAATGGGAGATCAATCACACAGTTTTATTGAGTTTGAATTTAGTTTGTAACTGAATGTGGAGCATGTGTTGACGTATCAACAGTGTCAAAAACTCATCCCAAATATCTTCATTATTCATATAACACCTTGGCAAGAATATGCATAAAGGTATTGGGCCGTGTCCTTCATCAGTAGCAAAGACAATTAAAATAGGAAGAAGGAAGGACCATTAAACTAATGGGCAAAACTTGTGACATGCAAAAATAGAACACAACTCGAATTTCAACGTTGGCTCCATTTTGCTTTCTGTCACATTTTAATTTACAAACCCTACTTGGAGTTTATTTTATTTTTAAATTTTATGCCCTGCATTATTCTGAGTGGTTTGTGATTGGCTGACCTGCCGATATTTGATCTCTTATTGGCTGATTGCTCTAGTCCGCTTTCACCTTGATAACATCCGCGCATAGCTAACAACAGTTAATACATTTTCGTGCATTAGCTAACTAACATCTCATCTGTACGCTTTCCATTGTCCTCGTTTTATTCAAAGTCTTAATTAGGCACAATCATACATTACAAGCAGTACTATTGTTTGTAGAAGTGAGATTTTGAAAGTAGAACTGTGTGTTTTTAATAACTGTGGGCAGCGGAAGACAAAATTGGTCAAATACCGCACCTACAAAACAGGAACATCTAAGCAACAACATCAACAAGCTAATTTGAAAACCATGTTACCATGATGCTTTATTTATGAACAATTACTTTCATAATAAACATGTATTCGGAAATATGGACAGATGGTTTTCAACTCAGCTTACTCAAAGAGTTATTGTCGACAATTCTGATGTGATCTTTATTAAAGAAAGCGTTTTCTTACAAATGTGTGACAGAGTTAATAGTAGAGGGGTTATTGAATACTCAAACATATTGACATATATGAACCAGTCATGTGAAGCCATTTTCACCTTTGTTCGCATTTAGCCGCACTCATTAAATGTTTTAGTTACTTTAAAATTGTAAATGCTATTAAAAAGACATCTTTATAATTACGGATTACTCGTTCTTTTCAAGTGTGGCAGAATCGGTTCCGTAGGTTCGTGATTTTAAGAGCCTGTGCAACCAAAGTACTACAGCTTTGCGATTAGCATAGTAAAAAACGATTTCTGAACCATCATCCTCTAATAATGTCTTATGTGGTAATAGCCCAACGTGGATTCGGTGTGTTATTTATGATATTTAGCGTCGTAATTGTAGTGACAAATACTCTGCTGATAACTTCGTTCATTGCCACAAAACAATCACTGGATAACTCATCGAATCGTTTGATTGTGTTCATGTGCATTGTCGATTGTTTCCTCGGAGTATCTGCTGTACCGATGCTTGGAGTCTTGCATTATTGGTTACATTTACAGGATGTAGATACGTTGAAAAGAGCCTATGATTGCTTTGTGCGTGGTTTCATGGGCCTTTCGTTGGTCCTGACCATGTTCATCGGCATTGATCGCTATTTACACATGAACCCGGACATGCAAAGATCTCCGTCGAGACTTCTCAAATTGTTCAAAAGACCTTGGGTTGATGTTCTCGCCAGTGTCACTGTGTTCTTGTTTATAGCATTCGCCGTTGAGAATTACTTTATTGGGTACATAGTGAGCCAATATGTTGATGCAATTGTTTCTGTTTTCATCCTCTGTTTGATGTCAGTGTTGTTGGCTGTTTACATTCGAGGCTATCGCCGCATACGTCGCCACGTTGCAGAGAGCTCGGCGATTTTCAACATGCAGCAACGTGGTGGGGCTTGTTCAACAGTGCAACAACCGAAGTATCTTCGTGAATTGTATAAAACGATTCTCTTGATTCTTGTCACGACTGTTGTATCGTATCTTCCACTAGTCAGCTTTTATGCTTACATTTTTGTAACGAAAGTGCTAATTCTTGACTTCAGTCACGGTAATGAGATTGTAATTTTTTACTTAATTGCGCATGCTCTTGCCTTCTCCGACCTGTTTACTAATTCGTGGATAGTATTTTATCGAAATGAAAAGAGTAAGGCGTGGTTGTATGCAAAGGTTTCAAAGCTCCTCAGCTGCTACCAACAGCCGTAGTCCCGTCGAGAAGCTCCAGATAATTTGGTTGCAAATCAAACTGCATAAGTAGCCAAAACTTTGTGATGAATCCAATTACCTTGAAAACTAATACGATTAAAAGCTTGAAACGCTGCATTATTGTGAATTTTTATCAATTACACCTTCCTCTTCTTCTTTTGAATTTCGCCGATTAGCCCAGATTGGTAAAGCGAAGAGAACCAGTCCTTAGACTTGTTATAAAAGAAGCTACAAGAACAATTTTCGACAGGACGTCACAATTGTTAAACTCTAATTAGTTAAAAAGGTCTCTAAAAGTAAACTGCGACTTCTCAGTGATATTGGGAATCTGTAACTCGTTAAAAAGACGCCTTAAATGTAACAAGATAAATGCTGCGACATTGCCAGAACTAGAATTAATTTTTCTGTTGTCTGCTTATTTAAAAACATGTATCGTCCACAAATTATACAAATATTTCGAACATTCCAAGAGCTTAACTTCGTGTACTTATCATATATATGTGATAGATTGAAAAATAATCTGCATTTGTTTCATTTATCTATGCATCTTGTCAAGGCGTCATGCAATGAACGGAGATCTACAAGAGTTGTAGATCAGGAAGTAATATTTGCACTTAAGGAGTTTTATTACATATTAATTATGGCTGCCTTTACAAGCAATGCTGGCAGAAGATGCTTTGTTTTCTGCCCCAATTGGCTACAAGTTTTGAATGCAACAAAGATTTTTGTTTATTTGAGCAGTTTCTAAGTACAGCAAAAGAAAGCTGTTGCAATCAATTAGTTTTTCAAAAATGTTGAGTCGATATTTGCAAACTCATGCTCTTTTGTAGCCATTCTTAATCCCATTTACGGTTGAACTGGATATATCAAATATTCAAATTCTTAAATTGTCCTCCACAATCACGCTTACAATTACTCTTATTTTATGAATTATTGCTTGTGAGCGCCGTGCTGGCCTGGGATTATTTCCCTGCTAAATAGTAGCTATGGCAACCTTTGACGATGAATAATAACCAGTAACTGAAATATATTTGTTGCTTTTCTAGACGATGTTGATCAGAACAGACCTTATACTTTGGAAAAGTGTAATAAGAGAGTCTGGCACGACTGCTCGGTGAGTTTCTATATTTGTTATTTTCTTTGTAAAGTTTGGCTGCCTTAAGAAATCGCTAGAAATTTTTTTCTTTTTGGTCAGAATCGAGCAAAACGCAGCCTACCGCGAGTTAACCCATATTAAAACATGCCTTGAGCTCGTCAAACATGTCAACAGCTCTGAAAATATAGAATTTTTATGAAAGTCCTTGCACTGTATTGATTCAGTGGGTTTTGAAAATTTTGTATGAATTTTTTATGAAAGTTTTTATGTTTAAACACCCCATACGTTTTGACCGAGTAAATGTCTCGCAATAAGTCTATCTTATGACTTTTTGAGCCAAATAAATACTTAACGGATCTCAGAGTGGCTTTAACGTCGTAACAATGTAGCAGAACACATGTGTAGGATATCACAAGCTTTTTCATAATATTTCGTGTTCAACATCCAAGCACACAGCCAGGAGTACTGGCTGTGTAAAGTAGCGCTAGACTGTGCTGCCAATACAACATAGGTAAATACAAGAAAATGGTGGCACAAATTATAGCTCAGGGGCTTGTATTGTGTCCAACCTTATAATTGCAGTGCGGCATAATTTATGAATGTTTCGTCAGAGGAAATCGATTCTTCCATTCAGCATGCGAACATTCTGCCATCTAGCAAGAAGTTTGCAGCTGTTAGCTGTTCTCGCAACCCCTACAGGTTTTAATTTTCGAATTGTTCTCCACCTGCTTATTACACATACGTGTCTATGTTCCAAGAATAATCACAGAACTAAAAAACCCTGTCTCTTGCGGAGAAATATGATTAGCTATAGTAAATAACAAACACTAAAAACCATTATTTGATTTAATTCATGTAGGATGTAAAATCTATAAAAAGAGAACTGAGTTGGAATCTTCAAACAATTAGAATGGTTGAGGATTGAAATTTACGGAAAATATCTGAGATCTTTTTGAGAGTAAAATGGTTGCTTTTATAAAATTTATTGGTACACTACACATTTTCTGCAGTGTTGTCACCATGATTATAAACTCCATGCTGATTATCTCCTACATTGCTACTAAGCAATCGCTGAAGAGTTCATCAAATCTTCTCATAGTTGTTCTGAGTTTCAGTGACCTTCTCTTTGGAGCAGTTGTTATGCCAGTTACCGGAGTCACACATTTTTTACCTGACTTTTCCAGCAAACACTTCCTGACAAAGCCACGTATATTTTTGATGCAATTTTTTACTGCCAATTCATTGTACTTGACAATGCTTATTGGAATTGATCGCTACTTGCATATGAATCCTGATATAAATGGCTCTTCGTCAAGATTTTTAAAACTCTTCAAAAGACCTTGGGTATTTCTTGTGGTTGTCATGGTTGTGATCTTATCTTTGGCAAATGCGGGTATTTATCTGTTATTTTTGGAAACCACTACGAAGCTTTACGTTGATGCTGTGTATAGCATTTTATTGATGGCATTGTTGATTTGTTTGTTAGTGGTTTACGTTCGAGGCTTTCGCCGTATACGCCGCCATGTTGTTGAAAATCCTGTTTATATGAACAGGCAAGATGGATCAATGGAAGAACCACGATATGTGCGAGAATTGTACAAAACTATTTTGCTGATATTAATTGCTGCCTTTGTATGTTATCTGCCCGTTTCCGTAATGTATGCTTACATGGCCATTGAGAGTTTCTTTGAAACCAGATTGCTGAAGACATCAGCATTTGCTTATTGCCAAATAGTTTTTGGAGTGATTTTATTGTTGTTTCCCCTTTCGAATTCAACGATAATATTCTATCGAAATAGAAAAAGCAAGAAGTGGGTGCGTGATAAAGTCTCTTTATTATTTTGCTGCAAAACAAAAGAGCCCGCCCATGAAATACAAATTAATCCAGTTGTGATTTGTAATATGGAAATGACAAATGCTTAATAAAGATTCAGAAATATTTTTCAGACAAATGGTGACAAGTTATTGAATAAGATTGCACCGCGCGACACTTCTTGTTTGTATACGAACTCTATAAAGACGCCCTACATACCGTACGAGCAGATATGCATGCATATACAATACATACACGCATACATACATACATACATACCTACATACACACATACATACATACATACATACATATGCATGCATGCAAATATATATATACATACTTTACAGGCATGATATGCATACAGTACCATAGTATACTACACTGTACTGTACTATATGCCATTCCATACTAACTTCACTATACATATAATATACATATCCAACTATCTTATGCCACTCTCTACGAATATACAATTCAACATACCGTGCATGACCTACATAATTGTCATACGAAATCTCAATTGGTTTTCAAAAAATTAAAATTTAATTCAAAATTTCGTTGTTAAATTAATTGCTTTCAAAGAGAATTTATGAGAATTAGTACCAACGAGCGCTTTATTGGCTATATTCATATACTAAAACGCCATATTTGTATTACGATTATTAACTAGTTGGTGGCTAGTGGCTTTTTAATATATTTAGTTAAGCAACTCTATTTAAAATTCGAACATGGGCAGCTGAATTTAGATGTCTCAAGGTCGTAATAACGTGAAACTTGAAGAAAAAGCCAATGTAATGTTTTGTACATTATTCCTTATCATTATAAAAATCATAACAGGCTCTGGTCCAAGAGTTGTAAGCTTTATTTTGACCGGGCCTAGGCTGAATGCACTCAATGCATATAAAGACTAAATAGAAAGTTGTTTTATTAATGCACAGAGATAAAGTCATCATTTGTGCTTTCCATTTTAAGATATACTTGTTTATTCGCCGGAAGCTGGATATATTTTGCATGTGTTTCATCAATGCATTTCAACCCGCTGCTTCGTCACATGACACTCGTCCCTTCGTCACTTATACAGTGAGGGGATAACGTGTAGCTAACTATTTCATTTAGCCGCGGGCCTTTGGCCCTTACAGCAAAACTTTGTGATACTTTTGCCCTGTGTCAATTGTAATCACTTGTATGGAAAATTGACAAGCGGCAAGAGAGTTCGATTCTTAGAAGAACTACATTAACGACATTTCATAATTACTTTTTTTGTGAAACTGTTTCGTATAAGTAACGACGCGAGGGAGTATTTCTCTCCACAGGCACCAAAGAATAAATACACCACATACCGAAAGGCATCACTACAACACCTCGAGAGGTATCACTGTGGGAATAAAATGGTTGATTTGGAAGAATACGCATTTGGCGCACTATACATAGTCTGCGGTGCTCTTACCATTATGACAAATTCCATGCTGATTATCTCGTTCATTGCTACTAAGCAATCAATGAAGAATTCATCAAATCTTCTCATAGTTGCTCTGAGCGTGAATGATTTCCTATGTGGAGCAATTGTTATGCCAATAGCCGGATTTGAGAAACTTACATTTGATGCTCAAAGCAGACATTTCACAACAAAACCACGTGTGTTTTTTTTCCATTTTTTTGGTGCCAACTCATTGTACATGACAGTGCTCATTGCAATTGATCGCTACTTGCATATGAATCCTGATATAACTGGCTCTTCGACAAGATTGCTAAAACTGTTCAAAAGACCTTGGATTTTCATTTCAATATTCATCGTTTTGGCTGTATCCTTAACAAATTCAATAATTTACCTGTCTTATTTTAAAAGCGCAGAAAGGCTTTATTTTGATGTTGTATTTGGTACTTCACTAACAGCATTTTTGATTGGTTTGTTAATAGTTTACATTCGAGGCTTTCGCCGCATTCGCCGCCATGTTGTGGACAATCCTGTCTACACGAACACGCAAGATGGAACAAGAGATGAGCCAAGATATGTGCGTGAGCTATACAAGACCATTCTTTTGATATTATTTGCTGCGTTTGGTTCTTATTTTCCCCTTACACTGATATTGGGTTTCATGGCCTTTTGTAGGCTATTTGAACCCAGGTTACTGAAATCAACGGCATTTCTTTGGTGTCAATCATTCTCTGTAGCACTCATGATATTGTTTCCAATCTTGAATTCGGTGATAATATTATATAGAAATGAAAAATGCAAAAAATGGCTCAGTGATAAATTTTCAGCATTATTCTGCTGCACACCACAAGAGCCAAGTGAACAAGGTCAAAACAATGCTTGACTTTTTCAACTATACTTCGCTAACAAGGAATGCTTTGGCTTAGAAGTATTTTTCCTTTACAATGCGCTTATCATGTTTCAATAAACATTTCTTTAATCGGGACAAAACATCATATGCCATTACGGCAATGTTTTCCGTGTATTTTTAAGCAAATATTTACGTACTTAATGAAGTTGTTTTTCAGTTACCGTATTTTCTCGATTAAGCGCTGTCGCCGTTTAAGCGTTGCGCTCAAATGAGAACCGCATTTCAATCAACTTGCTTTAAAGAGCGTCGCACCCGCATGAACGCCGCAGCAACTATCTACAAACGCGGTGTTTACTCGACGCATCTTCAGAGGCGGCGAATTTAAACCGTCTGATGTCGAGGAAGCATTTTTACCAATAGTTGCAATTGCAGCAGTTAGATTCGTCGTGAAGACGATTTGTCATTGATATTTTGTGAACAACCTAAGTCGTTCAAAATTTCTTTATCTCGTTATGAAAAGTTGTTGTTACAGTTCACAAATTACAGACTTTTTAGAGTGTGCCGCCCCCGATTAAGCGCCGCTCCTGAATAAACGCCGCATCAAAACTTGTTTTACAAGTTACAAGAGTGCCGCGGCGTCCAATTGAGGGGCAAGGGTGTATTTTCAAAACAGTGGCCTAATTTAAAGCTTTATTGAGTTAATCGGTCGGAAGTGGCCTTGCAGCTGCCCGTCTTGCGCAGTTCATTTTCATTTCTTCGGAATCGATTAGCAATTACTAATATCTATATTCAACTTCGGAACTGTTGGTAATCCTTATTTCAATCACATTCTTAATTTTTTTGCAAGCACATATTGGAGGTCATGTAATTATTGTAAATTCTTCATATTGTGAAACGGAGGTCATTATATTAACTTCAAGCATCTTAAAACGAAATGCATATGCCACTGTAGTGTGTTTTAATTTGAAAGTAGATGAACCAACCTCGAACAATTAATTATAACATAATTTGAACTGCATCTAAAACTCGAATTTATTCTGAATTTTAAGCATATTCAATTGCTATTGCAATTAATTAGCCAGTTATATTCAAAATTTATATTTTATTCATTGATCTTTGAATGAAAGAAGCCTAAAATGTGGGCTGTGTGGACAATGCGTTTTCATGAAACGTGTTGAAGACAAAGTTAACGGTACTTCTTTTTAGCTCTGCCATAGCTAT
This sequence comes from Sanderia malayensis, assembly GCA_013076295.1. Taxonomy (NCBI): domain Eukaryota; kingdom Metazoa; phylum Cnidaria; class Scyphozoa; order Semaeostomeae; family Pelagiidae; genus Sanderia; species Sanderia malayensis. The sequence continues at coordinate 1,801,558 of RQOL01000729.1, forward strand.
TCGACTTTGAAGTTTTTTTTCCGTTGGTAAGCCAAGTCTTGCATAATGGATGAGGTGTTTGCTACAGGAAGGAGAACATGATTTTACAAGAGATAACATAAGAGGATCAAGATAGCCTAAATGCCAGTATACTCAATTTTGCAGCCGCATCTTCCTCGGTTATCATGTTTTGTTTGTAAAGGTAATTACATAAAAAGGCTTCCTGAACTATGACGAATATTTCTATGTTGCTTTTGCATTGTTTTTCGTATTTTTTTATGCTGTTCAGAGCGCTGAAAACGAACAATTTCAGAGTTTTCACGCATAAATCTTTTCTAAACTGGAAAATCAGTCGTTTCAACTAAATAGCATTTATAGCACTTTTGCGCAAAAGACAATCACAAATCTAGCGAAGGAGGAATTTGTTGTTGATGTGGTGATATTTACAGATCTATCATGCTCCTTACTTACATGAATCAATAAATAATGCCAACTTATTGTTCCTTTTATCCCGGGTTTTATGTTGAAGTTCTTTGCAGGATCTTATTGTATCTTATCTGCGAATTTGAAACTGCACATGTACAAATATATTGGAAAATTGTTGAATCAAGAGAAGTGGAATCATCTGGATTTTAATTTGCCAGTCACGTCAGTTTTTTCAGTTTTTTGATTGTTTTGATTTTTTGGATTTTTTGGATTTTTCTTTCTTCGTGTTCAATAATAGCCAAGACTTTTGAACTCGAGCCAAAATGGCTGCGTGAAAAAGTTTCAGCATTATTCTGCTGCGAACAAAAAACCCAAATAGAGATGGCTGCAACAATGCAGCTTTGATTCTCACTAACCTTCAACAATAATTCTGGCATTAATCACATGCATATAGGTTTATAAAAATATAGTCCAGTAATCTATTGAAGCTTGGGTCTCTAAAATTTAAGAATGAATTTTGGCTAAAGGTCGAAGATTTTTGTGATTTTTGAGGCTCGGATAGAAATTAGGTATTCTTGTGTAAAAAATGGGTAACTGTGTCGCATTGAACTTTGATTGATGCCTTATCTGCTTTGTTAAGCTTGATTAACATGAGAGGAAACATTCTCGTTGTTATGAGAATATTTATTTCATTTTTATAACAATTTCTTCTTTTGGCCCTAACAAAACGACAAAACAAAATCCACGACAAAATTCTTCAGTGAGTTTTAAAGAATATTTCACGCACTTTCATGTTGAGATGCCATTTTAATTAACTTCTTAGACCATCGAGTTAATTGAATGTCCTAGAAATAATCTATGGAAAATGATTTTACAGCTGCTCATTTTACACAATTTATTTCCACTTTATTACGATCCACCAACAAACATTAATATGAGTGATTACATGATTATTAGCATTTTCACGTTTATGTGCTGCCAATAGGCGTTGTCTCAGTCAACTTCGTAATTAAAGGTAAAGCATACTTTATGGGTTGTGAAATTATTGAAGTTTGCCTTCATATAACATTGGAATTACTGAGCAAACTGGAAACATCATAAAATGAAAAACCTATGCCATTTTTATTTTATTTAATTTTGTGGTGGATGGACAAACTTTAAAGAGTTCTGATTTTTAATTATATTTGATTTGCTATTGCAAATGCAACACCCCCGATAAGACAAAGCTACATTTTCTTAGCGAGTGTTTTTCGGTTGGTAAGGTAGCTTCCCACTTAAAAATATTGCAGACTCTGATTGTTGGCTTGTTATTAGTTGGCCTGCCTTACCATCATTTCTTATTACCTCGTTGCCTTGCATCGAGAAAGAGCAAGGCCTGGCTGTGTGAAAAACTTTAGCATTTTTCTGCTGCCACAAATAAGAGCAGTTCCTTCCAGATGTGCCAACTTACTCAGTTGCAAATTACAATGCACATATAGTCAACATTTCTTAATGAATGCAATAGTCTTGAATAATTGATATTAATAAGGAGCAACCTGTTTAGTTTTTTGGTCTCTGTTTTTCAATTATATTGACAGAAGACATACTAGCATGGAAATCAAATTCACCAATCAATGACCCTTCTTCAACTTGCAGCAGATCACGTGTTTATTACAAATCAAAATGAATAGTGCAATGCAGGTATTGCGCGATTCGTTTCAATATATGGCCAAACCTTCTCAGTAACACCATTGAAGATTTGGCTTTGGATCTATATCGGGAGTTTCTATCATGACAGCAATTGATGCAATTACACCTGGACTTTGCATTGTTCTCAGCATTACTACTATAACAACAAATGCTTTATTGATAATTTCTTACATTGCCACGAAGCAATCGATGAAGCAATCTTCAAACTTTCTTATTGTTGTTCAGAGCTTTATGTTTCTGCTTATGGGGGCCACCATGCCTCTATTTGGATTGGCATATTGGTTGCCGACAGGGTTTACTATTTTTGCATTTGTGTTTACAGTGCAGTTTTTTGGTTGTTCCTCCGTGTACCTGACAATCCTGATTGGAGTTGATCGCTATTTGCACATGAATCCCGATTTAAACACGTCTCCATCGAGATTATTGAAGATGTTCAAGAGACCTCGCATTTACATTTTAATCGCCATAGCCGTGATCTTATCCTTGATTGTATCTGTTGTGTTCTTGTTGATGGCGGTGAACAAGGATAAACACATTGTATATTTACACGCTTTTTTCTCCATGTTTTTGATTTTGATGTTGGGAACATTGCTTATACTTTACACCCGAGGTTATCGTCGAATCCGTCGCCACGTGGATGAAAATCCGGCTGTCTCTGGCATGCAAAATGCAAGCTCACCAGACGAAGAGCCGAGATACGTGCGTGAACTGTTCAAAACCATTTTACTTATCATCATTGCTGCTACAGTCTGTTTTCTGCCCATTGCCCTTTATTATGCTTGCATTGCCGTGATCTTCTCTGTCGATAAAGGCTTTTTGATTTTTTCCTTTGGAGTTGTTCTCCTTCAAAGATTGTCAATGATCGCCACATTCACATTCCCAATCGTCAATGCGTTGCTTGTGCTGTATCGAAATAGAAAGAGCAAGGCCTGGCTGTATGAAAAAGCTTCAAGATTGTTCTGCTGCCATAAATAAAAGCCATCTCTTCAAAAAGCCACAAATTACTCATTTGCGAATCACAAAGCACAGATAGTCAAACGTTTTTTTAACGAATCTATTAATTTTGAATAATTGATATAATTAAGAGCAGCCTGCTTATTGTTTTCTCTTGGTTGCTCAAATGTATTGACAGAGGAGGAGAACACATACCAACAAGGAAATCGAATTTACCAATCAATGACCCTTCTTCAACCTGCAGCAGATCACGTGCTTATTACCGAACAAAGTTAATAGTGCAATGCAGGTTTTGCGCGCTTCGTTTCGATGTATGACTAAAACCTTCCTAGTAAACACCATTGAAGGTTTCACTTGGGCGCTATATCGGAACTAACCATCGTAATCTCTAAAGATGACAGCAACTGATGCAATTATACTTGCACTTTGCATTATACTCAGCATCACAACTATAACAACAAACTCTTTGTTGATAATTTCTTACATTGCCACGAAGCAATCGATGAAGCAATCGTCGAACTTTCTTATTGTTGTTCAGAGCTTTGTGGAACTGCTAATTGGGGCAACTGCAATGCCTCTACTTGGATTGGCATACTGGTTGCGTACAGCATTTACTTTTTGTGCATTTGTGTTCACAGTGCAGTTCTTTGGTGGCATTGCTATGTATTTGATCGTTTTTATTGGAGTCGATCGCTATTTGCACATGAATCCCGATGTAAACACATCTCCATCGAGATTATTGAAGATGTTCAAGAGACCTCGCATTTTCATTTTAATAGCCATCGCCGTGATGTTATCTTTCATCGTATCTTTTGTGTTCTTGTTAATGATGTTGAACCATGATAAACGCATGATTTATTTGAACGCATTTTTCTCCATATATTTGATTTTAATGTTGGGAACATTGCTTATACTTTACACCCGAGGTTATCGTCGAATCCGTCGCCACGTGGATGAAAATCCGGCTGTTTCTGGCATGCAAAATGCAAGCTCATCAGACGAAGAGCCGAGATACGTGCGTGAACTCTTCAAAACCATCTTACTTATCATCATCGCTGCTACAGTCTGCTTTCTGCCCATCGCCGTTTATTATGCTTCTATTGCCGTGATCTTCTCTGTCAATAAAAACCTGTTTAATTCGTCGGAAGTTGAAGTCCTCCGAAATTTCTCGATTGTCACCACATTCATATATCCTATCGTCAACTCATTGCTAGTGCTTTATCGTAATAGAAAGAGCAAGGCATGGCTGCGTAAAGAGGTAGTGGGGGCTTTCTCCAGCTATAAAGAAAGGCTGTTCCGTCGAGAGGCGCCAAATAATTCAGTTGTCATTTTTAATACGAAAACAGCCGATCTTTAAAGCGATCGTGGAAGCAATTACATGCAAAATTATTGCCAGAAAGTCATCATTGTGAGACTCTATTTTGGTATCATTCGGAAATGTGGAACCCGTTAAAGGGACTTCTTACAGTGCTGATATAAAGGCATCACCAGAACATAGAACACTAAGGACATACCTAGAACTGTAATTATCTCTTATCTATCTGGTTTATAGAATCAAGCTGCTTCCGCAGATTTATGCATATACTATGAATACCTAATAAGGTGCTTATTGTCATGTTGTAATCATAATTATGTGATATATTGGAAATTATCTGCATTGGTTTCATTTATTTTATGCACCTTATCCATGACACGACTATGAACGGAGCCTAACAGCTCTGAATCAACAAGTAATGTTTTTCAGTTGAATTAAATGCGCCTGCTTCCACTGGTGATATGGGCAAAAGGCTTTTTGAGTTTTGACTGCAAGACGTCAAGTCTTTTGTAATCAGAGTAATATGGTTAAACAGAGTTGCGTTAATCCTTTTTCCGCCCCAAGTGTAGTTGGAAGCGAACTTATCTTTAGCATTCGGCAGTGGAGACAGAATACAAGAAAAACAACACAAGTTATATGTGGGAGTACGCGGAAATGGTTCATGGCAGCAAGCGTCTCATCAGCCCTATGCGGGGGGTCTTATATTCAATATCTGAGCCCCCTTTGTGAAGTGTAATTTGGTGAGTCTATGAAAAGTGAGAGCTAAGGATTGAGCGAGCACTTGCTGCTGGCCACGGCGTAGAAATGAAACTAGTTTATGCGAAAACGGGTCTGAGTAGTTAGCATAGGTGAAACCATGAATAAAAACAAACGGCAAACAAATTTTGAATAGCATGCCCCGCGCACAGGGGGGTGCCCTGTTGCCAGGCGATGCACAGGTATCATGAGGCAAGGCCTCTCGGACACCTTTGAAAAGCAGTCATGTTTTCTTTGACCATATCTTTAAAATGCATGCCCCGCGCACAGGGGAGTGCCCCGTTGCCGGGCGATGCATAGGTATCATGAGGCAAGGCCTCTCGGACACCTTTGAAAAGCAATCATGTTTTCTTTGACCATATCTTTGTACATGCATGCCTCGCGCACAGGGGAGTGCCCCGTTGCCAGGCGATGCATAGGTATCATGAGGCAAGGCCTCTGGGACACCTTTGAAAAGCAATCATGTTTTCTTTTGACCATATCCTTTAAAATGCATGCCTCGCGCACAGGGGAGTGCCCCGTTGCCAGGCGATGCATAGGTATCATGAGGCAAGGCCTCTCGGACACCTTTGAAAAGCAATCATGTTTTCTTTTGACCATATCTTTTAAAATGCATGCCTCGCGCACAGGGGAGTGCCCCGTTGCCAGGCGATGCATAGGTATCATGAGGCAAGGCCTCTCGGACACCTTTGAAAAGCAATCATGTTTTCGTTTGACCATATTTTTGAAAATGCATGCCTCGCGCACAGGGGAGTGCCCCGTTGCCAGGCGATGCATAGGTATCATGAGGCAAGGCCTCTCGGACACCTTTGAAAAGCAATCATGTTTTCTTTTGACCATATCTTTTAAAATGCATGCCCCGCGCACAGGGGAGTGCCCCGTTGCCAGGCGATGCATAGGTATCATGAGGCAAGGCCTCTTGGACACCTTTGAAAAGCAATCATGTTTTCTTTAACCATATCTTTTAAAATGCAGGCCCCGCGCACAGGGGAGTGCCCCGTTGCCGGGCGATGCATAGGTATCATGAGGCAAGGCCTCCCGGACACCTTTTAAACGTAAGTCCTATTTTCCTTCGTCAATAGTGTAAAGGCCTGCTTCGAGCACGGGGGAGCGCCCCGTAGCCAGGCGGCGTGTGTGAGTAAATCAACGTATTTCTAATGCCGGAACCGATTTAAAATGTGAGTGACGTATGTGGTTGATATTTGAAGGGATGCTGGAGATCCCCAGTATTATTCAACAATTTCAACAACAAAATCTGACCGGGCCGTATGAGTGAGGCTTGCCACCAGAGGAACCATTTCATATTTTATTGATAATGCAAGATATATATTTATAACATTTTGCAGAAAATCGGATAAATTCTCTAAATGCAACTTAATATTATTGATATACTGGAATGCGATAAGACGTAACAAAATTGAAACAGCTAAAACGTCTGGCACGCTAGGTGTCTTGGCAAAGTTAATGTCTTTTTAAAAACTATAATGTATCTACGTACGGCAGCAGAATTAAGGTAAATTAAGCACGATAATAATAATAGTAAATTAAGTAATAAAATCAATCCATAAAAGGTACGCTAGGTAACAGCAAGAGGGTGGGATGGCGGGAAATTTTTGTCTTGAATCAGAAATCGAATTCGTGTGTCTCTAGCACGGCGCACACAATTCGAGTGAGGGGAGAATTAGACAACAGATGATTTGTTCTGAATGCTAGGTGTTAGTCACGAGTGTGTTTGCCGTATTCTTATTGGTTAAGGGGAATTGACGTACGCCGTCTTCGCGTTCCTATGCTATAACATGTTAAGTCCTTTTCGCATGGATAGTGGCGCCCCGCCATTGATTTGGCTTCTTGTCACCTAAATGTTAATTAATTTATCTGGCTACAAAATTATTAACCACAATTCATGACAGGCAGGAATTGACAATTAATCCTTTTTCCGCCCCAAGTGTAGTTGGAAGCGAACTTATCTTTAGCATTCGGCAGTGGAGACAGAATACAAGAAAAACAACACAAGTTATATGTGGGAGTACGCGGAAATGGTTCATGGCAGCAAGCGTCTCATCAGCCCTATGCAGGGGGTCTTATATTCAATATCTGAGCCCTCTTTGTGAAGTGTAATTTGGTGAGTCTATGAAAAGTGAGAGCTAAGGATTGAGCGAGCACTTGCTGCCACAAATTACGCTCCGCGTAATCCCCATAGACGAAACAAAAAATTACAACAGGGAAAGTATAAGGTAGCGTAAAGTGTAGTAAGTGTATTATAAATTATCAGTTCTACTTAGATTTTTGGATGCCTCGAGCAAGACGGTCTCAGGGGTTCTAACATATCGTTCGTAGCAATCAGAAGTCCAACGGCCGAGGGTTTTGATCAACCAAGACGGCATTTTTGCCGCTGCGGCTGACGTGGCTGCACCTATGCGGAAGCTGTGCCCAGCGAACTCGGATGAGGAAAAGCCGCACTGGGAGAGTAAGTTACGTACGTCTTTGGTGAATGTGTCTCTTGAGAGGGGTTGCCCAGAACGGTAGCGAAAGAGAGGGCCAGAGGTGAACGGGGATAGTTCCAGGTAGCATTGCAGAGCCTTGACTGCACAGAGAGAATTATTGGTGGCTCCGATGACAAGGGAAACCCCCTGTCGAAACGGATCAATTTTTGACGATTTCACGTCCATCCGGAGATGAGTGGGTTGCTGTGCGTTTGGTAACAACTTGATATCAGAGTGAGACAGATGACAATGTTTGTCAAATCGTTGTCCAGACGTAAATTCACTTATGCGGAGGAAACCGAAGAAGGCCAAACACATCGCGGCCCATAGCATGATGCTATCAAAATGCCTTGTTGTATACGGACGAAGAAGTTCAAAAAATAGGTTTAAGTGTTTTGCCGTTATTGGGCGTCGGATGTTATTTTTCTGCCCTTGCGAACGCTTAATCCCTCGAACCAGTTTCACATATGCAAGAAAAGCTGATGTCCATTCAGATATGTTTTCAATTCGTTTCACGCTACTGCGTTTTGTTAACCGGAGTTCGGAGTTGGGGCCCATAGATAAGGATACGTTGTTATAATCGGGAGAGGAATTGTCCAGTTGATACAAATTTTCAGGGAGCAGTTTAGAAATTTCAAAAAACTCACCCCCTTGAATGCTTCGGACGTAAGCATTTGGAATTTCTGGCGTAAAACCTCCATCGATGGCTTGAGATCGGTGCTGACTGCCGTTGATGGGGATTGAGGCTCTTCCCAGGCGTTCAAACTCGTCTATGGACGGCTGTGTTATGATGGTGTTCTCGGGTGCGGTTGGTGGAGTGGATCTGTTGGCCAGTGTCAGCTCAACAGCGGCCTGAGCTGCTTCCCGCGCGACTCTGGACAGACTTGCTTCCATCGATTCCTCCACGATTGCTCGGATTTGCTGCACGTTGTCTTCTGACAGCTGAGAGGTTGATTCCGTAGTTGCTGCTGACGAGGAAGGTTCTGATGGCTCGTTACGGGCAGTAGGGGTTGAAGCCATGGTCGAAGCGATAGTGGTATTTCGACGACTGCGCCGTTCTTTTCCGACACTTGCTTTCGGCATGGTAGCCACTGGACGTTCGTAGTACTGAACTGACGGTAAATAATGATCTGGACGTTCGAAGTTTGTAAAATTTTAAAATTTTTGTCTTGAATCAGAAATCGAATTCGTGTGTCTCTAGCACGGCGCACACAATTCGAGTGAGGGGAGAATTAGACAACAGATGATTTGTTCTGAATGCTAGGTGTTAGTCACGAGTGTGTTTGCCGTATTCTTATTGGTTAAGGGGAATTGACGTACGCCGTCTTCGCGTTCCTATGCTATAACATGTTAAGTCCTTTTCGCATGGATAGTGGCGCCCCGCCATTGATTTGGCTTCTTGTCACCTAAACGTTAATTAATTTATCTGGCTACAAAATTATTAACCACAATTCATGACAGGCAGGAATTGACAATTAAAAAGGGATTTTTGACCCATTAACAGACAATTTTAGCATTATATTTCCATTGATCTGATGTTATCGACACAACTTCAACATATGATGACTATTATTAACTGATGAGGCTAGCGTTCTTGAAAACAGCTGTTGGGAATGCTCGCGTTTTAATTTCAAATCATATTTGAGTTTTTCTTTGGAGTGTTTGAAGTTGTGATCGATGGATTTTTGCAGCTGTCACTCTACTTACAATGCGCTGCATCCAGTCGTAGTCTAGTGTTTAGTTTCAGCAGAGTGTTGCGACAGGAAGGTTCCTTCCACACTTAGCACGCGCATTGGGAATTCCAGTTTCTGAATCAAAATTCAACCATAATGTCTTATATTGTGATACACAATGGCTTTGGTGTGGCATTCATGGTATTAGGCATCGTGATAATAACAACAAATTTTCTACTTGTAGTCGCGTTTATTGCGACGAAGCAATCACTGGAGAACACATCCAATCGCTTGATTGTTTTCTTGAGCATCGTTCACTGTTTTCTTGGAGCATTTTCTGTGTTCTTGCTTGGAGTGGTTCATTATTGGGAACATTTAGCTTACAATGTGCTGATTATGAGAGCCGTTTTATTTTTCGCAAATGGATTTTTGCTCTTCTCTCTTACATTCACAATGTATATTGGCGTTGATCGATATTTGCACATGAACCCTGACATGAACAGATCTTCATCGAGATTACTCAAGCTGTTCAAAAGACCCTGGATTGACATTTTCATACTCGCCAACATTTTGTTTTTTGTTGCACTTGGCTTCGCGTATGCATTCGCGGCATATTACGTGAACTACTTTGGTAACCCATTATTTTGTTTTGCGATTATGCTATTGATGTCAATGTTGTTGGCTGTTTACATTCGAGGTTATCGACTCATACGTCGCCACGTTGCAGAGAGTTCGGCGATTTTCAACATGCAGCATCGTGGCGGGGCTTGTTCAACAGTGCAAAAACCGAAATATCTTCATGAATTGTACAAGACGATTCTCTTGATTCTCGTGACGACTGTTGTATTGTATTTTCCTCTTGCCACTTATTTTGCTTTTCACGGTATGTACCTCTTTCTCTATAAAATTACGAAACCCCCGGATAAATATGCTATTTTTTATTCAATTGCACAATCTCTGGGATTTTTAAACTATTTCACAAATGGACTCATAGTGTTTTATCGAAATAGAGATTGCAGGAAATGGTTGCATGATAAAGTTGTAGCACTGTACTGCTACTCTAGACTGAGGCGACCCCAGGTAGAAATTCAAAATCAAGCTGTTGAGATTTGCAACATGGAACTACATTAGCTACGTTTCTCTATGGCATTGAAAGTATTAGTTAAAAGAATATCAGGACGTTTGAAAACAGTTCAAAATCAGACAAAGACTTCAGAGTTGACACATCTGAGCAGTGAACCATTTTTCTGTTTCTTCACCGAATTGGATGTGAAGTCAATTTGAATTACTTCATGATATGTACCAGTGGTTATTATATTTATATTGGTTATATTGCATCAGTTAACTGCAACCTCTTGGATTCATGTTGTGTTTTCAGGTCTGAGGTGCAGGACGTCGGAAAGAGGCGAAAGTCGTATTGCCTCGGTTGGGGGCTTTGTAAAACTTGAGAATCAATACAAAGTGTTCAAGCATTATTGTGTCTGGGATACGACTTAGAAATCATATATATGACTCATTATTAATAATCAATTAATTTTCTGCTGGTATTTATTTTCCGCTATAGAATGTTTGGGCGTTTTTATTCCCTTTATAATTGCTTTCGGAACTATTTGCAGAAAGCCAATTTTTTGTTGGAGGACCAGTTGAGTAAACGTCAACTTTTAATTACTGCTTTTAATTTTTCTTGAAGGTTAATCATGCCTTGTTAATAATGGCAATAGCAAACATTAAACAGCATTTACCCTTATACTCGCATTTATACGATTTAAAGCAAATGTGTATTTGCTCCTTTTAATATAAATTTTGTTGTTTCAGCCTATGCTGAACATGATTAAAGGATTGGGCAATTTAATTGAATATTTAAACTTGTATTGATGAAGTCTTAGCAGAGCTCAAGTAGATGTAATCTGCTCAAACAACATGATATAGACTTTTAATACATTCATCATGATCATGATTGTTGTTGTTATGGTTACCATCACCATAGTCACCAATCAAGCATCCACTGCTGGATGAAGGCCTCAACTTGTTGTTGCATGTGGCTTTTTTCTTCAGTTATCATTTCCCCAGTCATTGTCCAGTTCATCTTTCCATTGATTCCACTGTTGCCTCGTCGTTTAAATCCTTCTCTGGGTGTTCAACCAGTTACTCCTTGTGTCCACCACTTGTTGTCAATTCCATCCGTATGACATGTTCAGCACATGGTAATTTTCTTTATGGTGACAAGAATGTCGTTGACATTGGCACTGCTTCTTATTCGGTCGTCTTTCCTCAATGCATGTTACTTCATGATACTCATGCATATAAATCACCAGAATCATGAATGGGTTTTTTAATCCAGCAACAATTGTTATCGATACATCAGTAGTATCTTCGTACATGAGTTGCGCAGACGGGTAATCTCTCAAATCTATTAACATTTTTTAAACGTAGCCATATTGAGATAGCGTTTTAATTATATTCACAAGCCACTGATTTAATTAAAAAATCTTTGAATTACTTTATTGGAATTGAATTCACAGCTGCTTATTTTGCAATGTTGATTTATATTTGATTGCGATCCACCAACAAACGTTAACATAACATCTACATCATTGGCATTTTCAAATTTTTGCGCTCTACTATAGTCATCATTTTAGCCAATGTCTTAATTATAGGCATAAACGCAAATATAAAGTTGTGTTTTTGGTGTTCAATCATGAAGGAGAGATTCTTGTGCAAACTGGAAACATAATTGATGTAATCATATAAAACTATTGCTTAACTCTGCTCAAGAAGCTCAGAATTGTTAACGGAACTCCAAAAAGGCCAATTTTCAAGTAATCAATGACAGATTGTCAATGAATTGCTTGTATGCTACTTATGGAAACTCATCATGCAAATTTTTGGTGTCATAATTTTGTTTCTTAGTCTTGCGACAATATTGATCAATGCAGTTTTGATAATTTCATTCGTTGCTACTAAACAACAAAAGAAGAATCTTTCAAATTCTTTAATCTTTATAATTAGTATCTTGGACTGCATCAATGGCTTTGTTGGAATACCATTCTTTGGAATCAAATATTGCTGGCCAAAAATACATATAAGTAAATCGTTACGTGCTGCTCTATATATTGTGATACAAAGTCTTTCAGGCATCAACTCAAACCTTACTATACTAATCGGCATTGATCGTTACTTTCACATGAATCCTGAATTGATAAACAACAGGTCTTCATCAGGATTACAATCGCTCTTGGAAAGGCCAAGGTTTGTGGTTGTTGTGATTATGTCAATTGTAATTTTTTCTGTAGCCATTTCCTTATTGTATTTCTTCTTGGCTTTTGGCAATGACGGGATGGCAGCGATTTACACTAACTTTGCTATTTCAATTGTCATCTTTTCATCAACGACTGCATTGCTGGCAATCTATATTCGAGGATATCGCAAAGTTCGTCGCCATGTTGAAGAAAATCAAGCTCGTTTTAACACAATACGAGATGGTGAACGCGGAGCAGCAAATGAGCCAAGATATGTGAAAGAATTGCAAAAAACAGTTCTTTTGCTTCTTATAGCGGCATGCGTTTCTTATACACCTCCTTGTATATTTTATTTTACCGCTGCAATATTAATGTTTAGAAAGCCGGCTGCTATTGGTTCGCCTGAATATTTCATCTTTCGACGAGTTACAATATTGGTCGCATTCTCAGGCACCATTACAAATGCATTGATTGTGCTGTACAGAAACAGGAAATGCAGAGAATGGTTGAGCAAAAAGAGAGATTTACTTGTATGTTCCGTTTGTTGTTGTAAGCCAAAAGTTGAAGAGGTGGAATTGGGAAACAGTGCAGCTGTTATAAACAATTTTGCAGTAACCAATTTTTAAAGGACATATTTCAAGCAAGAACAAACGAAGCACGAAAGTCACCGTTGAGCAAGATTACCCTCAACTAAACAATATCTATGGCAATATCATGAGGCAGAATTATAGATGGAATGAAGAATGGAACAGACCATTTTCTGTGCTGTTTTTGAATTTCTTTATGCTCATTTTTGTTTTTGTGGACATTTAAATGTTTTGTAAACATCATACTGCGCAGTGAAATGCTCACGCTTGTTATTAAGACGAATAACTTCTCAAAACAGGAATTTTTCTTAAAATGTTCATCTTGAGATTGTTTTTCGTCAATTTTGTAACCCATTGGCTTAATTAAAAACATATTTGAATTAATTTATTTGAAACGAGTTTGCAGCTGTTTATTTTACACAATTCATTTCCATTTCATTAGGATCCATCAACAAACACATTTACATCATTAGCATTTTTGCATTGTCCGTAGTCCTTCCTATAACCAAAGCCTTAATTAATTATAGGCACATGCACAAATTGAACGTTTTGTATTTGTTGTTTAAAATCAGGATTCGTGTGCAAACCAGAGGCATAATTAATGCAATGCCAGCATCTGTTCAGGAAGTCTACAACTGCTCATGTAGCTCACAAGGGCAAACGTTCTAAAGAACCTATTGCAGATTGTCAATAATTGCTTGTATTCCACTTATCGTGATATGTTCAAAACATGTTGAATATTCCTGGTGTAATAATTTTGCTTCTTAGTCCTGGGACAATTGCTATCAATGCAGTGTTGATAATTTCATTCGTTGCAACTAAACAACGAAAGAAGAATCTTTCAAACTCTTTAATTTTCATAATTAGTATCGCGGACTGCATCAATGGCCTTGTTGGCATGCCATTCTTGGGAATTACATATTGCTGGCCAAAAATATTCAGCAGTACGTTGTTGCAAGCTGCTGTTTATTGTGCGATACAAAGTCTGTCAGGCATTAGCTCAAATCTGACATTAGTAATTGGAATTGATCGATATTTTCACATGAATCCTGAATTGATAAACAACAGATCTTCGTCAAGAATTCAAAGGTATTTGGAAAAACCGAGGATTGTGACTTTTGTGATCACATCAGTTGTAATTTTCTCAGTGGCAATTGCATTATTGTATATTTTTCTTGTCTTTCAATGTAAAGGGATGACTGCGATTTATGTTAACATTGCACTCTCCATTAACATCTTCTCGTTGACAACTTTGTTGCTGGTAATTTACATTCGAGGATATTGCAAAGTTCGTCGCCATGTTGATGAAAATCAAGCTCGCCTTAATAACTTACAAAATGGTGAAAACGGAGTCGCAAATGATCCAAGATATGTGAAAGAACTATACAAAACAGTTTTATTGCTTCTTGTAGCCGCATGCGTTTCGTATACACCTGGTTGCATGTTTTATGTTATTGCTGCAATATTAATGCTAAAAAAGCCGCCTGCTATTAGTACGTCTAGTGCTATTTATTTACTGTTTCAAGGAGTGGTACTGTCCTTTGCATTCTCAGGCACCATTACAAATGCATTGATTGTACTGTACAGAAATAGGAAATGCAAGGAATGGCTATGCAAAAAGAGAGATTTGTTTCTATCTTCCTGTTGTGGTTGTAAGTCAAAAGTCGAAGAAGTAGAAGTAGGAAACAGTGCAGCTGTGATAAACAATGTTGAAGTCACTAATTTTTGAGCCACATATTTTAAGTTAGAACAAACTTAAAGCAAAAGCCACAGTTGCGCAGCATTACCCTCATTCAATGTTAGTTAATACATGAAATTTATTAACTTTAGTTAATTAGGCACGGATTTTTCATATTGCGTGACTTTTTTAATGCTAATCAACAACCAAAATTAACAGGGCCACACCAAGGGTGCGTTGATTACTTGACACAGGCAAGGTATTTTAATCTGGCACCAATCGTAAAATATCACGCATAGCGATGCTGCCTGTATCTAATCTCAGCTTGATGAAAGTGACAAGCACAATAAACCAATCAGAGCTCCCAACACAGCAGGCTAACCAGCGACAAGCCAATCAAATTAAGCGAATCACCACGCAAAATACTCCCTTTATAAGACAATGCAAAGCCCTCAAAGGGCAACAAATTACAAACAAAGCAACATATACATAGTTGCCAAGCAAATCAAGGAAACAAAAATTTAAAAAATTTGCACGAAAGCTAGATGAGATGCCTAAAAGCAAGTCAACTAAACAAAGCATAGGAAGAAGTACGCGACCATCTACGGCGGTGAATACTGCCAGTTCCTGTCCCAGTGTTGCAACCGAAGCCAACACGGCAATAGAAGGTTCTCTGGCTACCATCGTCTGCGAACTGATGACCGCCAACAAGCCACTACAGACGGATAGACCAGCCAGTACGCCGCAGCCAGTTTCACTAGCAATGTCGGATCC
This sequence comes from Sanderia malayensis, assembly GCA_013076295.1. Taxonomy (NCBI): domain Eukaryota; kingdom Metazoa; phylum Cnidaria; class Scyphozoa; order Semaeostomeae; family Pelagiidae; genus Sanderia; species Sanderia malayensis. Next base: position 1,817,111 of record RQOL01000729.1, read on the forward strand.
TACAAGCTGTCCAGCCCCACCGATGCCTGCCACGCAGACAATCAATGCCTTCTTGCCGGAGATTTCCAGCAGCCTCGTCAGACAAATCCAGAGCGGTGAGTTTTTTGAATTATCAAAATTAGTCACTGAGAACCTCCAGAAATTATCTCCCCCGGCATCACAAGAGTTTTCCATTTGAACGGGGGATGATATGATAACGAATTGAAGATTGTTAAGAACGATGGACTGGGGAAGGATCGACCAACAACTCTGGTTGATGACGTTTACAGCCGGCCCACAAGATCAAGAGGATCGTATTTTTAACAAAGAACCCTTTACCAGTAAATCCCTTGCGGCAAAAAGGCACAACGTATGACGCAGGTTTAATATCGAACGATTTTGTAACGAGGCTACCTGCCGATTTAAACATGTATGCAACAGACCGGGCTGTGGGGGAAAGTATGCTGGAAACAGATGCACCCTCGCCATCAACCCCGGTTCTGGACAACGTTCATAATTCCTTATCTAGTATTTTAAAGCCGTTGAGTAGAATTAATGTTGTTAATCTAGAACTCACTTTGGACACCTATCCTGATCGTTTTTGTCTGAATTGGCTACAACGGTCCTAGAACACCCAGACGTTCTCCGAAACGAGTCTGTTGTTTATATCATCAACTCAAAACGTCCCCCTTCCCCAAAGTGATGGCTCTGGCCCATCACCTAACGCTTCTCACTATGCAATATAATTTCTATTTTTGCTAAACACATCCCGGGAGCAAAAAGCGAAATAGCTGATTCTCTATCACGTTTCCCGGTCACTTGTTTCCGACAATTGGCTCCATGGCCCGACCCCCTGCCTCAATAACTCCCGGAGGAAATTTCGCACCTTTAACGCCTTTGTTACACCATTTTCAAGTATTTTCACTCGCCCAAAATACACAAGACTCACACCGCACGGGGGTCAAGCAGTTCCTTACTTTTGCTACGCATTCAAAGCTCATGAATTTGAGGGTATTTTGTCCGCCGACGAAATTACTCTATGTTATTTTGCTACTCACATGGCCCCAACCGTCTCACATGACACAATAACAATGTATCGGGCGGCAGTGAGAGACTTTCATTTACAACACGTTTTTACTTGCAATTTGCCAGATTTCTGTCGACAATATATATTCTTCGATCACTTTCACATTTCCGGGCTGCTTCAGCTGGACACTGCACGTGATCTCGATAACCAAATGACATGGGCCTCATTTTCCACAGCATTCCTAGGGTTTCTTAGAATTGGTGAATTCACGTGCGATCGAGACTTTAATCCCGACGTGCACCTTTCTGTTTTCGATGTTTCGTTTTATCCGGACTTGAACACCGCCCAAAGTTTTTCATTGTTTGTAAAACGGTCTAAAACAGACCCGTTTAAAAAAGGATTGTACATCCATATCGGATTAACCAACTCTACTGTCTGTGCTGTCCGCTCGCTTCAAGCCTACCTCTTGTCCCGCTCCCCACCCCCTGGCGGCCCACTTTTCATTTTCAGGTCCGGGCAACCCCTCACTCGAAACCGATTTACAGCTGAACTTAGGTCCCTCTTAAAGCAGCTGGGCTTACCCCCTGACGAGTTTGCTAGTCACAGTTTCAGACGGGGGGCTGCGACGGCTGCCGCCGCGGCCAACATGCCCCACTGGCTTATCCAGACTCTGGGTAGGTGGTCATCCGACTGCTTCAAGCGATACATTGAGCTTCCGATTTTGCAGCTACACGCTGCGTCCAAACAACTTACTGGTTCCTGAATTATAGTTCATCTTATATATTTCAATTACAATTCTACTTTGCTTACACTAACACGTATACGACAGACAATGTGCGATACTATTCATAATGCTATGAAAAAAAAATTTACGTTATTCTCTGTACTCGTTTTTATGGGCAATCGCTGGACGCAATTTGTGGGCAAAAGTGCAAACACTTCATATCACAAAAACTCGGAATAGCACATCAATAAACAATTAACGGACAGCGTCCGTAAATTCGCACCCTATGTTAAACAAAACGGACAGCGTCCCTAAATTCCAAGTCAGGGACAGCGTCCCTAAATTCCGAGTCAGGGACAGCGTCCCTCAGGGACAGCGTCCCTGCCCCTCCGCTCGCACTTCGTTCCTTGCAAATGCGTTTCCTACACCGCCCATAATATCGTAATTAACTGTTTTAATTTATGTATAACATCATTGATATATTTACGTATTATTACCTAACAATTATGTTGTAAATTATGATGATGATGAAGATGACTATGTTGTAAATTATGATTAAGATGACTATTATGATGATGATTATGATGACTCAAAGCATATCGCAATGGTTTGTTCTTGCGATTCTCTGCGGTAGGAGTGAATAATTAAACGAAACAATATCTATGGCAATATCATGAGGCAGAATTATAGATGGAATTAAGAAGAGCATTTTCTTTTCCCTGTTGTTTTTGAATTTCTTTATGCTCATATTTGTTTTTGTGGACATTGAAATGTTTTGTAAACATCATATAGCATGTTCTCCTGCACAGTGAAATGCTCACGCTTGTTATTAAGACGAATAACTTCTCAAAACAGGAATTGTTCTTAAAATGTATATCTTGAAATTGTTTTTTGTCAATATTGTAAGCCATTGGCTTAATTAACAACATCTTTTAATTAATTTGTTCGAAATGAGTTTACAGCTGTTTATTTTACACAATTCATTTCCATTTCATTAGGATCCATCAACAAACACATTACATCATTAGCATTTTGGCATTGTCGGTAGTCTTTTCTATAACCAAAGTCTTAATTATAGGCACATTCACAAATTGAATGTTTTGGATTTGTTGTTCAAAACGGGCATTCTTGTGCAAACAAGAGGCATAATTAATGCAACCCTGGCATCTAAATTTGTTTAGAAAGTTTATAGAACTCTTGATGTAGCTCACTCAAAAAGGCAACTTTGATCAATTGCAGATTGTCAATTAATGACTTGTATTCTTCTTATGGGGACATACTCTAGACATGTTGAATATATTTGGTGTCATAGTTTTGCTTCTCAGTCCTGTGACAACTGCTATCAATGCAGTGTTGATAATTTCATTCGTTGCTACTAAACAACGAAAGAAGAATCTTTCAAACTCTTTAATTTTTATAATTAGTGTCATGGACTGCATCAATGGCCTTGTTGGCATGCCATTCTGGGGAATTACATATTGCTGGCCAAAAGTATTCAGCAATAAGTTGTTGCAAGCTGCTTCGTATTTTGCTGTTCTCAGCCTGTCAGGCATCAAAGGTATTTGGAAAAGCCAAGGATTGTGACTTTTGTGATCACATCAGTTGTAATTTTCTCTGTGGCAATTGCATTATTGTATGTTTTCCTGGTCTTTCAAGGTAAAGAAGTGACTGCGATTTATGTTAACATTGTAATTTCCATTAACATTTTGTTAGTAACAATTGTGTTGCTTGTAATTTATATTCGAGGATATTGCAAAGTTCGTCGCCATGTTGAAGAAAATCAAGCTCGCTTTAATAACGTACGAGATGATGAAAACAGAGCAGAAAATGAACCGAGATATGTGAAAGAACTATACAAAACAGTTTTGTTGCTTCTTGTTGCCGCATGCGTTTCGTATACACCTGGTTGCATATTTTTTGTTACAGCTGCAATTTTAATGTTCACCAATCCAGCTGCTATTAATTCGCCTGGATATTTTATTTTTCAAGGAGTTTCATTGTCTTTTGCATATTCAGCCATCATCACAAATGCTTTGATTGTATTGTACAGAAATAGAAAATGCCGAGAATGGTTACGCAAAAAGAGAGATTTGTTGCCATGTTCCTGTTGTTGTTGTAAATCAAAGGTTGAAGAGGTGGAAGTTGAAAACATTGCAGCTGTTATTGCAGTAACCAATTTTTAAAGGACATAAGATCAAGCAAGAACAAACGAAGAACAAACGTATCGTCGAGCCTCATAACCATCACTCACCTATAAATATTACTTATGGCAGTAGCATAAAACATAACAAAAGAGTGAATGAAGAGGAATATTGTCATCGTTGAGGCCTTCTATAAATATCGCCCTGGTGATAACAACACCATGTCTTGGTGTGGATTCGAAATAGAAAAACGGTCTCTGTCTGTCAGGTTAGAAACAATGGAGTTAATACTAGATGGAGCAATGCACCCCAAATAACACAGTGGACTTAAGGACTGCCTGCTTGCTTACCAGTGTCCCACAAACCAATATCCTTGTTTGGTCCAGGATTGGACCACGAACAGGTTTGCTAATTTTGAAGCCAGCAGGCTGAAAGAATCAACACTGGAGGCAGATTAATTTTGGAATAAGTGAGCTGAAGGAATCAAGAATTGGTATTTACTCGGATGTTTCTTCCAAAGCATCAACCATAACCATATGTTATCTTGCATTTGTACAGCATAACATTTATGAGCCTACAAAATTATATGGTTTTAACAATCAAGTCTTTATCATTGTTTGCAATTTCAAAGACAAGACAAGATGGGCCTCAATGAAAATTGGGACTTGTTAAAGAGGGGGTTTAATAGAGCTTCTATGACATTAGTAGTGAGATGTCAGTTCAACTTTTTGGAACATTATTTAATAAACTATGATTAGAATACAAGTAACCATTTATTCATGAATTAATATTATTATGACGCTGATAATTTAGCTGCATTTACTTCGATTGCATGTGAAATCATATTTATACAAATGATTGATTATAATAAAATCGACGATACCACAACTGATAATTATGCGAATAGTTTATACGTCATGAATATCCAGCTTTTAAAACATTATACAATAAGAAAAACACCCCAAAAGAAATTTAACATTAATTAAACCACAGCCTTTGTCCTTGGTATGCTGAAATGCTTTTGACATTTTGATTGCCAGATGGAAAAATAGATACCTTTATGATTATGAGCTCAGTTGGTATCACGGTGATGCTAACTGTGGTAGCATTATTACTTTATGCACTGCTGAGTTCCATCATATCTTGCTTGGACATTAAAAATTAAAGTTGCAAAATCCACTTATTCATTTTCTGACTTACAACAACAGCATAATAATGAATTTTTCTTTTCTCGCAGCCATTCTCTGCACTTTCTATTTCTGTATAACACAATCAATGCATTGGTAAAGGTATTCAAATAAAAGAAAGTGTTGATAAACAACTGATCAGATTATACTCCCATGAACGAATTAGGGTATATTTTGTAAATTTAATAATGAATGCAGCAGAGGCCATCATGAAATATGTCATGTAGGACACGATGACTGATATTAGAAGTAAAGCAACTGTTTTATACAACTCGCGCAGATATTCTGGCTCTTCAATTGCGTTTCTACCTTGTGCGTTCAAGTGAACTGGGTTTTCAATAACATGGCGATGAACTCTTCGATATCCCCGAATGTAAACCACCAAAATTATAGCCATAAACATTAGCATTGCAATGCCGCAAATGGCGTTTGAATACATTTCTGCTGTCGGCGACAGCCTGAAGATTATGGTGTAAAGAAACGAGAATGCAATAACCAAAGCAATGTCACAAAAGATTACAACGTATATTGATGGTCTTATGAAGAGTTTTTGCAGTCTTGATGGAGATCTGTTTATATCAGGATTCATGTGTAAATAGCGATCGATTCCAACCAGAAGTGTTAAAGTTATAGAGATGCCAGGAAAACTGAAGAACAAAAATGATACAGTGCCAGCTAGTAACTGATTATTAGACGCATTTGGCCAGTAGTATGAGATTGCCATCAGAGGTATACCAACCACCCCAGTAATAAAATCCGAAATACTTATGAAAACTATCATCAAGTTTGAAGCATTCTTTGTCGATTGTTTGGTGGCAATGAACGAAATAATCAGCAAAGTATTGATAACAATTGCCACGGGACTATAAATCATGAGAATTACACCAAAAATTGGGCACATTTTTATGACTGAAAGATTCTTCGAAATTAATGTAAACGTAGCCACTTGAACATTCACTTTAAATTATTCAGTCGTTTCCACAGACGAGATTATTACACATGTAGAATCTCATAGAGCAAGATTTGCTTTTTTTCTTTGCTTTTTCTGCTCTTGTTGGTATATATTTCCCAGTATGTGCTTTCCAATATTCTTCTATGTTCTCTATCTATCTTTCGAATTTTTTCGAACATAAAACAAAGTTAGGTATTGTTTTCAATATTTCTCGACTCTATTAGGCATTACCGTCTTGATCTCATCTAGCTGCATCTCTATATTGCTTGCAATTAATCTACAAAGCAATTCTCTTTACACAAAGCTAATTTACAAGTCACATGTTGGACGATTAAACATGGACATTAGCTTCTCTTCGTAGGTTTTCCGGATTTGAAGAGTTAATAAAAATGTGAATTGGGGTAGTAGATGTTAATTCAATGAGTTTTAAAAATTAATGATTTGGCATCTTCATTTGTATTAAAACTAGTAATTAAGTCTCACTGTGTGTTGCCCTAATTGAGAATTTTAATTTCAACGCCTATCGCTGAATTTTGAGTTTCAAGCATTCAAAATATTGCTTGGTTTTGCATGTTGCTTTAGTCTTTGGTTCCATTTGAGGATTGTATAGCTGAGATGCAAACTAAGCAGACAATTACCTTTTATTAACAATTATTCACGTACACATTCAAGTTTCAAATTCAAATGACAGAAGCATTACATTGTCATTATTATTATTCTGAATATGCTACACCATTACATTTACCTTGCGTTTTATAAATCAAGAAACTTGGTCTGAACAGCAGGGTATTGGTGTTAATATTACCAAAGTTTTTGCACATACTTTAAAGAAGTTCAATTAAAAGACCTTAGAATCATGAGTTTGTTCTGAAGCCAATCATAGTTCGGTGATTTGTTCCTTACACATTACAACTGCAATACTTGGCAGATTTACTTCTGCACTTTTTGACTTACAACAACGACATAATAATATATTTTTCTTTGTGTACAACCATTTTCTGCACTCCTTATTTCTGTACAGTACAATCAACGCATTTGTGAATGTGTTCGAATAGAATAGAATTTCTGTCAATAAACGAATGTATTCCGATTTAGCAGCAAGTTTATATCCAGAATATACAAGGAATGTCACAGTCATATCGATGAAAAATGCCATGTATGATGCAACAACTGCCATCAACAGTAACGCAACTGTTTTATACAACTCGCGCACATATTGTGGCTCTTCCACGCTTCCATCTTGTGGGTTTAAGTGAACTGGGTTTTCAGCAACATGGCGAAGGACTTTACGATATCCTCGAATGTAAATTACACAAATTACAACCATAAATGTTAGCATTGCAATTATGCAAGCGGAATTGACAAGCATCTCTCTTTCCGATGACAGCCCGAATACAGTGACGTTTAGCAATGATAAGGAAGTAACAAAAACCACATCACAGAAAATGACAAAGTATATCAATGGCCTTTTAAAAAGCTTTTGCAATCTTGATGGAGATCTGTTTATATCAGGATTCATATGTAAATAGCGATCGATTCCAACCAGTAGTGTCAAGGTTACAGAGATGCCAGGAAAAGTTACGTTGAGAAATAGTCTGACCTTAAACCGTGACAGGAAAAATGCTTCTGGCTTGTAGTACTTCATACCTATCAGAGGCATGACAACTACTCCTGTTATGCAATCCGATATGCTTATGATAAATATCAGCAAATTTGAGGTATTCTTTGTTGATTGTTTAGTGGCAATGAGCGAAATAATCAGCAAGGCATTTATGGCAATAGTCACGGGACTATAGATCACAAAAATCACTCCAAGATATTGAATCGTTTCCATGATTGAGATATGTTTGTCGTGTAGTAGTTTATACGAGCCAGGCATACAGTTAATACCCTGGTGTGCACTAGTCTGTCTTTACAGCGATACTTCTATACTCAGGAAAATTAATCCTGTTTAATTAAAAATTGCATAAACAGGTGTTAATGTCAACATGCTTTATGGCATGAATTATTTTTGAGGCAAGTGAACAAGTAATGCATTTGTTACCTGAGAGCATCTGCTCGTGTTATGAATGGATTACCTGTCTTTAGTGTTCCAGTAAAAACATCTTTTAATCATCCTGTCATCAACAATGTTGCAATGACCAATCATTAGTCTGCAACCTTGTGAACCAAATTAACCTGATCCTGACAAGAAGCTGGATACAATCTGTTTGTAATCTGCAATTGAAGCTATTACTTGATCTTCAAGAATTTATAATCAGGAATTTTTGTTTTGAGTTCCCTTATAAGTTCCTTGTTTCGACGTTAGGTATTACAACGGCGATATTATTCAAGTTTACTTCTTTACTTTCTGACTTACAACAGCAACAACAACATAGAATCGAATCTTTCTTTTTGCGCATCCATTCTCTGCATTTCCTATTTCTGTACAGTACAATCAAGGCATTTGTGAATGCATTCGAAAAGAAGATGACTGTTGACGACGAAAGGATCAGGTCATACTCCCACGGAGTAATCAGTTTATTATTAGTTTTATTGATGAATATAGTGACAGACCAAATAAAAAACCCCATGCATGACACTAAAGCTGCTATTAAAAGAAGCAACACTGTTTTATACAATTCACGTACATAACGTGGCTCTTCTGCTAGGCTTTCATCCTGTGCGTTTAAATGAACTGTATTTTCACGAACATGGCGATAAACTCTGCGATATCCTCGAATGTAAATCACCAGAGTTACAGCTATGTATATAAGCATCGCAATGGTCATAAACACGGCAACATAGATGTTCACTCTGGGCCGCAACTTTAGGGTAACGGAATATAGTACTGAGAATGCTACAGCCAAAAAAATGTCACCAAAAATTACACCATATATCAATGGTCGTTTGAAGAGCTTTAGCAATCTTGATGGAGATCTGTTTATATCTGGATTCATGTGTAAATAGCGATCGATTCCAACCAGTAGTGTCAAGGTCATTGAGATAACAGGAAAAGTCGTTTGAGCAAATAACCTGACCTTACGTTGTGACGGAAAAATTGCTGACCCGTAGTATGCCATTCCTAACAGAGGCATGATCACTGCTCCAGTAAAAAAGTCCGAAATGCTTATGATAAATATCAACAAATTTGAAGCATTCTTTGTTATCTGTCTGGTAGCGATGAAAGAAATAATCAGCAAGGCATTGATAACGATAGTTACAGGGCAATAAGTTATACAAATCACACCAAAGATTTGATCCGCTTCAGCATAATTATAAGTATAATTAGTCATTTTGTCATTTGAGATGTATAAGTAGCTAGTTGTCGTTGTCCTCGGTAGACGAGCGAACTATGAATTGACACTTGTACAATGTAAAGTAGGAGTAGTTTATGCGAACCAGGCATACATTTACTGTCCTTGCTTGCCTTATTTTGTCTTTACAGTGATACTTTTATACTTAGGAAAAATAATCCTATTTAATTAAAAATTGCATAAACAGGTGTTAATGTCAACATGCTTTATGGCATGAATTATGTTTGAGGCAAGTGAACAAGTAATGCATTTGCTACCTGAGAGCATCTGCTCGTATTATGAATGGATTACCTGTCTTTAGTGTACCAGTGAAAACATTTTTTAATCATCATGAATACTTTGGTATCATATTTATTGTCCCCCTTCTATTAGCCTCATGCAATAAATTACAAAGTTAAATAAGCCCCCAGGGGACTATATAGCTGGAGTATTTATTGTATGACGTTAAGATGATTTAATACTATTATATTTTGCGTGAATTTGTGCTATTCCTGGAATCACAGTATTTTTGAACTGCATTGATCATAATCTAAATAACTATAGAGAAAGGCTATGCAAAGAGAAATTTTTTTTTATAGTGCTGTTGTTGTAAATCAGAAAATGAAGAGGTGATATGCAAATGTCTGCAAAACTGTCATCAACAATGTTGCAATGACAAATCATTAGTCTGCAACCTTGTGAACCAAATTAACCTGATCCTGACAACAAGCTGGATACAATCCGTTTGTAAACTGCAATTGAAGCTGTTACTTGATCTTCAAGAAATTGATAATTAGGAATTTTTGTTTTGAGTTCCCTTATAAGTTCCTTGTTTCGACGTTAGGTATTACAACTGCGACATTATTCAAATTCACCTCTTTACTTTCTGACTTACAACAGCAACAACAACATAGAATCGAATCTTTCTTTTTGCGTATCCATTCTCTGCATTTCCTATTTCTGTACAGTACAATCAAAGCATTTGTGAATGCATTCGAAAAGAAGATGACTGTTGACGACGAAATGATCAGGTCATACTCCCACGGAGTAATCAGTTTATTATTAGTTTTAATGACCAATATAGTCGCAGACCAAATAAAAAAGCCCATGCATGACACTAGGGCTGCTATTAAAAGAAGCAACACTGTTTTATACAATTCGCGCACATAACGTGGCTCTTCTGCTAAGCTTCCATCCTGTGCGTTTAAGTGAACTGCGTTTTCACGAACATGGCGATAAACTCTGCGATATCCTCGAATGTAAATCACCAGGATTGCACCCATGTATATAAGCATCCCAATTGTCATAAAGCCGACAGCATAGATGCTTATTGCTGGCCACAATGGTAGTATAACGGTATATAGTGTTGAGGATACAACAACCAAAACAATGTCACAACAAATTACAACGTATATCAATGGTCGTTTAAAAAGCTTTTGCAATTTTGATGGAGATCTGTCTATGTCTGGATTCATGTGTAAATAGCGATCGATTCCAACCAGCAGTGTCAAGGTTGTTGATATGACAGGGAAAGTCGTTTGCGCAAATAATCTGACCTTAAATTGTGACCGAAAAGTTACTAACCCGTAGTATGTTATTCCGAACAGAGGCATGACAACTGCTCCAGTAAAACAATCCGAAATGCTTATGATAAATATCAGCAAGTTGGAAGGATTCTTTGTTATTTGTCTGGTGACGATGAAAGAAATAGTCAGCAAGGCATTGATAATGATAATTACAGGACCATAAATCATAAAAATCAAACCAAAGATTTGACCCGCTTTAGCATAATTAGAAGCATAATTAGTCATCTTGTCATTTGAGATATATAAGTAGTTAGTTGTCGTGGTCTTCCAGTATACGAGCGAGCTATGAATTGACACTTGTACAATGTAAAGTAGGAGTAGTTTATGCGAACCAGGCATACATTTACTGTCCTTATTTGCTTTGCTGCGATACTTGTATACTCAGGAAAATTAATCTTGTCCAATACAAAATTGCATAAACAGGTGTTAATGTCAACATGTTTTATATGGCATGAATTATTTTTGAGGCATGTGAACAAGTAATCATTTGTTGAGAGCTCCTGCTAGTGCTATGAATGCATTACCTATCTTTAGTGTACCAGAAAACATTTTTTAATCATCATGAATACTTTGGTATCATATTTATTGTCCCCCTTCTATTAGCCTCATGCAATAAATTACAAAGTTAAATAAGCCCCTAGGGGACTATATAGGTGGAGTATTTGTTGTATGACGTTAAGATGATTTAATGATATTATAGTTTGCCTGAGATTGTGTTGCTCCTGGGGTGACAGTATTTTTGAGCTACATTGATCATGTTCTAAAGAACTATATAGAAAGGCTATGCAAAAAGACATTTCGTTTTTGGTGATGTTGTTGTAAGTCAGAAAATCAAGAGGTTATATGCAAATGTCGGCAACACCGTCATTAACAATGTTGCAATGAACAATCTGCAACCTTACCCACCAAATTAACCTGATCAGGTCATACTCCCACAGAGTAGTCAGTTTATGATTAGTCTCAATGATGAATATTGTGGCAGACGAAGTCAAAAATCCCACACATGACACGGTAGCTGCTATTAAAAGAAGCAAAACTATGACATCATTATGCTCATCTTGTTTTGGCTTCAGATTTCTTCGTCTATATGTCGATAGAAACAGAGAAAAGTAGCTAAAGTTGGTTTTTGGTAGTTAATGAGCTTATTTCTAGTCACGATCTACTGATCAGACCATTCTCTGCGAGTCCTACCTCTGTAGAGCACAATCAATGCATTTATGAAGACCTTTAAGTAATTGCCAGGTTATAGGTTATACTGCGATGAACCAACTAGTTTAAGTTTTGGATTTTTCATAAAGAATGCAGTCGTGGCCTTGATGTAATATGCGTATAATGGCACAATAGTTGCTATCAACAGCAAAACAACAGTAGTTTAATTAGTATCACATGAATTACTATCTATTTTCATTGATGTTGCACTTGTTTTTGGTTTGAAATGTTTATTAAATATCTTGTGTGGTGTTCATGCAATGACTTACGTCACACAACATGCACAATAAGTTACTTTATATATTAAATTATAATGTAACACTATATATAATGAGTCGAGATACAGTTAAAATAAAATGTAGTCGTCTGCTTACTCCCTCTCGCAAGAACATCACCAATGTTACATTCTGCAATGTGAAATCAATCTGCAGCGCTATTATAATTGGGAATTTTTGTTTTGAGTTCACTTAAAAGTTCCTTGTTTCGACGTTAGGTATTACAACTGCGACATTATCCAAGTTTACTTCTTTACTTTCTGACTTACAACAGCAACAACAACATAGAATCGAATCTTTCTTTTTGCGCATCCATTCTCTGCATTTCCTATTTCTGTACAGTACAATCAATGCATTTGTGAATGCATTCGAAAAGAAGATGACTGTTGACGACGAAAGGATCGGGTAATACTCCCACGGAGTAATCAGTTTATTATTAGTTTCAATGATGAATATAGTGACAGACCAAATAAGAAACCCAATGCATGACACTAGGGCTGCTATTAAAAGAAGCAACACTGTTTTATACAATTCACGCACATATAGTGGCTCTTCTGCTGAGCTTTCATCTTGTGGGTTTAAGTGAACTGCGTTTTCACGAACATGGCGATAAACTTTGCGATATCCTCGAATGTAAACCACCAGGATTGCACCCATGTATATAAGCATCCCAATTGTCATAAAGACGGAAAAATAGATGTTCATTTTGGGCCACAGCAGTAGGGTAATGGCATGTAGGGCTGAGAATACAACAACCAAAAAAATGTCGCAACAAATTACACCATATATCAATGGTATTTTGAAGAACCTCTGCAGTCTTGATGGAGGTCTGTTTATATCAGGATTCATGTGTAAATAGCGATCGATTCCAACTAGAAGTGTCAAGGTAATAGAGATTCCAGGAAACGTGAGGACGACGAATAATGAGCCCATGTATAGTGGTTGAATGTTTTGTTTTGGCCAGTAGCACGAGGTCAAAATCAGAGGCATGCAAACTGCCCCAGTAATGCAATCTGCAATGCTTATAACAACTATCATCAAATTTGAAGCATTCTTTGTCGGCTGTTTAGTGGCAATGAACGAAGTTATCAGCAAGGCATTGATAATAAAAATCACAGGACTATAAATCACGAGAATCACTTCAACATATTGATTTGTTTCCACGACTGACATTTTTTAGTTTTGTAGCAGGTTCAAGGACTATAAGCTCTTGACACTGATTCGCTTTAGTTTGACTATTTAGTAATGCTCTTCCTAGGGCAAGGAGAGAAAATTAATTTAGCATTGTATAAACAGGTGCATATAATGTAAACATGTTTTCATGGTATGAATTAATATTGAAACATGTTAACTGGTAATGCATTCATAATATGAGAACATTGGTTCCTGTCTTGAAGCGACACTTTACAATCGATTCTGAAATTGGGTACGTTCAGCTCTTGCTATAATAATAATAGACTTTGACAATGGCATACAATTTTGGGAAATTGGAGAGTTGTATGGCATGGCATTGATATTACTATACTATACTCATGCTTTATCATTTAGCTTTTTTTATATCATTTCATTTAAAGAATTAGACTGCAATTGATGTATCATTACATTTTCTGTTTTCCACCCAATCATAGTTCTGTGTCTTGAATGTTTGACATTACAACTGCAGCACCTTGCATATTTCCTTCTTCGCTTTTTGACTTACAGCAAGAGCATAACAATGAATCTCTTTTTTTGCTCAACCATTCTCTGCACTTTCTATTTCTGTACAGTACAATCAATGCATTTGTGCAGGTGTTCGAAAAAAAAATGAATTCCGCCAAAATGCCAACAAGCCTTTCCCCCGAGCCAACAAACAATTCATATCCCAGCTTGAAAGACATCATGATTAAAAAAGCTATGTATGACAACGTAGCTGCTATCAATAGTAACGCAACTGTTTTATACAATTCACGCACATATTGTGGCTCTCCCTCCACGCTTCCATTTTGCGCGTGTAAGTGCACTGGGTTTTCAACAACATGACGAAGAATCCTGCGATATCCTCGAATGTAAATAACAAAGATTGCGATCATGAATACCAGCATTGCAATGCTGCAAATGGCGTTTACATATGTTTCTGCTTTAGGTGACCATCCAAGTACAATGACATAAAGAATTGTCAAGACAACAAATAAGGCAATGTCACAAAATATCATAATGTATATCATTGGTCTTTTGAAGAGCTTTAGCAATCTTGATGGAGATCTGTTTATATCAGGATTCATGTGTAAATAGCGATCGACTCCAACCAGAAGTGTTAACGTTACAGAGATGGCAGGAAAAATCGTTTGCGCAAATAGTCTGACCTTAAATCGTGAAGGAAAAGTTGCAGGCCCGTAGTACGTCATTCCTAACAGAGGCATGACAACTACTCCTGTTATGCAATCCGATATGCTTATGATTAATATCAGCAAATTTGAAGCATTCTTTTTTATTTCTTTGGTGGCAATGAATGAAATTATCAGCAAGACATTGATAATAATAATTACAGGACCATAGATCATAAAAATCACACCAAAGATTTGCTCCGCTCTATCATAACTGTGAGTATAGTTATTAGAATAATTAGTCATCTTGTCATCTGAGGTATATGCCAGTTGTTAGTCGTCCTCCAGTAGTCTTTGAGAGCGAACTATAAATTCACTTGTGTATTCCCACTTGTCTCTTTAATGATACTCATACTAAAAAAGTAGGACATATTTATAATGGCACTATACATAAACAGGTATTAATGTAAACAAACTTTTATGGTATGAGCTTCTTTTGAGATATGTGAATAGATTATGCATTCATAATCTGAATATATGTACACATATACTATGAATGCTTTTGAAAATATGCCAGTGAAAATTATTCCAGTTAGAAAGCTTTTCGGGTCATAATTTTTCATTTAGCAGTGTCCAGCCACTCCGTGCACTGGATGCACGGAAATTTTAAAATTCAAGTTTCTACTACAATAAATTTCGTGGAACTGTCAATGACCGCCATTCCATTCTAACGAATTTTTATTGTGCGTTGACTTTTTATGGACGGATAGGTGTTCGTAGAAACATGTTTTATGGTATCCATAATTTTTGAGGCACTTGAACTGGTAAGGAATTTAGAGCATGAGTACAGCTGGTCATGTTATGAATGGGTTACCTGCTTGTTGGAACAGTAGAAATAACATCCAGTTTCCATAAAATATTGTAGTGTGACAATTAGGATCTTCTTCCCCTTCACATTTATTCCATCTAGTAAAATAAAAAATAGAGGCCCACAGAGGCCTAATTGAAGAATTCTAGGTATGATGTTAAGAAAATCTGGTGCTATTAGTTTGTCTGTGTTTTGACTTTTTTTTGGAATAGCAGCATTCCTCAAGTGCATCGTTTATAAAACTTTGACTTTTTATAAAAAATTAAGAGGAAATGTACAAATGGCTGCAACTCGGTTATAAAATAAGTTGCAGCAGCTAATATTTGGCTCACAGGCTTGCAAAGCAAGCTAACCAGACATTGGCGACAACGTGTTAAAGGCACATCCAATATGCAATCACAATCGTTATTTCATCTTCTACGCTTCGCCAGTAGTGACCGTAGAGTAATGATAACATCACCATGTGTTTGGCGTGTTCCTGCTTTTGGCAATGAAAGGATCAAAATTGAATATTTACAACGAAAAAAGTGAAGTTGATTTTTAAGTAAAGGCACTATACAAAATTTCGCTGCCTTTAGCACTATATATCCAGATACCAGCAATATTAGAGTATTATTACTATGTAGTCATATTTATTAAGCTAATCTTGTTTTCTACAAATTCAAGACATTTGGGTTGAATTGCCAACTTTTATTCACCATCACGTTAATTACTGCAGAGTACATTGACGCGTTCTACTTTTTCAAGTATAATTCTTGTACTTGTTCATTGGTGAAGGTGTTCGAAAAGAAAATGAATTCCGCCAAAATGCCAACAAGGCTGTTCCCCGACCCAGCAATCAGTTGTTATACAAGCTTAACAAATATCTTGATGAAAAGTGCTACGTGGGACACTGTAGCTGCTATCAAAAGTAATGCAGCTGTTTTAAACAACTCATGGAAATATTGTGGCTCTCCTGCCGAACTTCCATTGTGCACCTTTTGTTGAACTTGGTTTTCGGCCGTATGGTAATAAACCTTGTGATATCCTCGAATGTATATCACCAAGATCGCCACCATGATAATCAGCATTGCAATGCCACAAACCGCATTTACATACGTCTCTCTTTCAGGGGACCATCCAAAGACAATGACATGAAGAAGTGTCAGGACAATGTAAATTACGATGTCGCAAAATATAACAACGTATATCAATGGTCTTTTAAAAACCTTCTGCAGTCTTGATGGAGATCTGTTTATGTCTGGATTACACACGTCATGATAGTCATGACAACATTCCTAACAGAGGCATGACAACTGCTTCAGTAAAAAAATCCAAAATGCTTATGATAAATATCAACAACTTTGAAGCACTCTTTGTTATTTCTTTGGTGGCAATGAAAGAAATAATCAGCAAGGCATTGATAATGATAATTACAGGACCATAGGTCTCAAAATAATGCCAAAACATTGATTCCCTTCCATGATTGAGATATGTTAGTAATGTTGTAATTTTTACAAGCAAGCCACAAACTCCTTACATTGATTTCTTTACTTTTTTATTTAGTGATAATAATAATAAGGAAGGTTGGGCATGCTTTTTTCACTATGCTTAAACTTATAGGTATACTTCTGGCACATGTGCACAGATAATGAAATCCTGACATGAGAACTATAATGCATTACCTGTTAGTAGGCTGCCAGTCGAAGTGCTCTAGTCAACTTTTTGGTTTCAAAAATGCTCTTCATCAGTCTTTTGCGACACAATACAACGGAGACGCAGACACTCTGAATCTTTTCCTTGACTGAACAGATATATGTTATAATTCTTTTCTGTTTGTTTTATAAGGAAAACTATGGATTTATTATACTAGTGTGTTTGTCTAATCCTTTCACTGATAAACAATATGCAATAATTTTAGCAATACCTAACTTACATAAAACAAAAACAGGTGCTTGTATACAGTTATGTCAAATATGATTAAAATTTGATGCATGTCTCCAGGTATTCATGACATGATTCATGTTCATAGCCTACGTACGCATCGCACCAATACTATAATGTTATGGATACGTAGGGCATGCAAGAAATTGAAAGTACTGTTAACATGTTGTTCTGTTCTAATGGAAAGAAGAACTGCGAATAAATAGCAATAAATATATATTATAGTTATTTACTATATTTTAATATCTGCTAATGTATATGGGCCAGAAACGTCGTGAACAAGCATAACAAAAAATGCTCAATGCTATTCAAGTTGCTATTTATCAGCAATATTTTTCATGCAGGCAATTGTTTGCATTAGTTGTTTACAGAAAGTACAATCAGTGCACTAAGTATTCGAGTAAATTATAATGAAACTGTTAAATAACGAAAAAGTTTTCATCTCAACAAATGAGTCAGTCTAAGAGGATAACATTTGTGGTAATGGCTTAGGATTATGTATTACAGATTTTATATATATGTTTATATTTTATAATTGATATTATAGATTTAGCTATTCAGTGGGCCCTGTGTGCTTAGCGCATAAACCAATACCTTACAAAGATAGTAAGCGTATTTGCCTATCAATCAATCAATGTATATACGAAGAAACCAAGCCAGCTAGAAATTGTTTCCTTAGCTTCCCAAATTTGCAAGTTTACTTGAGCCTATGTTTCACAACTTTTACTTTCTAATCTATTTCTGTAGCGTTATCTGGTCATTGAGCTACAAACGCCAGGGGCTTATTCGAGGGGGGCTTATTTTAAAGTTTGGCCTTTTCCTCAAAGGTTGACAAAAAGGACATAATCTTCTTAATCGACTAAATTCAAAGCTAATATCATTAAATGAATGAGCTTGTCACTAACAACCATCACAGGCTCCAAACACGTTTTCACGAATTTTCGCATTGAGTTTCCAGGTCTCTTGCATGGACGTTTGAAATTACAACCACAGCATTTGACATACCCACTTCGTTATTTTTTGACGTACAACAACAACACAATAATGAATATCTCTTTTTCTTCAACCATTCTTTGCATTTTCTATTTCTGTACAATACGATCAAGGCATTGGTGAAAGTGCTTGAATAGTAAAGAACTATCGACGACAATGAAATCAGGTCGTATGTCGTATCAGCAATTCGCTTGTGGTTGGTAATTACGATGAACTCAGCAGCAGATGATATAAAAAATCCAATGCTTGACACAATAGCAGCTATTAAGAGAAGCAACACTGTCTTATACAATTCATTTACATATCTTGGCTCTCCTGCAATGCTTTCATTTTGAGCGCTCATGTGAACTGGGTTCTGAGCAACGAAGTGTTGGACTCTGCGATATCCTCGAATGTAAATCACCAAAACAATAGCTATGAATATAATGTTTGCAAGAGTTAAAAATACGGTATTGAACATTTCTTTTACAAGCCATCTGGGTAGGACAACAACATACATTAATGTGAACACAACAACCAAAGCAATGTCACAGAAAATAACAACGTATATCAATGGTTTTTTGAAGAGCTTCAGCAATCTTGACGGGGATCTGTTTATATCAGGATTCATGTGTAAATGGCGATCGATTCCAACCAGAAGTGTCAAGGTTATAGAGATGCCAGGAAAAATAGTTTGGACACATAATGTGCTCACATCTAGTTCCAGTTGGTTACCTTCATTCGGCCAATGGTTCGAGATTAAAATCATAGGCATGACAACGAGGCCTGTAATAAAATCCGAAATACTTATGAAAACTATCATCAAGTTTGAAGCATTCTTTGTCGATTGTTTGGTGGCAATGAACGAAATAATCAGCAAGGCATTGGTAATAATTATGACAAGACTATAGGTCATAAAAATCACTGCGATAATTTCATTTTTTTCCATCATTGAAATATGTTGAGTTCGCAGAGGCTTTTGCATACAAACTCCGAATTTAGTGAACTGATTTGATTCAGTTTGTCTTTTTATTGATACTGGTACCATGGAAACCTGATCATAATTACACTAATAGCATGTTCTGAAACATGTAATTTTGTTTCCAATCTACGTTTTGATGAAAAGTTTTTGAAACAAGTGAACAAACAGGTAATGCATTCGAATCGCGACAAAATGGTTTGTCCTGTCAACGGAGGCTAACCCACCTGCCCATTTGCATCCCTATCCTAAAACAAGATAAAGTAACAAAAGCAATGTGATATATGTGATGAGCATAGGACAGTTCATGTTTGAAGAGAGAACCTGCTGTCAAATCGACATAAACATGTGAACATACATAGAGACAAAAGGAGTGCAGAGAAAGAGCTTTTCAACAAGAGCGAAGTACCATGCTAAAGTTGGGACAAGGACCGAATTTTTTCCAGGGAGGGTTTGCAAGTTATGCACAGATAAACAGATAAACAACCGTCCAAAATATTACGACGCGCTCAGCTCGACAGCATACTCTGACGCATAGAAGGTCTTTGTGGATGTTCATTAAACAAACTACATCTTTTCTAATGTCAAATCAAGACACTTGCTCAAACCAGCTAGGCTTCCATGCGTTTCCAACTCCAAAATTTATGCTACATGTAAGACAAATTAGAATTCTATGAAGTGCTAAGTGCAATGAAGTGATAGAATTTTCTGTAAATACTTGAAAAAGTTGAATTTAAAAAATTTAAGTTTCAACGTTCTTGTCATTGCCGGTTTGCGCTATGAGCTTCCAGGTTATTACTTTGCAAGTTTGATATCACAACGGCGGTAGCATTCTCAAGATCCGGCTCTTCATTTTCTGACTTACAACAAGAGCATAATAATGTATTTCTTCTTTTGCCCAACCATTTTCTGCACTCTTTATTTCTGTACAGTACAATCAATGCATTGGTGAAGGTGTTCGAAAGGAATATAACTGCTGATGACGTACTTATCAGGTTAAACTCTGACCAAGTAACAAGTTTATAATTAGTATATTTAATGATGAATGCAGAGGCACCAATTATGACATAGGCCACGTATGATGCGATAGCTGCCGTTAAAAGCAGCAAAACTGTTTTATACAACTCACGCACATATCTTGGTTCTTCTGCTACACTTGCATCGTGTATGTTTACGTGAACTGGATTATCAACAGCATGACGAAGAATCCTGCGATATCCTCGAATGTAGATCACCAACATTGCAATGATTAATATTAGCATCGCAATGCCACTGGCAGCGTTTGAAAACATGGATGTTGTGCGTGACATCCTGAAAATGACGGCATGAAGTAAAGAGTAAGTAATAACCAATGCCAGGTCACAAGCAATTACAACGTATATCAATGGTCGTTTGAAGAGCTTCAGCAATCTGGATGGAGATCTGTTTATATCAGGATTCATGTGTAAATAGCGATCGATTCCAACGAGAAGTGTCAAGGTTATAGAGATGCCAGTAAAATTGAAGATAAAAAACGATGCCGCACCAACAAGTGACTGGTATTCAAATGCTTGTGGCCAGTAGTACAAGATTCCCAATAGAGGCATGCCAGCTACCCCTGTTATGCAATCCGATATGCTTATGATTAATATCAGCAAATTTGAAGCATTCTTTGTTGACTGTTTAGTGGCAATGAACGAAATGATCAACATGGCATTTATAGTAATTGTAACAGGACTATGAATCATAAAAACCACCCCGAAATATTGAATTGGTTTCATGATTGAAATGTGCCACTTTGCAGTTGTTTATACGAACAAACCATAAGTTCGCTGCACCTTGTATCTTCAAGTTGTGTTCTTCAGTGATTCAGGGCCGTTGCTACGGGATTGTCGGCAAATTATCGGAGATTGAAGCTTTGTCGGCAAACTCTTTACAAACATTGTTTATTCTGTATTTTTGGTACTGAAAAAAAAGGATAAGTTTCCAGCAATTTGAAATTGCAACTTGCAATACAGCAAATGAAATGTTAATTATTTGTTATTGCGACTAACTTCAAAATCATTTGCATGCATAATTTCCACAGTCATAACAGTATTTCATAATAATTAATTGACATTGTTGGATGAAATGAAGTGTTAAGTGCAACACTTTGCACAGTCGATTCTGAAATTGGGGACGTTCAGCTCTTGCTATAATAATAATAGACTTTGACAATGGCATACAGTTTTGGGAAATTGGAGGGTTGCATTGCATGGCATTGATATTACTATACTATACTCATGCTTTATCATTTAGCTTTTTTTATATCATTTCATTTAAAGAATTAGACTGCAATTGATGTATCATTACATTTTCTGTTTTCCACCCAATCATAGTTCTGTGTCTTGAATGTTTGACATTACAACTGCAGCACCTTGCATGTTTCCTTCTTCGCTTTTTGACTTACAGCAAGAGCATAACAATGAATCTCTTTTTTTGCTCAACCATTCTCTGCACTTTCTATTTCTGTACAGTACAATCAATGCATTTGTGCAGGTGTTCGAAAAAAAAATGAATTCCGCCAAAATTCCAACAAGGCTGTTCCCCGAGCCAACAAACAATTCATATCCCAGCTTGAAAGACATCATGATTAAAAAAGCTATGTATGACAACGTAGCTGCTATCAATAGTAACGCAACTGTTTTATACAATTCACGCACATATTGTGGCTCTCCCTCCACGCTTCCATTTTGCGCGTGTAAGTGCACTGGGTTTTCAACAACATGACGAAGAATCCTGCGATATCCTCGAATGTAAATAACAAAGATTGAGATCATGAATACCAGCATTGCAATGCTGCAAATGGCGTTTACATATGTTTCTGCTTTAGGTGACCATCCAAGTACAATGACATAAAGAATTGTCAAGACAACAAATAAGGCAATGTCACAAAATATCATAATGTATATTATTGGTCTTTTGAAGAGCTTTAGCAATCTTGATGGAGATCTGTTTATGTCTGGATTCATGTGTAAATAGCGATCGACTCCAACCAGAAGTGTTAACGTTACAGAGATGCCAGGAAAAATCGTTTGCGCAAATAACCTGATCTTAAATCGTGAAGGAAAAGTTGCAGGCCCGTAGTACGTCATTCCTAACAGAGGCATGACAAGTACTCCTGTTATGCAATCCGATATGCTTATGATTAATATCAGCAAATTTGAAGCATTCTTTTTTACTTCTTTGGTGGCAATGAATGAAATTATCAGCAAGACATTGATAATAATAATTACAGGACCATAGATCATAAAAATCACACCAAAGATTTGCTCCGCTCTATCATAACTATGAGTATAGTTATTAGAATAATTAGTCATCTTGTCATCTGAGGTATATGCCAGTTGTTAGTCGTCCTCCAGTAGTCTTTGAGAGCGAACTATAAATTCACTTGTGTATTCCCACTTGTCTCTTTAATGATACTCATACTAAAAAAAGTAGGACATATTTATAATGGCACTATACATAAACAGGTATTAATGTAAACAAACTTTTATGGTATGAGCTTCTTTTGAGATATGTGAATAGATTATGCATTCATAATCTGAATATATCTACACATACACATATACTATGAATGCTTTTGAAAATATGCCAGTGGAAATTATTCCAGTCAGAAAGCTTTTCGGGTCATAATTTTTATTTAGCAGTGTCCAGCCACTCCGTGCACTGGATGCACGGAAATTTTAAAATTCAAGCTTTTACGATAAATCTCGTGGAACTCTCAACGACCGCCATTCCATACTAGCGAATTTTATTGTGCGTTGACTTATTATGCACAGATAGGTGTTAGTAGAAACATGTTTTATTGTATTCATGATTTTTGAGGCACTTGAACTGGTAAGGAATTTAGAGCATGAGTACAGCTGGACATGTTATGAATGGGTTACCTGCTTGTTGGAACAGTAGAAATAACATCCAGTTTCCATAAAATATTGTAGTGTGACAATTAGGATCTTCTTCCCCTTCACATTAATTCCATCTAGTAAAATAAAAAATAAAGGCCCACAGAGGCCTAATTGAAGAATTCTAGGTATGATGTTAAGAAAATCTGGTGCTATTAGTTTGTCTGTGTTTTGACTTTTTTTTGGAATAGCAGCATTCCTCAAGTGCATCGTTTATATTGTGCAGAAAGGAAGAAATTAGAAAGCCAAAACTTACCCAAGTAGATAGATTATATTTCATGCTGCTCTTTTTATAAAAAATTAAGAGGAAATGTACAAATGGCTGCAACTCGGTTATAAAAAAAGTTGCAGCAGCTAATATTTGGCTCACAGGCTTGCAAAGCAAGCTAACCAGACATTGGCGACAACGTGTTAAAGGCACATCCAATATGCAATCACACATTATTTCATCTTCTACGCTTCGCCAGTAGTGACCGTAGAGTAATGATAACATCACCATGTGTTTGGCGTTTTCCTGCTTTTGGCATGAAAAGGATCAAAATTGAACATTTACAACGAAGAAAGTTAAGTAAGGCACTATGCAAAATTTCGCTGCATTTAGCACTTAATATCCAGATCCCAGGAATATTAGATTATTATTACTAATTATATAATTAAGCTTATCTACAAAATAAAGACATTTGGGTTGAACTACCAACTTTTAGTCACCATCACTTTAATTACTACAGAGAACATTGACGCGTTTCTACTTTTTATCAAGTATAATTCTTGTACTTGTTTTACGTTTTAAGAGGAATTAAACTGTGATGAATTTATCATTATCAGTTTCTATTTTCAACCCAATCATAGTTCGGTGTCTTGAATGTTTGACATTACAACTGCAGCACCTTGCATATTTCCCTCTTCCCTTTTTGACTTGCAACAAGAGCATAATAATGAATCTCTTTTTTTGCGTAGCCAATCTCTACATTTCCTATTTCGATACAGTACAATCAATGCATTGGTGAAGGTGTTCGAAAAGAAAATGAATTCCGCCAAAATGCCAACAAGGCTGTTCCCCGATCCAGCAATCAGTCGATATCCAAGCTTAACAAATATCTTGATGAAAAGTGCTACGTATGACACTGTAGCTGCTATCAAAAGTAACGCAACTGTTTTAAACAACTCATGGACATAATGTGGATCTCCTGCCGAACTTCCATTGTGCACGTTTAGTTGATCTTGGTTTTCGGCCGTATGGCAATAAACCTTGCGATATCCTCGAATGTATATTACCAAGATCGCGACCATGATAATCAGCATTGCAATGCCACAAACCGCATTTACATACTTCTCTCTTTCAGGGGACCATCCAAAAACAATGACATGAAGAAGTGTCAGGACGATGTAAATTACGATGTCACAAAAAATGACAACGTATATCAATGGTCTTTTAAAAAGCTTTTCCAATCTTGATGGAGATCTGTTTATGTCTGGATTCATGTGTAAATAGCGATCAATTCCAACCAGCAGTGTCAAGGTTGCTGAGATAGCAGGCAAAGTCAGGTTGGCAAATAATCTGATCTTAAATTGTGAGGGAAAAGTTGCTGACCCGTAGTACTTCATTGCTAACAGAGGTATGACAACTGCTCCAGTAAAAAAATCCGAAATACTTATGATAAATATCAACAAATTTGAAGCATTCTTTGTTATTTGTTTGGTGGCCATGAAAGAAATAATCAGCAAGGCATTGATAATTATAATCACAGGACCATAGATCATAAAAATAATACCAAAACATTGACTCCTCCCTTCCATGATTGAGATAGGTTAGCAATGTTGTAATTTTTACAAGCAAGCCACAAACTCCTTACATTGATTTCTTTACTTTCTTATTCAGTGATAGTTATAATAAGGAAGGTTGTTCATGTCTTTTCACAACACATAAGCAGTTATTCCAGCTTGCACATGTAAACAGATAGCTAATGAAATCCTGACATGAGAACTATTGCTAATGCTTCAAATGCATTACCTGTTACTTGGCTGTGTTTGTCTAAGATACTAGTGTGTTTGTCTAATCCTTCAACTCATAAATCAATATGAAATAAATTTAGCAATACCTAACTTACAAAAAACAAAAACAGGTGCTTGTATACAATTATGTCAAATATGATTAAAATTTGATGCATGTCTCCAGGTATTCATGACATGATTCATGTTCATAGCCTACGTACGCATCGCACCAATACTATAATGTTATGGGTACGTAGGGAGTGCAAGAAATTGAAAGTACTGTTAACATGTTGTTCTGTTCTAATGGAAAGAAGAACTGCGAATAAATAGGAATAAATATATATTATAGTTATTTACTATATTTTAATATCTGCTAATGGATATGGGCCAGAAACGTTGTTAATAAGCATAACAAAAAATGCTCAATGCTATTCAAGTTGCTATTGATTAGCAATATTTTTCATGCAGGCAATTGTTTGCATTAGCTGTTTACAGAAAGTACAATCAGTGCACTAAGTATTCGAGTAAAGTATAATGAAACTGTTAAATAACGAAACAGTTTTCATCTCAACAAATAAGTCAGTCTAAGAGGATAACATTTGTGGTAATGGCTTAGGATTATGTATTACAGATTTTATATATATGTTTATATTTTATAATTGATATTATAGATTTAGCTATTCAGTGGGCCCTGTGTGCTTAGCGCATAAACCAATACCTTACAAAGATAGTAAGCGTATTTGCCTATCAATCAATCAATGTATATACGAAGAAACCAAGCCAGCTAGAAATTGTTTCCTTAGCTTCCCAAATTTGCAAGTTTACTTGAGCCTATGTTTCACAACTTTTACTTTCTAATCTATTTCTTTAGCGTTATCTGGTCATTGAGCTACAAACGCCAGGGGCTTATTCGAGGGGGGCTTATTTTAAAGTTTGGCCTTTTCCTCAAAGGTTGACAAAAAGGACATAATCTTCTTAATCGACTAAATTCAAAGCTAATATCATTAAATGAATGAGCTTGTCACTAACAACCATCACAGGCTCCAAACACGTTTTCACGAATTTTCGCATTGAGTTTCCAGGTCTCTTGCATGGACGTTTGAAATTACAACCACAGCATTTGACATACCCACTTCGTTATTTTTTGACGTACAACAACAACACAATAATGAATATCTCTTTTTCTTCAACCATTCTTTGCATTTTCTATTTCTGTACAATACGATCAAGGCATTGGTGAAAGTGCTTGAATAGTAAAGAACTATCGACGACAATGAAATCAGGTCGTATGTCGTATCAGCAATTCGCTTGTGGTTGGTAATTACGATGAACTCAGCAGCAGATGATATAAAAAATCCAATGCTTGACACAATAGCAGCTATTAAGAGAAGCAACACTGTCTTATACAATTCATTTACATATCTTGGCTCTCCTGCAATGCTTTCATTTTGAGCGCTCATGTGAACTGGGTTCTGAGCAACGAAGTGATGAACTCTGCGATATCCTCGAATATAAATCACCAAAACAATAGCTATGAATATAATGTTTGCAAGGGTTAAAAATAGGGCATTAAACATTTCTTTTACAAGCCATCTGGGTAGGACAACGACATACATTAATGTGAACACAACAACCACAACAATGTCACATAAAATAACAAAGTATATCAATGGTCGTTTAAAGAGCTTCAGCAATCTTGACGGGGATCTGTTTATATCAGGATTCATGTGTAAATAGCGATCGATTCCAACGAGTAGTGTCAAAGTTATAGAGATGCCAGGAAAAATAGCTTGGGCACATAATGTGCTCACATCTAGTTCCAGTTGGTTACCTTCATTCAGCCAATAGTGCGAGATTAAAATCATAGGGATGACAACGAGGCCTGTAATAAAATCCGAAATACTTATGAAAACTATCATCAAGTTTGAAGCATTCTTTGTCGATTGTTTAGTGGCAACGAACGAAATAATCAGCAAGGCATTGGTAATAATTATGACAAGACTATAGGTCATAAAAATCACTGCGATAATTTCATTTTTTTCCATCATTGAAATATGTTGAGTTCGCAGAGGCTTTTGCATACAAACTCCGAATTTAGTGAACTGATTTGATTCAGTTTGTCTTTTTATTGATACTGGTACCATGGAAACCTGATCATAATTACACCAGCATTTCTAAAACTTGTAATTTTGTGAACAATCTTTTTTTGATGAACAGTTTTTGAAACAAGTGAACAGGTAATGCATTCGAATCGCGACAAAATGGTTTGTCCTGTCAACGGAGGCTAACCCACCTGCCCATTTGTATCCCTATCCTAAAACAAGATAAAGTAACAAAAGCAATGTGATATATGTGATGAGCATAGGACAGTTCATGTTTGAACAGCGAACCTGCTGTCAAATCGACGTAAACATGAGCATACATAGAGACAACGGGAGTGCAGAAAAGCTTTTCAAAAAGAGCGAAGTACCATGCTAAAGTTGGGCCAGGGACCGAATTTTTTCCTGGGAGGGTTTCCAAGTTATGCACAGATAAACAGATAAGCAATCGTCCAAAATATTACGACGCGCTCAGCAACATTGTCTGACGCATGGAAGGTCTTGGTGGAGGTTCAATAAACAAACAAATCCTTTCTAATGTCAAATCAAGACACTTGCTCAAGCCAGCTAGGCCAGCATGCGTTTCCAATTCCAAAATTTATGCTACATGTAAGACAAATTAGAATTCTATGTGCAATGAAGTGATAGAATTTTCTGTAAATACTTGAAAAAGTTGAATTTAAAAAAATTAAGTTTCAGCGTTCTTGTCATTGCCGGTTTGCGGTATGAGTTTCCAGGTTGCTACTTTGCAAGTTTGATATCACAACTGCACCATTTGCAAGATCCGGCTCTTCATTTTCTGACTTACAACAAGAGCATAATATTGAATCTCTTCTTTTGCCCAACCATTTTCTGCACTCTTTATTTCTGTACAGTACAATCAATGCATTGGTGAAGGTGTTCGAAAGGAATAAGATTGCTGATGACGTACTTATCAGGTTAAACTCTGACCAAGTAACAAATTTATAATCAGTATATTTAATGATGAATGCAGAGGCACCAATTACGAAATAGGCCACGTATGATGCGATAGCTGCCGTTAAAAGCAGCAAAACTGTTTTATACAACTCACGCACATATCTTGGTTCTTCTGCTACGCTTGCATCGTGTATGTTTACATGAACTGGATTATCAACAGCATGACGAAGAATCCTTCGATATCCTCGAATGTAGATCACCAACATTGCAATGATCAATATTAGCATCGAAATGCCACTGGCGGCGTTTGAAAACATGGATGTTGTGCGTGACGTCCTGAAAATAACGGCATGAAGTAAAGAGTAAGTAATAACCAAAACAATGTCACATAAAATAACAACGTATATCAATGGTCTTTTGAAGAGCTTTTGCAATCTTGATTGAGATCTGTTTATGTCAGGATTCATGTGTAAATAGCGATCAATTCCAACGAGAAGTGTCAAGGTAACAGAAATGCCAGTAAAATTGTAGAAGAAAACTGATGCGGCACCAACAAGTGACTGGTAATCAAATGCTTGGGGCCAGTAGTACACGATTCCCATTAGAGGCATGCCAGCTACCCCTGTTATGCAATCCGATATGCTTATGATTAATATCAGCAAATTTGAAGCATTCTTTGTTGATTGTTTAGTTGCAATGAACGAAATGATCAGCATGGCATTTATAGTAATTGTAGCAGGACTATTGATCATAAAAATCACCCCGAAATATTGAATTGGTTTCATGATTGAGATGTGCCACTTTGCAGTTGTTTACACGAATAAACCATGAGTTCGCTGCACCTTGTATCTTCTAGTTGGGCTTTTCAGTGATACTCGTACAAAAGGAAAGTTGATAGTGTTTAGTCTATTTTGACAATACATCAGCAAGAACAATAAGAGATCCACGGCTCTCTTATGTTATCTTGATAGTGTACATGAATACTCTTTGAAACATTTAACAGGTTATGTATTCATGACCTAAAGATATCAACATCTGCTAATTTTATGAATTGCGTTACCTGTGGCTGTCAGGAAATACATTTTATTAATAATTTGTCCTTAGTCCTTAATATTCTATTCATAATTATTCCATAGTTCTTAGTCCTTTTTAGTACCTACCTTGATGACTTAAAGTCCCAATCTAGTTCGTGGGACAATAGATAAGATGAGAGAAAGAAAACACACTGTTGTAAAATATGTAAAAAATATCTTTATCTTATATAAAATAGCAGGAATAAACAATGACAGACCTGAGAATAACAAACTTTCAGACCTAAAATTGTTTCTTATGAAAGGAGCCCCTTGAGAAAAAAATGAGGCCTGTTTCTTATACAAGGAGAGAGGGGTCTTATACGCAGGAACTTACTGTCTCCTTTGTTGTTGTCAACTTTTATCATTATTGCTTTCCACAATACAAGTAATGAAAGAAAACGCAATTATGTAGACTTACTCTCACACTGACTAACTCTCAAATTAAAAAAATTATGCCTCGAAGTGTGGCAGTACAGTGATTATGTTTTATGGTGTGAAATATTATTCAATCCATTTTGGTTATTTTTTCTACATTTCATTTTGGTTGATTGCCATTCATTTTTCACACTCACACGCGCTTGCATTAACTGATTAATTAATATATTTAATTACTTTTGGGAGCTTTCACCTCACATCTGAGGTCTCCTCAGCCAACTTGATGGGGATCTCTTCATCAGGATTGATGTGTAAATAGCGCTCGATTCCAACGGATAATCCCAAATTAATCCCAAAATTAACTACCCAATCCAGAAATAAATTTTCTACGCCCGAGGGCTTTCCAATGATTCAAGATTTTGAAAACTTAGAATTGAGAGATCCCAAATGGCAATTCTGGACAAATAAACTGTTGTTGTCAGGCTGGTCAATTAGTCAAATTAGGAACTGCAATAACAATAAGGGAATAATAAGAACAAAACACGCGACTTTGCGCTTGCCTTGCCTGGCCTTGTTTAACAGTGCAGAGAATATCAAGATGACCAGTGAGTTTCCAAACATTGATATTTCTATAGCTTATGTTATCACTTTGGGCATCAATTTTGATCGAGGTCCTTTTTTAGTGAACATGTCATTATATGATAATATCGTGTACAAAAATCAAACGTTTTTTAATGTTTAGCTCAATTTCACAACGCCTCCACGTGGACTAAGGTGTTAAGGTGACCTACTTCGATATTGTATTGAGTGGGTACTCCAGTAAGTCATCAACAATTTCTAAACTACAGTTTCCTAAAAGCCAACAAACAGCAGCATTTCAGGCCAAAACAACAGAAACACACCCCACTTCTGTTTAAGATCGCTGTCCCACTTAGGCCGAAGGCCAAAACAACATAACCCCACCCCACTTTTGTTGAACATCGCTGTCCCACTCAGATGGAAGGCCAAAACAACATAACCCCACCCCATTTTTGTTGAACATCGCTGTCCTACTCAGATGGAAGGCCAAAGCGTCAGAAATCCATCCCACTTTTGTTGAAAATCGCTGTCCCACTCAGATCGAAGGCCAAAACAACAGAAAACCACCCAACTTTTTTTGAAGATCGCTGTTCCGCTCAAATCGAAGGCCAACACACTAGGCCCACTTTTTTTGAAGATCGCTGCTCCACTCACATCCAAGGCCAACACACTAGGGAGGTGGCGCGCGAAGCGCGCCAGCCTTTCTAGTTTGGTATACTAATCAGTGTGCTGTTCATGTAACCCAAACAGGGTTTAAATCAAAAATATGAAGTTTGGCATTTTGTGCTCTTAAAATTAAATTAGTTTCTTAACCTTGCCTTGCCTTGAGTGGTGCAGTTTTCTGACATTTTCTAACTTCTGGGTATTGGCTTCTTATAGACAGTTTGTTAAAAAAAAGGTTTACAACAGTAAGTTGAACTTGGGTCACAATATTATTATTGATTCTGATTCTTGCTTTCTTGTGCAGATTATAAGGTTGGTGATGTTATCCAGTTCAAACACATCAGTGGGGCTCAGTTCAAAGGAAAGGTGACTGCTCTTGGCCCAAAAGATGTTTTCAAAGTATGTTGCTCACATGTTTCAAACTGTTTAGGGTTTGGAGGAGAGTTATTGTTTTGCAATGTCTTACACATTTTTTATAAGAAACCTAGCTTGGGTCCTAGTAGTAAAAGTTTCTTCATTTTTCACCAGTTTCTGGCACTAAATGTTTTTTAAAAGCTTCTTATTTGCAGATATGCATTTAATATCAAATTTTACATTTTCCCTCACATATTAATTTTACTGAAGTGTATGACACAACAGTAGCACGATAAGCTGATAAACAATTTTGTGAAAGTATTTCTTGGCAAAGTATGAGTAGACCCAATATCTTGTGTTATATAGAAATTTTGGGGCTCTGGTACAAGGTTTCTTATAAACCGGTTTCTTATAATGTAACGTGTATGCACAACACACCATGGTATGTTTAAGATGGACAAGAGTCTGGCATGTATAAGGTGTATGAGATAATTCTTTTCATATTGCAGATTACCTATCCAGGTTGGGGAGCTATTTACGATGAATATGTTACGTTTGATCAGTGCATGAAAAAAGATGGAAGCCAAATAACAAAAATTGATGAGGTAAGTAAATGTCCATTGTTCATATAAGGGTTTTTTAAAGAGTGCTTAACCTAGCAGCCAATGAAACCCTCTGTTCTACTCTTAAGTGCCTAATCGCCGGGGGGTTAGAATTAAGGGGGGGTCAGATTTTATTTTCAAAGTTAAGTGGCTCTTATCGAGGCAGGTTACAATTACAGGGGGTCTAAATTATGAAGTTACATACAGCCAACTCTATCTAATTCGAACACACTGGGGAGCGTGAAAATGTTCGAATTACAAAAAGTTTGAATTATAGAGGTTTGTTTTATAACAGTTGGTCCATTATTGATCCTTGAAGGGACAGAGAATTTCGTTCGAACTAGATAGAGTTCGAATTACACGAGTTTGAACTCTGCAGATTTGACTGTATACTGAATGCTCACAATGCCGTTTTTAATAGAAACCATATCAACAGAACAAATAGTTATGCAAAAAGTTTAGAAGCTTAGAAAATTGATGAAACAAAATTTTATTTATTCACATTTATATTTTCGTCTTCTTGATCAAAAAACAAAGAAATAATCAATGCATTCACCATTTGCAATAATTGACGTATTTCAACAGTTACAATTAACAAGGATTGAAATTAGTGTTTTAAAAAATGCAAGTATAGCTATCAAAACAATGCTCCAGACAATTATTATGTCCAAGCAGAAGTAGGCAAGAGTTGACAATTCATTTCCAACTGGTTTCAGGTAACTCATGTTACCCTTTTCATCTAAGACAACCTCAATCCAAAATGCGGCTTTTTCTGCTGCACTCTCTTTAGTTCTGCGAAGCCGTCTCGAAGCCTTTTTCACCTCAATTTTTGATTTTTCATCTTGAATCAAGTCTTGAATTGTCGTTAGAAATACATCTTTGGTAAGGTCGTTCAGCAAGAGTGCCTCTCCAAGATTTTTACTTACAACACGTCCTGCATTGTCGAATTGGTCACCAAAGAACGGTATACACAGGACCTGTTTATTGTGGTACAACGCCTCGTAAACACTATTAGTTCCACAATGCGTCACTAATAGTATAGTATTGTTATGCTGCAACAAATGCTGCTGTGGAATCCAGTTGAACACGTACAAATTACTTCCCACCTTTAACATTTGATCGTCTGCAGCTTTAGTGCATTTTTTAATCGCTGTTGTGTTATACGTTATGGATTGGCATTGTATTGGGGTTGACCTGTGGCACCGTATGCTTTGATTTTTGTCCGAGGATTTGAGTCTCTCTGTGCATTGTATTGAAGAGTTCGCAAGCATTGTTTTAATACTAGCTACGTCATATCTCCATATGACTTTGTATTTCAGTTCCAGAAGAGTTTCAAGAAATATGGGTATATACTTCACGTGTAACATACTTGCTGCGCCAAATGATACAATTATTGTGCCGCCGTTGCTCTCTGACTTGTCAAGGATGTTTTGCAATTGTTCTGGAAGCTTCGATGCGTTGTCAACGGTCGTAAGCGGGCCGATCATTTTCACGCTTGGGGAATCCGGCCGTGCGTACTCGAGGCAATAATCCATGGGTATCAGAACAAGGGACGTCTCTCTACAGAGATCGAGGTATTCTCTACCGGTATATTCATTGGCCAGTGGCTTCAGAGCATGATCTGCGATACTTAGCATTGTAATTTTTAGGCCGATATATGCCAGTGTATTCAGGCTTCTTTCGATGAAATTCATCCGCTCAAAACGGTTGATTCTCTGCAATGCTGCGGCTGACAAATGCGTATGCACATAAGATGGGTTCTCGATGTTCCCAAATAAGCTACCCGCGTTCCCTGGCATGTGCCCGTATGGGGAAATAAACACCAGAGGCAACTTGAAATGGCTGGCAAAAACAGGTGCTGCGAAGAACGCCGTATCGGCCAGTAACAGGTCGGCCTGTCTTGCCAATTCAACCACTGCCTTGTCTATAAAAAGCGCTTTTCCAAAAGTGTACAGCAATGATGTGTATTCCAGGAGCCATCGCACTCCGAATCCTGCTTCTGTTTTCAATTTGGTATTGGCAAGGCTCACAAAGGTGTTCCGGGGTTGGTTAGGTACGTCGTAAACAGTTTTGTTCAATTTAATACGGTCGATATAATCTTCTGTGGATGGTATTAGGACGTGTACATTGTGCCCCCTTTGCTGCAACTCTATTCCGATTCCCTCCAGCGAATCGTAATGACTAGGCCATGGAAATGGCATCAGTAAGATTGTTTTTCCAGCGAAAGAGAATGCTGTAAGCGACATTAAAATCGCAAGAATCATTGCGTGCTCCATTATCAATCGTTTTGACAAAACTGTCGTATTGAGCGATATGTCGGATGGCACGTTTTAGAATGGTGATGATGAAGTCAATTGAATTTATTATTGCCTATTGTTTAAAGTTTAATTGATATTGATAAGGCTGAGTAATTCCATGGATTCCGTTATAGCTACGTCGCTGACTAATTAATCAGTTTTCTATTGTCACTGGTGGCGAGACGCTGTAAATTTTCTTTAAGCCCCTGGGGGCTTATTGATCTCAGAATGCAGATTATAGAGTACTCTGCAAGGGTGGGCCATGTTGCATTCAAATGAGTCAACTTCTTCACTTTGAGTATGAGCGGCCTGTATTTTGATCATGAGGCTTTTTCATGGACCAGTGCGTAATGTGCATTACATCTTCGTATTGTGTACGTAGTGTATGTTTCAAACTTGTTTTCGGCACCATTTAAATTTTGAAAATGAGGCTAAATGCAGAGAAGGCGCATAATACATTTTTGCTTCTGAATGGGAGGCTGATAGGAGAGGGGGGATTAAAGGCTAATTTACCGTAGCCTTTTGCTGCTGTTCAGCTGCCATACTGCATCATAGTCACTGCCTGTGCCGTCTGAAAATCTCTCCATGCTATCTTGCTTTCATTCTGTAGGTGCAGAAAGATGAGAACGTCAAAGTGAGATGGCTGGATGGATCTGTTTATGAAGGAACCGTGATTGCAATGGACACAGCTGCAGTTAAGGTCATTCCCGATGGATTTCCGCAGGGATACGAACTCTGGGTTCCAGCAAATGCAATTGACACGCCGGCGGCGTCAACGCTCTCAGAGAAATCAGTAAATGGTAAGATTGGAAATACTCGACTCGTGGCCTATCATCGTGTTCTATTGTAGTCATCACTAGCATGCAAAGATAGGCGAAGAATTTAGTCCAAGAAGAAGGTTTTCGCCACCTTCAGACCGCGAATTTTGAGCGCAGCAATTTTAACTTGAATAAAGTGCTCACTATTTGAATCTTAGGAGAATTAAGTAAATAAACACACTTGTGAAAAGAATTCAACTTTTACAAAAGGTTACTCTCAGGCCCCGTTCACACGATGCCGGATTCATATCGTTTCGGATCGCTTTTCATATCGGATAGCCTTTCTGTTCACACGACACCATGCCAATCCGAAACGTTTCGGATCGCTTTTCCGGAGTCAAATCACTCCGCTCTGAAGGTGAAACGTTTCGGATCGCTTTTCATATCGGATAGCTTTTGGGCTCGTGTGAACGCATGAATCCGATACGCTTTGTGCTCCAGAACCTCTATTTGAAGCATTGGCGCCAACTATTCGACACTCTCAAGAGCGGGTGATGCTTAGCTGTCACGTGGCAATTGTTTTAACAATAGGCATTGATGTGGGCCTGTGGGGCGCGCGGAGCGGAGCGTAGTCGTGTGAACAGAAAACGAAAGTGAATCCGGCATCGTGTGAACAGGAGAAAATTTCGTATCGGATTGCCTATGGAATCCGAAACGAAGTGAATCCGGCATCGTGTGAACGGGGCCTCAGACTGTTAGCCACTTTTATATTTATTTATTCCATCCATTCAAAACTTAATTAG
Organism: Sanderia malayensis; assembly: GCA_013076295.1. Taxonomy (NCBI): domain Eukaryota; kingdom Metazoa; phylum Cnidaria; class Scyphozoa; order Semaeostomeae; family Pelagiidae; genus Sanderia; species Sanderia malayensis. The sequence goes on from RQOL01000729.1 coordinate 1,852,947, forward strand.
TAACACAAGGGTTATTAAATCACGTGGAAGGTTATCACAGCAAATATTTCCCTGGGTCAGGTTAGGAAGCTACGCGTGCGCGCAAGGAATTTCCCACAGAGCGTGTTCTAAATATTAATTAGAGTACATTGGAGATAACGGGACAGCACCGTTCGATAACCCGTTTTCAGTTGTTTCCATGCATGTATACCAAATGGCTACATTGCTTCCATAGCGAATGTGCAGCTGAACACGAAAATCGCCCTCAATCTTAACGGAAGAAAAACTGACGGCCTTGTGACAGCATTGGGACCGCAAAAAGTATTCTGGGTGAGTTTATCATGCCTTGTATTAAGCATCGCAGATAAAAAAGCCTTTTAGGTAGACACCAGAGCTAAGTACGTTTTTAGCTGCAACTGGAAAAACCTTCGCAATATGTGGTATTTTAAGGGCCCAGAACCTCAACCGCAATCCGCATGCGGAAAGGTCAAAAGAGTTGAGAAAGCTGTAAACTTTCTGGCTCAAAACGCTTTCGATTGCCTTAAAAAGTAAAACAGGACACCGGGAGCTTTCCCGGTGTTTCGCCTGACCACCACGTTATAGATTGCAAGTACAGTACCACGGAATTATATCAATACAATACCTTTCACACTATGTTGTACAACAGCTATGTAATGCAATACTTGTCATGCAATAATTGTTACAATACTGTAGTATTAGTAATTGATCCTATTTGTGTATCAACGTTTTGTCCTGCTACCAATGGCGGGGACGCTACTCAAGTTAGTAAATTTATTTGAATTTACACGCTCTGATTTTATTAAGGTAACGTATGATGGTTGGGGAAACATTTACGATGAGTATGTTGAGCCAAAACAGTGCACAGAAGTGAATAGTGGCCAACAAGTTACTGACAGCTCAAAGGTAATTACAACCATTGGTCATTTGTGTGTTTCAAAAATTGTTATAGGAATGTGAACGATTTCTTTGTAATGAGCGAGGATTTTCGACTGTTAACTGGCAACATATTTGAAGATGACTATATGTTAAATTAGAATGAACTTATAGTGGTCGGATTCCTTTTCCATGTAGATATTAAAAAATAGCAAACTGAAAGTGAAATGGCTGGATGGTTCAACTTACAGTGCCACGGTTCTTAATACATCAAGTGCTGTTGCCAAAGTTCGTCCAAGTGGATACCCAACGGAGTACACCATTTGGGTTACAGAGAAGGAGATGCTTAACAGTAATGTAGCTTCGAAATATTCCCCTAATCCCCTTTATTGTGGTGCTTTTTATCTTTACTCCTTTGACATTTTCTTTGATTGATTGCAATATGATTTTCCTTTCCTTCATTGAATACCCTAAGACGTTTTTCCATGTTTTACGTCATAGGTGCTACAGAGAATGTAAGCAGCTCACTACAGACCAATCAATCGCAAGCTGCCGAAGTAACAAGAAATGACGAGATACCAAAGAAAAAGATTCTAGATCCAAAGTCACCAACTCACAGTTTGTATAAATCTATCAATTTTCCAACATATTAAGCTTTCTCTCCCTTCATTTTCAGCAACTTTTATCGCAAACTAATTAATTTTCCCTTGAACATTGCAAAATCTCGATTATTTTCATTGATTCCCAGTTCATCTCGATACTAATTCGTCGATTCATTATGGCAGGAGTTTCTTATACTTGGCTATTATGTAGAAAGTGGAGCTATCATTTGCCATTCTTCTGACTATTCCTTTTTATTTTATCTATTTATTTAGAGGATAGTATCAAGTGGAACAAGATGCTGTCCAAGACATTGATCTCTGACGCAATAATCAACAAGATCAAAGAGCGAATTTCCAAATTAAAGAAGCCCGCTTGGGCTGGAAATCCATTGGGTTCCGCTGAGTACCACGTTGCCATTGGAGCCAGCAAAGAGGACATGGAATTCGCGGAAGGTGTCGAAGCCATTCTCAAGAAAATGGGCCTAAAGGCTACGACAGATCAAGAAGAGTTGCATAATTCCCGCACTTTTCTGTTGATTTACAGCGACACGGTTAACATGGATGAGAATATCATCCGACATCTCACGAGAGCAGCCGAGCGCTTCAACATGGGTGAGACGGTAATTCTCAGCCTGGTTAGGCCCGGTTGTCCCAAACAAGTCATTGACCGTGTACCCGACAGAGTCGCTTATTCTCTATCGAATGTTGTTGTTTTCAATTTCGATTGCTTCGGAGAACCAGAGGTGGCATCGCGAAAAGCCGTCATGAATGACTTGCATGGTACCTAACTTTGTTTATTTTACATGATATATGACATGATATAATAGCCGCGCTCTTTTACCTTCTGTTATGTTATTGAAGGGGCACGCCTCGCAGTTTTGTTTCATGGTGCTTTTCCATCTTTTCCAGATATTATCAAGAATAATGCCGAAGAAACCATGAACTATGATTTAACCGGAGTTTGGCTTTGCAAAGCTATTGTAACAAGCCAGGTTACAAATTTCTCTTCAGAGAAAGATTTCACCCTTTTGATCAAACAACAAGGTAACAAGGTAGGTGCGGCACCACTGGGTTCATACTATGTCATTCGTTTAAACTTGTAATGCTTCACATGCATCGGGTAAGAAATTTGCTTTTAACTGGTGGTGCTTGATTGTCAATATGGGTGTGTAGATATACTATGAATTGTTTTCTGGTGACATTTTGAAACATATTGTTTTAGATTACCGGACGTACTGTGGATATGTTTCGAATAGAAGGATCAGTTGAGAAGAATTTCATCAAACTTCGACTCACTTACAGAGGCGAACATAAGCAATACACTGAGCTGTGGGAAGAAAAAGATTACTACTTCACGGCTGAAATAGCCGCAATTATTCATAACCAGGGTATGTCTTAGTATGCTTACCAGTAACGCCTTACACGTTTTTTTTTTATAAGAAACCGGTTTATAAGAAACCTAGATCTAGACGCCCTAAAATTTAAGAAACTTTTAGAACTACAAGGAAATATCTAAGAAACATTAGAAATTTCGGAAACACGTTTTCCCTTTACGGATTTAACAAATGTCAACTACAGTAAGTATGTTTTATGTGCAAAGCATAACATTGTCGGCTCCACATGACGATTTTTCGCATTGATGATTTTTCTTTGTTATGATACTAATATTTTGCCACATTCACGTTTTTTTCTTCGTTTTCACTACAACTTTGTTCATTAAGTTAAGAAACTTTTAAGAAACTTTTAGAACTAAAATGTGGCTAAAAATTAAGAAACTTTTACTACTAGGCCTTGAGCCAGGTTTCTTATAAAAAAAAAACGTGTATAATGAAATACAATTCTGTAAACGTGATCATTTCTGCTAAGTTAAGGACAATTGGGACAGAAGTGCATTGAGGAAATTGAGTTAAATTGTAGTGAACTTGCCAAGGTGAAACTGGTTTTATTTATGATTTGGTTTGTGGTTAAAGTGAATTTAGCATTAGACACGTTTATCTTTTATTTTCTTATACAGGTTATCGATTGGAAGGAGTTTATTTTGAAGAGACAGATGCTGGAACTGAAAGTAAGTCTGGTGCATCGAAATTCGATTCACTGGACGGTCCTTTCAGTGCAACGCTTGAAAAACAAGCTCTCTCTGGGTAAGTCATGAAAATATATTATGATCTATCCATAATATTTGTTAGATTGTTTCCCTCTTGGTCAAGAAAGTTTTTAATTTTGAAAAGGCAACTGAAGGTCAATTGCCTTTCCAAAATTAAAAAGTTGCCTTTATATTTGTAAATAATATAACATTGTCGTAATCAAGAGCTCGTCCATATAGTAGCTGCAAGAGTTTTGTTCTAGCAATGCGAAGTACATCTTTATGTGTATTTCCATTGTAAGTATAATGCATCATGTAAAATATCCTGCATCACCGTCTCTCCCGGCCATCTATACTGTTAACTGCAAAGTTAATGCGCTACTTACATTACAGTGTTATATTCAGTCGTGTTCAAATGAAGATTTGTTGTAATTATAGACACGTCTTTGCTTTTCTAGGTACTACAATTGTACATACTATAATCAGAAGGATAAGTTGGAGACAATTGCACTTGTTCACCAAGGTGGAAGTGAAGTCATTGCTGATTTCTCATTCAACTTTGGCATCACTTCAGTTTGCTTTCTGGATTCTTCGACTGGAAGTCTCATGTTGAACTCTTGTGAAAACAAAAGTAATTCGAGAACATTCCTTGGTAAGTGTTGCACTTATGTTTACTGGCAAATTCTACAAGTCTACAACAATTTTGTTAAGGTGGTGCATTTTACAACAATATTTAACCTAATTTTTGAAAATTATGTCATAATGTAATATGTATCATCATTTATATTGATTGTTATTCTTGTATTGTTTTGTTTTCTAGGCAAATTAACCCAGGATACTGATGGAAGTGTAGCATTTCAATGTCTGCGTTACGGATCCACGTTTGGGTTAGGAGAGAAACCAGAGCCTGTCTCTTTGACGCGCGATCAATTTCACACACTTCGAGTGTCATCTGATTGTGTGGAAGACGATGAACTACTCGAACAACTGCACCATTCCGAATCTGCAAGGTACTCGGTTTTAGTGAATGAACGTTTCTTATGCCATAGCTACTGTCACTACAAATGGATCTCGCCCCTCGGTATTACGAACCACATGCTGTATGACACTATCTGATCAGTTTTCAGTATTACCCTGTGCAGTCCTTGTGTCCACGAAAATTCGAATCTTTGTGAGTCGAACCTCCAGTATCTATGAGAGATGTTACAAAAGTCAGGGAAACTCTGAATTTGACAAAGCAGGGAACCTCTGAATTCAACTGCAGTCGGCTTCAGAGGTTCAACTGTCCGCAAATAATTCAACATGAAATGTCGGACTAATTGTTCGAACTACTTTATAATACAATGTACCTTGGCTTAAACTCGATAAACCAAATTTTTTATGTTTCCATCCATGCTTTGATTCTTCGATAGTCCACTTTGTTATTTATAGCAGTGCAGGGTCAGGTATGAACATGATTTAGAGTGTTTCATTGCTCGCATTTTAGGCCGCAAGGAATGCCGTTCACACCTGGTAGCTATGCGCCATTATCATCGGATGAATTTGCTGTCGTCATCTTCTGCTCTGCGAACGAAGAGGAAAAGGCGGTAAAACTTAAGCAGGAACTTGAAGCTGTACAAGAAATTGAGCCAGTCTCCCTTGATTTTAACGACTGGAAAAAATCCCGAACAATAGTTCTGCTACTTTCAAAGCATACTCAATCAAACACAAGTAAGACATCTCCCTGATACAATGAACTCGCCTCTCCCTTGATGTGGTGAACTTCACGGGATAATGGATTTGACATCTTTATGCTTTCAATTGCTTCTTCGTAAAATTTTTTCTTAGTATGATGTACTTCTTGTTTACTGTGGTATTTTTTACTAGTTTCACTGATACAAGTTAAATAAGTTAGGATTCCATCATCTCTATTATCGTGGCATTATTTTTCACTTCGTTTGAAGACATCCTTGCTTTTCAGAACTTATTGCTGCCATCGAGGATGCTGCGGAGGAGGAAATTCCGATTTTCAATATTGGCTTAGATAGTTGGTTCAGTATTTTCGGATCGGAGAATTGGCAAGACCAAGAACTTCGATTGAAATTAATGAATGCACTGGCAAGATTGAATCAAACTCCAGAATCGACGCTTGATCCAAAGCACACGAATTTCTACGGTCTTATCAAAGGTATTATTGCTATTTCTTTCACATATTGAAGTGTTTCCTATTTCTATTTCTTGAGGCTTCTTGTCAAAACATTGCGTGTTTTCTAAGACCATGGCGCTCGTTAATGCAGAAGCTCTTAGTTCTAGTTATAGATTCAAGATGAATCAATCTTCCTTATGCTATGTGCCATGCATGCATACAAATATACATGCAGTATAAGGACAGCTTTTCACCATGCATACATACATACAAACATACATACATACATACATACATACATACATACATACATACATACATACATACATACATACATACATACATACATACATACATACATACATGCATACATACATACATACATACATACATACATACATACATACATACATACATACATACATACATACATTCATACATACATACATGCATACATACATACATACATACATACATACATACATACATAAATACATACATAAATACATACATACATACATACATACATACATGCATGCATACAATGTGATACAGCGCAGTGCAATACAATGCAATGCAATACAATACAATTCAATACAATACAATACATAGATGTAACTTCTTTTGCAGGCATCAGAAAACGTATAGACTCTCCAAAGTTCAATTTGACAGGGTTGTATGGTGTTGAAGTTGTGGGCACGAATCCGCCCGAGGAAGTCACAAAGTATTCAAACCTGGAGGATGAAACTGTTCAGGTTTATAGATATTTCATTACTTGCCTTCCTTCACAACATACACCCTATCCATACATTGATATTTCATTGACAACGCGGACTGATATTCATAGATGGAGATTCTGATATTGTCTTAACGATTGCAAGCTTTAAAGCTTGTGTCCCCTGCTGTCATATAGTGTCTTTGTTATTATCATTTCCATGCTTTAACGCATTCATCCAGATGTGGAGGCAGCAACGTGTCTTTTCTACAGCTGCCTACAGTTCAGTTACTATACTTCTGAATCTAGTCCATGCTATATATTTCTTTTTTCAGATGGTGAACAAGCCGTCGATGATATTTATTTATTTTGACGTGGTTGAGAACAAGATCTCAATGGCAACTGACTACATTGTGACGAATCTTGTCGGCGAAGTTGAACCAAATACATACACAATGACAATGAGAAATGACGCGGGAACGTATGAACTACGAATCAATGAGGATATGGATAAGATGTTTGGTAAATATTTCAGCAAAAGAACGAACAAAGAGGTTGGAAACTAATTTCATTTCTAACTTCTATTCTCATTTTCCGATGTTTTGGCATTAAGTGATTAAATGTTTTATTACCGTCGGGCGTTATATATTTTGCAAGCTTTTGGCAGCTATTTCTTTCTGCGGCTATAATGTTTATGCTTCTGCGTAGCAGAATTGCTTATGTGATACCTGACCTACGAGTTGATTAATTCAACTTGACCTGTTGCCTTGTGAAGGACCTTTTGCCTCTGGGCCAAGGCAGCATATCTTTGGTTCTTTATTAAGATCAACCACTAACTTTGGCAATGATTTTATTTAGCACACTTTACTACTGCATCGTGCAGAAGGTAGCATGAGTGGAGTCTACGTGATGGGCAAAGAGCAGTCTCCAACTGGAATTGTTCAACTGGGAAAGAGAGCTGTTGATGTTTCATTCGGTGGATATTTACTTCCCGCAGTCATGTCCAGGAATCAGCTGATCTTCAATGCTCCATGCCCAATGCAGAAGAATATATTCCTTACGTACACAGGTGCGTTTGTGTATAGTATGCTGTTAAACTCAAGTAACCTCAATTATTGAGTATTTCCTTCTTGGTGCTTTCAATCCTCTCTCTTATCATTTCGGAGAAGCTTGAGAAATCGAAGAGTTTGAGGTAAAAAGGGAAATCGGAGATAGAGGCGGCGTTTGGGATAGGTGGAGAGAGTTTGGTATAAAAATGGATGGCATGTTTGAATAGAGGCTGCTAATGAATAAGAGAGGTGTTCTTTACCGACAGTGCTTGAAGTGAAGGGTTTCCGAAATGAGGAGGAACCCTTGTGGATGGAAATGAAATACGTTTTACTGTACCCATCGTCCGAAATTTAAGAAGCTCTTGTAATACAGTTGTGGCTTAAGTGGTTTCGAACTTGTCTGTGCATTATCGCTGTCGTAACATGATTCCTTTGCTTTCAGCTCGTGCCCTACAAAAACCGGATGGAAATTACCTGTATGGTAATGTTTACACTTCCAAAGTGGCTTCAGCAATAATTAACTTTGATGCAAAACAGTATATTGCCCGTTTACAGAAAGTGCAAAAGAAAAAGGTAAAGTAGATCGCACTTGCTATGTTTATTTATCTGTGTTCACTTCTTTTTAGTTTAATTCGATATGTTCTCTCGGCTTCAGACCGATGAAAAGCTGGAAGCTGAAGGTTGGCTCCTTAATATTGTTGAGACCTATTGGCGATCGCTAGAGAGTGGTGACTACGATGGGTTTCTCGAAGGTATTTGCTTTGCTTCAATGTAGTTTTGTTTGTTTGTTTAATGTAATACACCCTCTTGGATTCTCTTCTTTGAAGTTCTATCTATCTTAAATTAATTACATGTGGTCTTTTGTATAGTGTCTCTGATATCGACTGATAGATCCGGGTACTTAATTACCTGCTGTGCTAAACTACGTATAATAATAATAATGATAATAGTGCTAAACACTACATTTTGTGAACTTCAACTAGCAAGTATTCCACTTTTTATTGTATTTTTTATCAACTGTTTCATTGCCCTCTCATTCCAATTGCCAGTTGCCAAAGATGGAATGGAAACGACTTTTGCAAAGGCTTCTTTCGATAAAGAAACTATCAATCATTTGAAAATGCAAGGCAAGTACATTCCTAACTCAGCAGTATTTACTGGAAAGAAAGCTCAGATTCAGATGGGCAAACCAATTGGACAAACAAGATTCGACTTCAAGATGGATTTCGAAAAATGCACCCAAGTTGGATATTACATTGGCTGCGGAGACAGTGATCACAAACTACACGGTTGGTGCAAATCTTTTTGGATATCGCTTGTTTAGTCTGTTTTTTCTTCACAATTCAAATATGCGTTAACTATTTTAGAGTAGACTTCCATAAATCGATGCCTTTGGGTGATTCAATGTAATGTCGTCATGCTATGGACGTGTGTTTGTGAGACCATAACACAATTTCTTACCTTTTACCCTTTCATCCTGGCAGGCATAATGAGCTATGAAGAAGAGGAAGAGTTCTTGCACTCCAGTCAGTACGACATCATGATCAGCTATAGAAGCTGGGATGCTCGCTGGGTAGATTTGCTGCAAGCATTCCTTGAGCAGAACGGATACACAGTGTGGAGAGATCGCCGTATGGACGTCGGAGTTAACTGGAGCGAAGACATCACCAGAGCTGTCAGGCGAGCTGGTTAGTCGAGTTTTCTTCATTTTCAATTTACTATTCTTTGTTATTTACTGAGAGACTCTTTCGTTTGGCATATTGGTTGACATTGGGGCAGATTGCTTCACGTCAAACCTGCATTATATCAGGCTTGTTGACTTTGATTTATATCTGCGAACAATTATTTTGACGTTGGCCTAGTCATTACCAGTCTGTTAAGGGTGGTTATTTAAGTTAATTGAGATTTATTATAAAATGGAATCGGCTGCATTGCGCATTGCTCAGTTGGCGTGAGGAACTTATGTATGATCTTCACTTCTGTGTTTCTCCTTTCAGGGTGTGTGTTGGCTGCAATATCCGAGAATTACTTGACATCGGTGCTATGCACGAAAGAAGTGAGAATGGCCAGCGATATTTCCAAGCCTGTCATACCCTTGGTATTGCCTGAAACGTGTCCAAAGGAGAATCCTGCTCATAAACTGGTTTCAAGCTCTTACAAGGTTTGATTATTCATTATTTTTGCGACTTCCAGAACTTGGGTTCGTTCGGTTTGCTCGAAGACATCAAGTAGTTGTGACTCGTGTATTGACCATGATTGTGTTTTACAGGAAAAGAATTTACCAATCACCATTGCAAGTGAACTGTCTGAAATCACGTGGGTTGATTTCAGGCCATTGGCTAATTTGGATTCATCCGATCCAAGCAATGTCAAAGAATTCGGAAAGAAGTATGGCACATGCTTGCAATCGCTATTGCGCATGCTGGAAGAGATCATGGATCATGGAAGAGTTGTCGATTTACAAGGTGGGAGGAAGTGCCACCTCTACGTCTAATATAGAGTCATTCTTTAGTTAACCTTAGTTAACCTTAGTCAATATAACGAGCATGAGTTGATCGACCTTACCTTAATTAACCTTAGTCAATATAACGAGCATGAGTTGATCATATCTATAGGTGATTGGGACGTTGTTGTTGGAGAGAATGACAGGGAACAGAAAATGACGTTATCCTTACTGGCAAGCATGAGTTCTGAAGTCGAAGGTGTGATGAGCTCAGATATTTACGAAGACGCAGACATTCCACTGCATAAGAAGGATTCCTGGTGCCACGGGTCTAATCTGCACATGCTGGCACAGTACAAGGGCAAAGGCAAATCGCTCGATTTTACATTTGACTGCAAAGTATCGGCAGATGGTGACTCATTTGCAGGTTTGTGCGCATTTTTAGTTTCCAAAATGAAGACTAAAAACCCATATTGTCTATTCATTCTTAGGTTAACTAATTAACATGTACAGTTATGTACAGTTATGTACAAGTTCTTGGGCACTCCCCCTAACATAATAGGCCGTTTTACCCTAATCAAAGTGCCAATCATACTCTCGTATTTACTCTCCATTCTGGCTTTCACCCCTGTCAGAATCTTCTTTATAGAAGGAAGACAATATTTGGTAGATGTAGGTGTAGACATACTTATCAATTAATTTTTTTTACTTGCAATGTTTCGATCTTAACTTGTTTCGTTTTTTAGGGCTTTGTCGAATACACAACACACCGTGGGAGAACCCCACAGAGGGGAAAGCTCTCGATCCAACAAGCATAGCCATGACCTATTACGAGACGTCCAATGATTGTGCTGTCTTGCCTGCAAGAGGAGTTAGAAAAGGCAAGCGACTGGACGTTGAGTTTCAGTGCGTGGAAACTGGTGAATTTATCTTGGACATGGAACATGCCTATTCAATTCTTAAGGATGCTTACAAGGGTATGAAAAGAGATCAAATAGAAGCGAGCATAACTACGTTTTTAGAAGTAAGTATCAACCATGATGCATTCCGTATTTACTCGAGTGACCCCCGCCCCAAAATGAGCGCCGCAGTTATCCTTTTTGTAAATACGGTATTGCAATAAATTGGAGTACATTGCATGATGGGTCGCATTAAGGAAAGTTTGACTTGTTTCTTCGCAGAAAACAATTGAAAATGCATTGGTCTATTGTTCCTCAGTAACAGACTGCGGCAGAAGATTTTATTTCTTTATATATGGGGATTTACTAGCTATCACCCGCCCGAGATTTCTCGATAGTGTTGTCTGACGAGTATATTCATGCTTATTCCTAGACTTTTAAGAAGTATGACAGAGATGGAAGTCATTGTTTGGACATGGATGAATTAGAGCTGGCTCTAAGGGTGGCGAATATGAACTGTTCAGCAGGTAAGAGGATTTTATATACTAAATGCGGTTATGCTTTCACAATTAACCGTAAAATACCGAACTCTATGCAATTCTACGTTTAATTAAATACTTACCAATATTGTCATGCTGGATTGAATGAATGATTTATGCTGTAACTTTATCTTTGCCATGTGCCATGAAGGTGCCTGGGTTTTCCAGCAGCAATTTTTCTTTTGTTAATTACCATGAAGAGAAATCATAAGCCATGTTGAACACGTCATCATTCTAACAAATTTCATGTCTTGATGCATTAAACTCGTTGAGTTGATGATTGTTGTTTGACTGGGTATTGCTTTAAACTTGCAGAGGACAAGCAAAGAATAATGAAGGAACTCGATGTTGATGGCTCTGGTACAATAGAATTTTACGAGTTTCTAGCATACATTGCAAAATTGCGCCAGAATGCCCGCAACAAGGCAGTGATGAATTCACCAGCTGCAAAAATGGTTAGTAGAGGCTTTGTCTCGAGACTCTGTTCCATTCAATGATTTTGGGACACATCGGGACGAGAGCACCCAAGGACACGAGAGACAGATCTTTTGGAGCATAGCATGGATCATGACCTGTTATCAGCTCTGTAATAACTACTTGGTAAGATCAAAAACCATGTTGACTTACTAAGCAAGACAACATGGTCCCGTTTTATCGTATGAACAGTAAACTAATTTTATATTGGAAGTGCGGAATGGTTATCATAGGTATCTATCTCACTTACGATGCACATGCACATCGAATTTTCACGTCATAACATTATTTATACTACTGTTACATTTTGGCTATTTGAAATAATCCACAGTTAGGCCGAAGTGTTTGCACTGAACACCATTTTATAATACCGACTTTCAAGATTTTTAATTAATTAATTAATTAATTAACTTATTTATTCATATCCATTTGTATCTATTTTCAGACATAGTTGATGTGCGGTTAGAGAAGAGACACCTGTTACTCTGAGTTCCATGCTTACGCACTACTCAGACACATCGATCGTTATTTGTCCGTAGCTATGCTTTTTACATCATTTCGTCGGTATATACAATTTTCACTCAGTCATGTATACACACACAAACACACATACACACATATATAAATAAGCTCGCATGCCTTTCAAACTTTCCAGTTGCTTGGTGGTACATTTAAACACATTCTCTTTTGGCTTTTTAAATGTATTTCTTATTTTCTTTAATACGATTGGAAATAATTCTTACCCTTGATTCGATCCGATTTATTCTTGCATTCTGCACTTCAATATATTCGTGTTCAAAGCGTTCAAGTATTCATGGTGTATGTAAGTAGCTCAACATTTTTACCCATATTTTCGATCTCATACTGATGATTTATGTCGTTATGTATTTTAAGCGAGGCTGAAAGAATATGGACATATGCCGAAGAACGAGAAGCTTATTTTTGGATGAACATTGACAATCAAAAGTTAAAGCTACAATTTACAAATTAAAGTTGAAACTCGACACGTTGAGGTATATTTACAAAAAGTTTTAATGATCTTAATTTTCTTGTATTGTCAAATTTAGTAGTCTCGACTTTCTCACAAGCCAAGCATTTTGGTGTTTTCTTTTTGATGTTTTTCGAAACCTCAGTTTCGCTTGTTTCATTTTCAAGTCCCTTGCAAATTAATTCTTCTGGCATTTTTGTCGCATCACTTGCAGAAATTGTTTGATCTCGAATTTTTGGAAACTCTAGAATTTCCTTCCTCTTAGCCGATTTACTTGTGTTTCTATTAACAATGAAATCAAATGTCGCAAGTCTCGTTTCCCCAATGCAAACTCGATGCATATTCGCATGCTCGTCATAAATTGCCAAGGCTGTATAGTAGCCCCCACCTTTGTATATTTTCTTTGGACTGATCGGATGAGAATATTGTTGTTGTTGTTGAAGTGAATGTTGCCTTTGCTGTTTGTCGATGCTTTTGCCTATGGCCATTGTAGCACTTGATATTTTCTTTGCTCTTTTCAACTTTCTCTTCTTTTCCACTGCTTCCTCTGTTTGCCCAAACAATCCTGAAATCTCAAGACAATCAGTTAAGGGATGAACGCTTGATGAACCTTGGCCCTCGGGGTATGACGTCATACTATTTAACTCTGGTTTTGATTTTGATGCGTTCCATTGTCTCGCTTTCTGTCTTCTTGAAGAAGATTGTCTCTCGTCTTGTGTGTCTCTGTTCTCGGATCTCAATTTGATTTTGTTTGCATTTCTGCGAAGTTTTACATTTATTATCCCCAAGGTTGAATTTTTATCAAATCCATAGCTTCTGTCATTTGATCTGAAGTCCTTCTGTCCAGTTGTTCTTGTGGAACATTTTTTTAGCAGTTTTTCTTCATTCACTTGCATTTTGTTTTGTATAATAATCTCTTTTTATCTCAATTCTAGCAACACAACCAATGATGCAGTCCAAAAGATTGGCTCGCTTTATATCAGCATTCTTGGGTAAGCCTTGGAAATTGAACCTAAGACCCGATTTACTTGATGCTATTATGAGCTAAGAACCAAGTTTATTTGCTATTTTGCTGCTTACAACCGTTTCCCTGAGTTTAACACTGCAACATCTTTGTGTTATTTGCAAAATTGCATTTTTATGACCTGATTAGCACGGCAACACAACACTCACAACCGGCCTCGACTTTGTTTTCATTGCTGCTAGGCCAGGATTTAAAATTTCAAAACGACAAGACCGTGAATTTTGTAATTCAATTATTAATTCGACGCTTTGTCGGTTTTAAGTTTTCACATGCATCTGGAAATCCTTTGGTTGTTTTCAGTTTAATTTTTAAACGTTTGCGTCCGTGTCTTTATTACAAGTATGAAGGACGATTAAAATTTTAATTACAAAACGTGCATTTTCTTTGCAACCACTTTGCGATGTAGTAAAAGTTTGCATGTAGCTAGCAGTACTCGGTACATAAGAACGTGCATTTTTTGTTCATTTTGTTCGAAACATGATTGGATACAAAAGTGCAGGAAGACCTACTATTTTCCATTCATGTATGCTCGTTAATTGGTATGGTTCATGTATGTGTAGACAACATACAATGTTTCAATTAGATCAGGGTCACCTTTGGCTAACAAAAATAAATAACTGATTAAGGAGATAAATATACAATGTTCCGAGACATAATATTGAGCGCATTTTATAGAATGTTATATTATAAAATCTAATTGCTAAATTAAGTAAATGACAAGGGCGACGCTTAACTTGATAAAGTACGACATATTTGATTTGGAGCGACAGACTGTACTTTCAGCGGCACATTCGCCAAACGTAATTTTATTGATTCCGCACATGAGAATGGCGACATTTAACTTAGGCCTTTAACCTAACTTTTTCATAAAAACAACGTGTACTGGCCAAAGTTTTTGAAATCTTGCAGAATCAATGGAGGGCGAAGTTGTGAAGAAGGGTGCAAAAGGGCGAAGTGGTGAAAAGGGGTGCATAAATTTTGATTGCAAAAAAGTGGATATGATTAAGTAACGTTCTTAAATACTTGTATTTCTATTTTCAAAGTTTAGAAATCTATTTTCCGATGACACAATCAAAGTTATGTATGGTTTTTTGTTAAATTTTTGCGACTTGTTGCTTTTTTTTACCGCTTTATAACAAATTTTGTTTTGACTCGGGTAAAGGTGACTTTCACGCAACATGGAGAGGTTTTGCATCTGCGAAATGGCAATTTCAACTTGCAAAAATTGCTTTGTTTTCTTCTACATATGACATTTGATATTAAATAATGATATGATATTAACTGATTTCATTACGTCCTTAAAGTGCTTATGCAACCTGAAATGAATTGTCGATTTTTCTACGAAAATGGAAAAAAAAGATCTGAATATTACTATGAACCTATTTTGAATGTTTTCTTGCGATTATATGTACGATTATTTTCAAGCTCAAGCACACCCAGTTCCCTTGAAGATCTCTCTCCAATTATATGACGTCATTTTGATGACACGCCAAACGCTTTTTGTAGGAATAGTATGGGATAATTTGACCGCACAAGACATTTTTTTATAATTCAACTTAGGTCACACCAATACTCTCACCAGGGGCTAAAATCATAATGTTTTCCCCCACATTATTATTCAATTTCTATTTCTATTTTAAATTTTATAACTAATGGCGACGTTTAGGCCGGCTTGTTTTTTTTTTGCCGTGGTACGCAAAGGTCTCTGGGATTCCGCATAGTTCTGACGTCAGCAACGTGTTTATTGCAACAAAATTTGTCCAGATTCCCTATTTTCACAATGAATAGCTCAAAAACTGCAAAATCTTTTTAAATTCTATCTCCGGCATTTTGGTAAGCATGTTGAAGTCTATACGTGACAGCTCCGGCATATTCTCCGGCGTTTTGATAAGCATGTTCAAATCTATAATGACAGCTTTTTGCTGTCAGAAATAACAGCAAAAAGCTGTCATTTTTGACAAAAACTATGCATAAGCCCTTTAAAAAACGGGTTTTTATTTGCGCCTGTGGCAACTGAGAATTACTTTTTTAAATGCGTTTGTTTTTTTAAACTAAACAAACAGCTCTGCGTCACTTTAAGGCTGTCCATTTAAATTAATAAATACGTTTCTGTTAGCAGGAAATTGGGCTAATTTTTACTTCCCGATAAATTCAGCATAATTTGGCATTTTCGCGACCCACCTCGCAATGAAACGGGCATTATATCCATTGCATTTTAGTAGTTGAGGGTAACCGGTAAATACAACAACTTGTTCTTTATTCTTGAGTGTCATATTTCAGGAAATAATGAAAATTAATATTGTTTTTGCGAACTTTTATTAATTGTTTGCCAAATGAAATTAGATGGTGATCAGTATTCGAGTATAAAGTGGGTTCGTCCGACATCAGTCATACTCAAATACTGCAGTCATAACGTAGGCTTCAGCCCACAAGTTCCAGAGAAAAGGCTTTCAGGCATATAGGTACATCACACTGCAGAGTGTTGAGGTGAATTCATACGAAATTCTTATCCAGAGTTGAATCTATATTCTATATAATCGGCAAAATGCCACCTCCATTTACTATGGTCGGACAAGTGATGTTTTCAGTTGCTTTGGCCATAATTATGGTAGTTGGTGTTGTTGGGAACATCCTCATTGCTGTTATATTCACTTGGGGACAGGACATGCGACAAATGCAGAGATCTACAAGACTTCTCATCACACACCTTGCAATAGCTGACATGATTCTCGCTTTCGGCATTTTAGTCCATCTACTGAACTTGAACAAGGTCAACGTGAATTCAATCGACGCCATCTGTCAATACAGTGGGTTCTCCTGCAACGGCTTGGTCATTACATCCATTTGGCTCATCACGATAATCGCCATCAATCGATACTCGTTGATTGTGAAACGCGGATTTGGATTTAAAGACAGATCCACATTCATATGGTTAGCAGTTGCTTGGGTACTTCCTGCAGGGGTTGGTATCGGCCCCGTCCTTGGTTGGTCACGGTATATTGCGCGACCAAGACACCTCATCTGCCAATTACAATCCTTGGAGCCACAGTCATTTGCTGTCGTGTATTTACTGGCATTTATAGCCCCAGTGCCGTTCCTAACTTTTTGCACAATCAGCATTTTGAATCTCCTCAGAAAACAAAACAAGGTGTTGCATGGCATGCAAACTGAAGAACCTGGACCTTCACATCGACAAAACATCAACTCCAACCGACAGACACTGATGCTTCTTGTTGTTATTGTGGGATTTGTCATTTGCTATTTGCCCATCAACATATTAAAGATAATTCGCAATAGGACAAATATGAGTAAAATCCCATCATATGTGGATGCACTGCTGCTGTTACTGTGTCTTTCGAATCATGCTATCAACCCAATCATCTATGGAATCATGAATACCAAGTTTAGACAAACACTCATCAGAATGATATCCACTGCAACTTCACTTACATGTGGTAAGCGTGTAATCTCTAGGGAGGATACAATGGAAACTCAAGAGGGACACGAAGACAATTGACTGTTTTGCGAGTGCAATTGCATAATCAACTGTAATTGCATAAACCCGACTACGACAACTTTCGTTGTTTATGTACATGTATATCATTGAGCATATAATATTATTTTTTAATCGTATATACCCAAATCTTGCGAAATTTATTGCGTTACTTCTAGTTGCCCAGTTTTCTCTGTTCCTCAATTGCATAGGCGCATGTCCCAGTGATGAAAGAGTGCCTCTAGTTGTGCCGAACTGCTGATTAAGGCTACACAAATCTGAGGGGCACTTTTGGTCACATCTCTTCTTTTCCATTATGTTGCTTCTTATTTAAAACGAGGCGAAGTTGCCTTTCTTGCCGATTGCGTCTTGGTTGGCTCCAGCTTTTGCGATTGTGACTGCGTTGCCGCCATGACTTCGCTTGGTTGGTCTTGTGTCTTTAACTTTGTTTCAGTTTCTTTACCAATTTTGTTGCATCTTTGGCTGTACAAATGAGATGTTTTGTATAAAGTCAGCTCGGCCAACCCAAAAGTTAGAGTTTATCTGCAAGCTTGGTAATGTTTCATTATAAATGTTATCCTGTCTTTTTTACAATGTGCGCATGCAGCATATTGAATATTTTAGAATATAAGCTGAGGCCATGTTATTTTCATGACAAAAACTTTCAATTATGAGACAACAAAGTTCAGGTTGTTTTGAAAAACGTCGGCTTATATTCATCGGCAAATTGGTTGTTTTTGAAAATAAACCATTTTGATATTCCCCCATTTGTGTCAGCCGCGTTTCTTCAAACAACCGGGCCATTTGGAAAGCGCGAAGTAGAGCAGGTATCGTCATTGGCCCTTGGATTTTTACTCCCATATAACAAATAACATGCCCTGCCTCTTCTTGTCAATTTTCCCTTCTTATCTTTCCAGTTTTCCATTTTTTACCTGTCTTGCTTGCAACGAAATTAAGCGCGATTTATTATACGAAAAGAGAATTAAAATGTAAATTGAATTTCCCCTTCCACATTTAGAGTGGGTTCGCCTATGCCATACTTCTTCGTAATTTTAGTACGTACCAGTCCACGAAAGATGGACCAAGTTGCCTGTGTCCGCACGTGCAAATCAATCAATTTGATGTTGAGCGTTCATGCTGGTGTTAGTGCCAGTGTTAGTGTTAGTTTTGGTGTTAGTGTTAATGTTGTTTTAATGTTGGTGTTAGTGTTAGTGCTAGTGTTATGTAGCGTGGCTGGGTAAGCAGGTATAGTCAAGAGAACACAAGATGTTGCTTGCTCGAGATCAATCATTCAACTAAAATACTATTATAATTTTACCTAAGTTAAAACAATCATAATACGACACATCAATCAATAGTGACAGCAACAACGGATATAATATAGACAAACGACACGGTCACAAGTACATCACAGGAAAACAATATAACTAACACGAACATGATTCTACTTCTAATATATTAACACAGACATGATACAATTTATACTTACGCAATCATAATATTACAGTTAGTGCTAGTGCTAGTGCTGGTGTTAGCTCCAGAGTTCTCACAGTGATGTTTTACAACGCAGAGCATCACTGTGGTGTCATCAGAGCGTTGTGTCTGCAACGCTTGAAGTAAGCCTTCTATGTATTGAAACTCAATATGGAGAGCAGTGAGAACACATGCATATGACGATTATCTCGAAAGTAAAGAAATCATATAACCATTTACATTTCATAGAGACACATAAGGGAGACAATTGCTCGATTACTCAGTATTTTCAAAACTGATCGTTCCATAATTTTGCTCATAGTATTTCAAAACCAAATAAACAGCGTCTTTTTAGTAAGATTTCTGGAGACATCATTATCCCAATCCAACAGGATGGCTGGATTTGTTCTTTGTAACATTTATTTTTACTTTGAAGCTAGGAGAGACATTTCCAACGAAATAAGGATGAGAGTAAAGTTAAATTAAAGGCTATTTATGTAATGGATGCAGTGAACAAGCTCGAAATCATGTTTTAGTGATTAAGGAATAACTGTAAGTAACGTACAGTTGTCAAATGCACCTCAGAATTACTCAAAATCGATCAGTATGGCTTTCGATTTCAGCCAAGATCGAATGAACAACATGTCACATTTTGTTGCATGATTTTTTTATTTGCGCCTGTGGCAACTAGGAATTAATTTTTTAATTGCGTTGGTTTTTTTAAACTAAACAAACAACTTTCCGTCATTTTAAGGCTGTCCATTTAAATTAGTACAAAAATTTCTATTGGCAGAAAATTGGGCTGATTTGTACTGCTCGATAAATTCAGCATAATTTGGCATTTTCACAGCCCGCGTGGCAACGAAACGGGCATTATGCCCATTTGCATTTTAGTAGTTGAGGGTAATCGGTAAAAATAACAACTCGGAAGATTATTCTTTATTCTTGAGTGTCACATTTTAGGAAATAATTGGAAACAATCTTGTTTTTTGCGACTTTTTATTAATTATTTATCAATCGAAATTAGGTGGTGATCAGTATGCGAGTATAAAGTTGGATCGTCGGACACCAGTCATACTCAAAAATGCCGTCATATCATTGCACTAGGCTTGAACCCACGACTTCAAGAGAATAGTGTTTAGGTGAATTGATACGAAATTGTTATAAAGGTTGAATCTATATTCTACATAATCGGCAAAATGCTACCTCAATTTACTTTGGTCGGCAAAGTGCTGTTTTCAGTTGTCTTGGCCATAATTTTGGTGATTGGTGTTGTTGGAAACATACTCATTGCTGTAATATTCACTTGGGGACAGGATATGCGACAAATGCACAGATCTACAAGACTTCTCATCACACATCTTGCAATAGCTGACATGATTCTCGCTTTCGGCATTTTAGTCCATCTACTGAACTTGAACAAGGTCAACGTGAATTCAATCGACGCCATCTGTCAATACAGTGGGTTCTCCTGCAACGGCTTGGTCATTACATCCATTTGGCTCATCACGATAATCGCCATCAATCGATACTCGTTGATTGTGAAACGCGGATTTGGATTTAAAGACAGATCCACATTCATATGGTTAGCAGTTGCTTGGGTACTTCCTGCAGGGGTTGGTATCGGCCCCGTCCTTGGTTGGTCACGGTATATTGCGCGACCGAGACACCTCATCTGCCAATTACAATCCTTGGAGCCACAGTCATTTGCTGTCGTGTATTTACTGGCATTTATAGCCCCAGTGCCGTTCCTAACTTTTTGCACAATCAGCATTTTGAATCTCCTCAGAAAACAAAACAAGGTGCTGCATGGCATGCAAGCTGAAGAGCCTAGACCCTCACGTCGACAAAATATCAACTCCAACCGACGGACAGTGATGCTTCTTGTTGTTATTGCGGGATTTGTCATTTGCTATTTGCCCATTAACATATTAAAGATAATTCGCAAAAAGACAATGAGTAAAATCCCATCATATGTGGATGCACTGTCCATGTTACTTTGTCTTTCGAATCATGCTATCAACCCAATCATCTATGGAATCATGAACACAAAGTTTAGACAAGCACTCATCAGAATGATGCCCACTGCAATTTTACTTGCATGTGGCAAACGTGTAACTTCTACCGAGGATTCGGCAATGGAATCTCAAGAGGGACACGAAGGCAATTGACTTGTTTTGCGAGTGCAACTGTATAATCAACTGTAATTATATTAACCCGATTACGACAAATTTTGTTGTTTATGTACATGTATATCATTGAGTATGTACTATCATTATTTAATCGCATATACCCAAATCTTGCGACATTTGTTGCGTTACTTCTAATTGCTTAGCTTTCTCTGTTCCTTATTGGCATAGGCGCATGTCCCAGTGATGAAAGAGTGCCTCCAGTTGTGACTAACTGCTGATAAAGGCTGCACATATCTGAGGGACACTTTTGGCCGTATTGCAGGACATGGTCCTTGTAGCGAGGTTTTACCATATTGCCTTATTTTAAAAACGAGGCCATATTGTGATGGTTTCTTTTTTGGCTTCGCCGCTTGGCTGGCTCTGGTCTTTGCGATTGCGTTGCCGTCATGACTTGGCTTGGTTTGGTTGGTTTGTATCTTCGACTTTGTTACCGTTTCTTTGCCAGTTTTGTTGCAGCTTTGGCTGCACAAATCAGTGGATTTGGTTAGTTTTATTAATGTTATGTATACGAATTAATCTCAATTTATAGCATTGTGGTTTGGTCGAGGTCAATTGAAATTGTCAAGCATGCATAGGCCCATTCACGTGCCAAGATGTAGGGGCCTACTTCACTTCGAGGAATACAGGTTTATAAAAATGGCCGCTATACATAGAATCGATCCATCTTAATATTATTTTAGATCAATGTAATGCTACATTTAAGTAATTTTATCAGTAGCCAGTAATAAGTCCTTGCGATTATATTTTTCAATTAAGATGACAACATGCTAGATGCCCAAGGTATTACAACGCTTCGCTTCGTCTTCACTCAAACCAGTTCGCCCGGATCCAAATTGGCCAATTCGCTCTCCGGAGATCACTACATCGAAATCAAACTCTGAATGATGAAAATTTTCAACAAAGGAAGAAATATGCATTTTGAACATTCAACTGTTCTTGCTTCGGCTCTGCAGAATCTCCTCAGAAGTAAACCAAACATGCGGTGAGTCTAGCATCAAGTATGCCATTTTTTAATTTCCATTGTAAACGTTTCCGATATCTTAGCGAATATAGAACAAACCGTTGATGGAATGGTTTACTTTCCCTACAGATAGCATACTTTTTTCAGCACGTTTTTTATTCACTTCACTCTATTTTATTTTTTATAGTTTGTCTGGACAGAATTATCTGCACAGATGTTGCCGGATAAAGGAAAGAAGACAAGTTTTGCAGCTTATTTTGATGATCATTCGCGTACATTTTTGTTTTTTAATAAGTTATTTATTCATCATAAAAACTTAGGGTGTGTGTTTTCTTGGGAGAAATGATAGGCATAGGCTAATTTAAGGAAAATAAAGAGTACTATAATAGTAATAATTTAACCATCTGTAGGATATTTAAGGAATTCTCTTCTAGTGATAGGATAATGATGTAGGCTAATTAAGGCATGCGCATTATAGATCCAGGATAGAAGTGCAATAACCGTAATTTAATATAATGACATAATTAGGCTAGTGGGAATAGAGGGGGGTTGTCTGGGGTGGTGCGACTGGGGGAGGGCAGGCCACGATGGCTGTGAAGGCACTGCTGTCTTTGCAGCTGTTGTGGCCTATGGCCATAGGTTACCCGTGACCCTATGGTCGCTGGTTTGTCCCGGACGCTCTGTTCCATAAAAGGTGGGAGGAAGTAATATAATCTTTTAAAAAAACCAACCCCTTTCGCCATGCCAGTTCTTGTCCTGTGTCCTGCTGTTGGCTACCTTGCTTTGCCATACAGCCCTATGTACTCATAATCCCCTATCCAGCTCAGCCAATTGTCAGAGGCCCTTGAACTACGCCTCCATTCCCAAGAGATGAGAAAATGTTTGATCAATCTTGTTATTCAATCACAATACCTCATTATCACAATTCCTATCCAAGTTCATTTGCCGAATTAAATGTTAGAAAATTACTGGCTTTGAAGCATGTCAAAAATCAACAGAACAATGAAATACAACTCTCAAAGTCCGAAAATGCAGCCTGTTCACATAAAAGCCAAACGTTCCTAAGCCTCGAGTTTTAAGCAAAATAGGCCGTGAAAATAAACATGAGGCAAATTATTCATGAGAGCATTAAGCATTGCCCCCCGTAGGCCATAGCGTCATTGCATTTACTGCACCCCCCAGATCGTATCATCATTATTTGATCAGACGAATGGCTGAACGAATCACAATACAAAAGCGAGGACCATAATATATTGTTGCCCCTTTCATGCGAAATAATTCACGTGAAACAAAATTACTATTCTTTTTGCAAATAAAAAACCAAAAATACTTCGTCTAGATAACTTAGTCTAGAATGAATAAACAATAAGGACTGCTAATATAATGGCAGCTGCCAATTTCTAGAAAATGTTAAAGTGTACTATAAACACTGTACTATAAACATTACAAATCATATAAACTCCAAAGATAGAATAAGAGAAACATCCCCTATTTCTTTAATCTTACCTTTTCACTATAAAAAAATACAGATAATCTGAAACGTTATCCTATAAACAGCTAAAACAACACTAAAAACTCTGCTGTTAATCATTATTAAAATTAAACTGATAACACTAAAATCAACACTAAACTCGTCACCTAAAATTCTAACTATTAATACTAATACGGCCATTTGAGATATAACTGCAACTGCAGCTATTTATAGTCAATGTCAAAAAGTCAAAAACTATAAGTACTACAACAGCTATTAACAATACTCCACTAACATCACAAGCAAACAGATCAATTGTATCAAAAAGATAGCTGACAAAAACTTGGCCATATCACGAAAAACTCAATTGGGCGAAAAGAAGGCATGTAGCACTCAAATAGGTGGAAAAGGAAACTGGAAAACTAAATGGTTGACACTGGACTATAGCTGCATTCATATGACTAGAGTCACTATTAGCTTGCTAACATTGATCTACAAGCTCAATCACTGTATAGATAAGCACCGCAAGTAAAACAAATAAGTTGTTTGCAGATAGAGTAGTAAAGGAAAGTAGTAAAGAGACAAGATACAACAATAAACACTGAAGCAACTGCAGCAACCTATATACTATTATTAAAATAATAACTATAAAGCCAAGCTAGAAATACAAGACAACAAACCTACAACTATCCGATGCAAAACTATACTCGAAGTTGAAATTAGTACTACTACAGTTGATCCATGCTATGCCAAATATTAGGATAACTACAAAATTTGATCAAATTAACAAGAATTTTAGTCATATAGCGTCAAGCTGTTCTCAAACTATCTAGACTCAATCATAGTAGTAGTGTGACAATAATAAGTTACTAAAGTAAACTAATTATTACTACCAAAACGGATGATTCTAATATAACTGACTTTACTTCCAGTAGTGCGGAACATTCACATCGTTATTTTGGTTTAGCGAAGACTTCAAAACTAACATACTGCAAATAAAAATCAAATATCCACTAAACAAAAAATAATAAACTATTGCCTAATAAAACTAATAAATGTTAATAAGTGCAAAAAGAAATTCATTTGAATCAGTGAATTGCAACCTAATTGGGAAGCCAGGGTGAGGGTTCATGGTACAAGCTTTTGCGTAAATGACGTCAGAGCAGACCGATATCAAATTCAGCGACCCAGGCTTCAACTACGATGACGCGTACAATGCTTAATACACCTCCTAGTTTTGGATGCAAACAGACCACGATTCTCTTCCTCCTCGAGAAATATCTCACAGAACTGAAGACTCATGAGAGCTTCAAGCCTTTTTGGCCCGGTCCTTATATTTTTAGGAACTTGGATATTCATGTGACATGAGACCATTGTGAAAGAGTAACAAGATATAGATGCAAACATTTTCTCACCTCTTGAAAATAGAGAACGCAAACTAAGGACATGACAAAGAAGACTGAGCTAGAATCAAGGACCATGAGCCATGAGGACCATATGACGCAGCAAGGTAGACCAACAGCAGTCCACAGGAACCAAGAACTGGCACGGCGAAAGAGGTTGGATGCATACATTTACGAAATCTACAAAGAAACAAATACAATAATTAACATCAAATACAATAAGAAATGAATGTCAAAGTCACAAGCATGGAATATTCAAAACAGAAATAAATTCAAATTGTCTTCAGCATAAATCAAAGCTGATTCTGTAGGACATTAAACATCATTTTTATATGGAAAAGAACAACAAAAGCTCAAACCAATTTTCCAATGAAGTTATCTTTGACAAAAGCAGGATATTATTACATCATGAAGGGTAGGGGTCAACCAAAGGGGGTAAACTTGTTTACCCATTCGCATGCTTGTGACAATGACTATACTAAGATGATACAAAGCATAACTAAATTCATTACGTTATCAATAAGGGTTGAAACTGTCTTTTTCAACTGAATTTGCGATTTTGTTTCAAAACAAAAAGTTGATAGATAGGAAACGTTGTGCGTTTAAGTCAAAAGGATATATTCATAACATATGTGTTTTAGAGCTCCAATAATTGAGACTTACTTTTTTGAACTCAGGCAAATACTACCTGACAAATGTGACATGTTAAAACAGTCATGGGCCGATCAATTTTACTAGACAAAATTGATGTTTTGTAAAAATTTAAAGACAGTTTCAACATTGACCATTGCAGACACTATGCAATCCCAACATCACTTTTCAATAAACATCTCTTATCTCTCTCTTTCTCTCTCTTTCTTCAATTAATTGTCATTTTCACTGAGATACTTGCATTCTAGATACATTACAAAATTAAGAAGTATTCAATGAGAAAAGTGTCTGCAATGGCCACAAAAAGCTCCCTTACAAGATTTAACAACAAAATTACTGTACCGTAATGCTTCAAATAGATGCTCATTCAATATTGATATTAATTCCAAAATATTAAGGGGAATTAAGTCCAGAGAATGATGACAATTATCACACATGGGCATCATCAGCTGGTATCAATATACATTGTTCTTTTAATCCTCCTGTAGTACTCTTGTATTTTGATGGACTCTGTGACCCTTCTGCATAAAAATATACAGTGGTGTCATAGCTCATTCAATCTCCATAAATCAGCTTGCTCATAGGGCTTCCATAGTCAAATGGCTATTGAATTTGAATGTGTATATGTTTATATTTGTCCAAAGAAGGGTCCAATGTCTAGAGAACACATCTATTTGAAGCACAATAGCATGCAGTAAAGAAAGGCTATCAATATAAACTAAGAAACATGATTCAAAATCTTATCCTTGTCTGTTATTGATGTCTCATCTTTTTCTTCGTAAAGTATTGCAGCTTTCTCCATCTTCATTCTTCACAGAAGTAAATCTGAACAAAAACAAAGATAGATTTGTCATGAGCTCATTGTAATGATGCGTACACTCCATCTGTACATCAGTTAGCATGTACAGCCTTGTTGAATGAAATTATAGAGCAAGAACACTTGTAACGAAAGTGAAAGAGCAAAACACTTCTAATGAAAAGCATGGACTGATTTAAGTGTACATCATCAGGGCCCAGAAATATTTAATATTCTTAAATTAGTAGCCCCAAGAAATCTAAAAGGAAGTGATTCTCACATTTGATGCAACACAACAATATTGGAGAAGAACACCTAAGGGGCTGTTCAATAATTACGTCACGCTGAATTTGGGTTTTTAGAACCACCCATCCCCCCTCGTCACGCTCTGTCACGGTTTCATGTGAGATCCCCTTGCGTGACGTCACTCTAGGCAGAGACAACCCCTCCCTCTTAACAAAACTTGGCCGAGCTCATCTGGAGAATCTGGAGTCGTCATTTTTCACTGCCGAAAACTGCACGACATTCAAATGTTCAAAGCAAAACAAAACGAAAAAGTATTTTCGACATCCAAATTACTGTAATTCGAAACTTATGTTTTTGAAACATTTAAATTCGAAATCCGAATGTTTTGAAACATTTTCAATAAAGCACTCTTTACATGACATAAAAACGGAAAAAACGTCTTTATTGACAAATCCAAATAAAACTTTATTTCAATTTTTGAAATAGGTACTACCCACCCCCCTCATTTACCGTCACGCTGCGTCATGAAAAACCTGAAGAACCACCCACCCCCCTAGCGTGACGTAATTATTGAACAGCCCCCTAAGTTGGTTTGGGCCCAGAGCCCCTATAGGGCTAAATGTGTCCCTGCTGTACATATTGGGCACCAATATCACAAACCACTAATATAATTATCAAATGACTTACTTCTTGCAATTGACAACTGGTCATTGAATTCAATCCAACAATGAGTCATACAATTAATCTGGGATTGCAGACAGTAATTCTAAAAAATAAGGTTACTATATATCAAAGCTTGTTGTTCTCACATTGCAACATTAAAGATTATTATGCTTTTCTAATTTTTATCCAGAGTTGACCCCGAGGTTATTTGGGGGCTACCAGGAGTGGTTGATTTTCAATTCAACTTTATTAAGCTCCTGGGATATATACTTGGGGTTTAGCATAGTAAAGCAGCACTTCATTAGAGCATCACAGATGCAATGCATGCTAGAATGGGGGAACATGGTAATTGAAGCAAAAGGATAAGATACTTATCTCTTTTCTTTCTTATTCGTTCCAAGGTGTGAAATACAAGCCAATCATTATTTCTGGAAATCAAAGAGACAAATTAGAAACAAAATAGATGGGTGGGGCACAACACAGAAAGGAGGTTAAGAAACTAAAGATATTTGGGTTTGACTAAGTACAATGATAAAACCTACCAAAAATGTTTCTTCTTTTGACTTTATTTAATTATTGTAGAATTATACTGTAGAATGATTTTGTGTAATGCAGGTGTTAAATAGGTTCCAAAACATCTCAGAGGAGCTGCTATCATTTGACGCATCAAAATAAATGAAATTGATGTCAGCTAAAAATAATAAAAATAGGATATTATAACTAATTGAATCAAACCATTTTGAAACCTTGAGAATTATAAAATAGCTCTGGTTCTGAGTGACCTTTCAGGAAATCCAATGTGGCATGTCTGTCAATGCACACTGTGCAGCAGTTGTGAGTGTGAGCTAAATGCCTTTGCACTGTCACAAGGATGTGTAATGCTGGCAGCTACCTCTACATAACCATTGCTCTTCCAAGAATTATGACCCAACCAATGGTCCAACAAGAGAATTGATTACAGAATGGCCCAACTAAGCCCCACTTGACTTCAGCTCAGGGGCCCAAGTTTTAGGCCAGACCTAAGTTAGTTTAGCACGTTTAGAAACACAATGTGGTGAACCCCACAGCACAGTTGAGTTACAAATAATAAGCTTAAGCTTTGGCAAAAACGATATTATAAAATGTGATATTCAAATTTATGTACAAAATCAGAAGAAAGCCGTACTTACTTTAAAAAGGTCGTAAACCCATTACTCGGTAGTTGTGCAAAGCTGACAACAAAAACGTCCACAAATAATAATCCAGGAGAGGAGAGGGGGCACCAAAGCAACGTGCATAGGCCCTGGCCTGGTCTGGTCGCAGAGAGCCTGGGACCAGGTAACATGCAAATCATAATCAGCCTCCGAGTCATCTTCTTCGTATTTTCTTTGAAGGCTCTTGTTCGTTTTTCCCGCCTTGCTGAGTCAGGCGGTTAGCCTTTTCCTTTTCCACAGCCTTTTCCAGATGCACACTAACGTAGCTCGATCCTTTTCAGCTTTTCAGTCTTCTTTTCAGCCTTCTTCCTAGTACTCTACTGTCCATAGCTACCTTTGCTGCGTTTAGCTTCTTCTCTCCTCCCTGACAGACAAACAATACTTGCAATGAAAGTGTAAGAGCAAGAAGGCATTCAATGAAGATAATAAATCAGAACACTTCTGATAAAGATCATGCACTGATTCAATTGTACATCAGCAGGGCCCAGAAATATTCAACATTCTTAAATTAGTAGTCCAATAAGAAATAGGAAGACTTTATGTATATACTCAATACTCCATGAACGTTCAAATTCGCAAAATGAAATTTTGAAATAGACCGAAAATTGGCAAACAAATAATTGAAACCTACTAATTAGGGCCTTCTGATCATTTTGAAACAAATTTCAGCTCTCTAGGACAGTTGGTTCAAAAGTTGGTCACGAGGGCTGGCTGTAACAAGTGAATTACTTTATGTATACTCAATGAACGTTCAAATTCCCAAAATGGAATTTTGAAATAGACCGAAAATTGGCAAACAAAGAGTCGAAACCTACTAATTAGGGTCTTCTAATCATTTTGAGAATAGTTACAGCCCATGTCACTTACCTTCAATTTGAGCATCCATATTATCCAGTGTATCCAAAAGTATTAATTTTTACGTTTTTTGTAGTTCAATAAATTTAGGCCGGGTCCTTCGTTCCGCAATAAATCATCAACCAGACTGACGTCACAGATGCTCCTGCGCAATGCCTATATATATGCTACTACGCATACTGACCACCTTTCTCCTCCGCATGACCTAACCATAACCCTAACCCTAACCCTAACCCCAAGGCCAATGCATCAACCAGCGCTCGTCACATATGCTCCTGCGCAGTACCTGTATATACGCTACTGCGCATACTAACCACCTTTCTTCTCCGCTTGACCTAACCCTAACACTAACCCTAACCCTAACCCTAAGGCCAATGCATCAACCACCGTCACGTCACATATGCTCCTGCGCACCACCTATATATTTGGTACTGCGCATACTGACCACCTTTCTCTTCCGCATGACCTAACCATAACCCTAACCCTAACCCTAACCCCAAGGCCAATGCATCAACCAGCGCACGTCACATATGCTCCTGCGCAGTACCTGTATATACGCTACTGCGCATACTGACCACCTTTCTCCTCCGCATGACCTAACCATAACCCTAACCCTAACCCTATCCTCACTGTGATATATTCTGACACGTGACCAGGATAAGATAATTTATGCATTTTTACTAGTAGTATCCGGGATATTTCTATCTCCCAGAGGGGAATAAGGGCATATATATTGGTTCCTCGTGGTTATCACAGTTCTCTAACAAATACGCACCAAGTCAGAGAATTTGGTGGTCTAAGTTTCGTCTTTCATCGTCTGACACCGTCGCTGCCAAAAATTCATCAGCATGTCGTCTCCACGACCGAGTCAACCCTTCGCTGAGGCCATTCGTGCCCTTGTTAGGCAGTTAAGTATTGAAGCAGTTCCCTCTACAGCCTCCTCATCCAGTCTGTGGGTTCCAGCCACGTTGGTAATTGAAGTCGGTGCTTCTTTCCACGCCCTCTCAGGACAAGACATCACGGTTTCGTCTGGTCAGGCTGCTGTTACCTCTTCTACCAGTGTTTGCCGCTCACATGTTCTCCTCCAGCTGTCGTTTTCTCAGACCATGTGCCCCAGCGCAAAGTGCAGACAAGCTTGCTGAACCTGTGTCGCCGCCCGTCAAGATATTTCTGTGAGTTTGCTTTTTCATTTTACCCCGAGACCCATGCCCGTTGTCGCCTCGATTCGCTATAAGTTTTTCCCAATTTGTCTCGCGAGGTCAGTCCTGCATAAGTTAAGTTTTTCTTTGTCCCCGTGTTTTTTTCGTAATTCCTTTAGTCTTCCCCTAATTTCTTGTCTCGCATCAGAAGTGATTTTTCGGAGTAGGCCCTTTTGCTTCTGTTTACCTTTTCATTTTTACCGAGGTTTTTTGTGTTCTCTGTCATAACGTCTCTCCGGATATTCCTGTGCGTGTTCTGCTTTGCGTATTTTATTCTCTATTCCCCCGTGCGCCTAACATTCTTTTACGCTACTTTTCTTTTACAAGCCATTGTAAGTTTTCACCTTTCGTTTTGATCTCGTTATGCCGTCTATTGCATTTGCCATCATTCCTCTCCAGCATCGCTTCCCTTGGGACTGCCAAAAGCTTAGCCTTCTACACACTAGGATCTTTTCCGTTGTACTCGCTAAAATTTAAAGTTTGTTACTCCCCCAGCCGTTACTTTCCGTCGGTTATTGCGATGTGCAACTTCAAAAATCTTCATGTATGTGTATCGCGTTGTTTTATGCTTCATGAGATGATTATGTTATCGCATATCGGTTTCGTTTCCCCGATATTGCGATGTAAAAAATTTCTGTGATGATCATGTGTTTGTATTCGCGATATTTTATGGTCCATGAGATGATCATGTTATCGCATATCGATTTCGTTACCCTGATGTTGCGATGTGTAATCCTTCTATGATGTTCATGTGTTTGTATCGCGATGTTTATGTTTTATGAGATGATCATGTTATCGCATATCGATTTCGTTACCCTGATAGTGCGATGTGTAACTTTTCTATGATGATCATGTGTTTGGATCGCGATGTTTTATGGTCCATGAGATGATCATGTTATCGCATATCGATTTCGTTACCCTGATATTTGCGATGTGTAATTTTTCTATGATGATCATGTGTTTGGATCGCGATGTTTTATGGTCCATGAGATGATCATGTTATCGCATATCGATTTCGTTACCCTGATAGTGCGATGTGTAATTTTTCTATGATGATCATGTGTTTGGATCGCGATGTTTTATGGTCCATGAGATGATCATGTTATCGCATATCGATTTTCGTTACCCTGATAGTGCGATGTGTAATTTTTCTATGATGATCATGTGTTTGTATCGCGATGTTTTATGGTCCATGAGATGATCATGTTATCGCATATCGATTTCGTTACCCTGATATTTGCGATGTGTAATTTTTCTATGATGATCATGTGTTTGGATCGCGATGTTTTATGGTCCATGAGATGATCATGTTATCGCATATCGATTTCGTTACCCTGATATGGCGATGTGTAATTTTTCTATGATGATCATGTGTTTGGATCGCGATGTTTTATGGTCCATGAGATGATCATGTTATCGCATATCGATTTTCGTTACCCTGATAGTGCGATGTGTAATTTTTCTATGATGATCATGTGTTTGTATCGCGATGTTTTATGGTCCATGAGATGATCATGTTATCGCATATCGATTTCGTTACCATGATATTGCGATGTGTAATTTTTCTATGATGATCATGTGTTTGTATCGCGATGTTTTATGGTCCATGAGATGATCATGTTATCGCATATCGATTTCGTTACCCTAATAGTGCGATGTGTAATTTTTCTATGATGATCATGTGTTTGGATCGCGATGTTTTATGGTGCATGAGATGATCATGTTATCGCATATCGATTTCGTTACCCTGATATTTGCGATGTGTAATTTTTCTATGATGATCATGTGTTTGGATCGCGATGTTTTATGGTCCATGAGATGATCATGTTATCGCATACCGATTTCGTTACCCTGATAATGCGATGTGTAATCGTTCTGTGATGATCATGTGCTTGTATCGCGATGTTTAGGTTTTATGAGATGATCATGTTATCGCGTTTCGATGTCGTTACCTTGGTATTGCGATGTGTAATTGTTCTATGATGATCATGTGTTTTGTATCGCGATGTCTAAGTTTTATGAGATGATCATGTTATCGCATATCGATTTCGCTACCCAGATATGGCGATGTGTAATTGTTCTATGATGATCATGTGTTTCGTATCGCGATGTTTATATTTTATGAGATGATCACGTTATCGCATATCGATTTCGTCACCTTGATAATGCGATGTGTAATCGTTTTGTGATGATCATGTGCTTGTATCGCGATGTTTATATCTTATGAGATGATCAGGTTATCGCGTTTCGATTTCGTTACCCTGGATTGCGATGTGTAATTGTTCTATGATGATCATGTGTTTTGTATCGCGATGTTTATATCTTATGAGATGATCAGGTTATCGCGTTTCGATTTCGTTACCCTGGTATTGCGATGTGTAATTGTTCTATGATGATCATGTGTTTTGTACCGCGATGTGTATATCTTATGAGATTATCATGTTATCGCGTTTTGATTTGCGTCACCCTGGTATTGCGATGTGTAATTGTTCTATGAGGATCATGTGTTTCGTATCGCGATGTTTATGTTTTATGAGATGATCATGTTATTGCATATCGATTTCGTACCCCGCTATTGCGATGTAAAATTTTCTATGATGATCATGTGTTCGTACCGCGATGTTTTATGCTTTATGAAATGATCATGCTATCGCTTATCGATTTCGTTACCCCGATATTGCGATGTGTAATTGCCAAGATGATCTTGTGTTTCGATCACGACGTTTCACGATGTATAAGAAGAGCATGTTTCTCGAATTTTGATTTTGTTCCCCTGATAATGCGATGTGTAAATCGCGATGTTCAAAATGTATGAGATGATCATGTTTTTGCATTTCGATGTTCATTGCCATGATTGTTGCCATGGCTTGTTGCCCTAATCGTTGCCTCAGGGATCATGAGATTTCTTTGATTTCGATGTTTGTCCTTTTAGCTGTCTCTTTTCTCATCTGTACTCGCTACCATCTATTTTCATTTCACTCTCTCCGGCTCAGTCACTTGGGGGCCTAACTAAGGGCCTTAATGCGCGGCATTCGTGCTGTCAGCTCTGAGTGGCTGGGATTGGGGGTCCTCCATCTGTCTTTGCTTTTGTATTATGTTTCTTCACTGGGATAACTTTCTCTTTTCACTCTATTGTATCTATCATTTCCAAGTACGTTACGTCTACCGCCAAGTGTACCGTCGATGGTCGACCCTCAAACCAGCCACTCAGCTGCATGTTCGCACGATATGAGCAGTTCGTTGCAATAGAACGATAATGAAATGCGTAATTTTTCTCGATGATCATGTAGTTGTATCGCAGATGTTTTACCATGTAAGAGATGATCAGGTTTTTTCCCACTTCGATTTTGTCTCCCTTCTATTCCGAAGTGTAATTTCCACGATAATCATGTGCCTCCACCGCGATGTTTGCATGTATGAGATGATCACCTTTTTCGCATTTCGATCTGGTTCCCCTGATATTGGGATGTGCAATTTTCCAAAATGAACTTTCGTTTATATCACGATGTTTATAATGTATGAAACGGTCATGTCTTCGCATTCTTGATTTCGTTAGCCTGATATTCCGATGTGTAACTTCTAAGACGATCATGTTTTATATCGCACTGTTTCTGTTTGATGAGATGATCATGTAGTTGCATCGCGGGTATTTATGCCTTTGATCATGATCACGTTTTTCGCTTATCCGTTTCGCTTCCCCGAGACTGCGATATGTAATTTACGAGATGATCATGTGTTCTTTATCGCGAGATTTTCTACCTCATATGTGGTCCATGTTTTTTCACAGAGCAGTTTTCATTGCCCCAATGTTCCGTTGTGTAGAATTTTGCGATGATCACGCAGTTGTATCGTGACTTGCCCTCTATGATGACCATCCTTTCGCATATCGATTTTTCGTTCTCCCAGATGTCGCAATTTATAACTTATGAGATGACTGTGTGCATGTATAGCAATTGCTTACACCTTCCCGAGACTGCGATTGGCACTTCCTGGTCCTGCAATGATCCTGTGTTTTTGTATCATGACGTTTTAACTTTATAAGAAGTTCATGTCTTTTCGCTCATTGAGTTCGCTTCCCCGTTACTGCGATGTGTCTATTATGATGAGTGTGTGATTTTATCGCAATATTTCTGCCTTATGAGATGATCAGGTTTTTCCGTGTATCGATTTCGTTCCCCAGCCCCTACGATGCTCTCACTGTTCCGATAGCAAGGTTGAACTCCATCCATGTGATCGGACTCTAAACTATGTGTGTCCTCATTTCGATATACGTGTCATCCAAAATACTCCATTATGTCCACTATGTTGTCAAGTATCCATTCTTCTTGTCTCGTTTTTGACGCTTGTCTTTTTAACTGTCTCTTTTCTCACCTGTACTCGCTACCATCAATTTGTCATTTCACTCTCTCCGGCTCAGTCACTTGGGGGCCTAACTAAGGGCCTTAATGCGCGGCATTCGTGCTGTCAGCTCTGAGTGGCTGGGTTTGGGGGTCCTCCATCTGTCTTTGCTTTATCTGTCATGTTTCTTTGCTGGATTAACCTTCTATTTTCACTCTATTGGTGTTTTATCAGTTCTAAGTCCGTTACTGCTACAGCAAAGTTTGCCGTCGATGGTCGACCCTCAAAACCAGCCACTCAGACGTGTGTTCGTACGATATAAGCAGCCTGTTGCAGTAGAGCGCTGCATTTTGCAAAAACCGCCATGTTGCTTATCGCTGACTAGCCTTCCGAGGAAAGGTAATTTCGGTTTTCTCCATGTACCAGCATATTCACCATTCTCTGAATCCCAAATTTCAATCCAACTGGTGATAATGGACACGAGGCTCACGACCTACAGCACATTTTCTTTTAAGATATATGAATGAAGCAGCAGCAGCCCGTTTTACTGTATCTTGAACAACAAACACCTTGCCTGGAGTTTGTTGACGGGGTCCATTGTGACGTTATTTCACCAACATTGGACACGGCCTTTTGTGACGCTTCAGTTACAGATATAAGACGTCTTCCCATTGGCATTTGAACTCAGTTATATATCATCGCCTCCAGATCATTGGTTTCAGTGTGGTGCTTTTGGCACATGCAGGATTCTTCAGTCCGTATAGTCCTTCCTGCTTCATTGATGATATCATGATTTCTCGTGCATGCTCGTGTTATTTACCAAGGTCAGAAAAGCTGGCAGTATCTTTCCGTCCACGGGAATCGCCCTTAACACCTTTGCGCACAAGCCGTTGCTTTCTCTGGACGCCTTTTGTTTTCAACGCAATGGCTTCTGACTCTCGAACTTTTCATCAGATTGCAATGAAACAGGCAGCATAGCCACAATGTATCAGATGCAAGGTATTGAAATATACAATTTCCTCAAGACTGTCAAACAACTTGCAGGTAGATAAATTGATTTTCGACTGGGTTCAAAGGCAGCATTTATTCGTTGAGATGAGCAACACTGGGCAAAGAGGGCATATCCGAATCGAGGTATCGAGTAGTACTCCATTTTACCACCCACTAATTATTCCGGACATAGAAACCGTAGAGAACATTTTGCGGACTGGTTGATGCCGATTGACATAGATATCAAAGTTCCAGCCAAGAAGTCAGCCCCTTCTCTACTTTCAGGCCAACATGCCCGTTTGGTGTTATATCTAGTCCAGAGCGGGTTGTCAACCTTCCTCACGCAAAACAGGTGGAGAGACGATGCAAGAACATTCTCCATGGCGAACAGCAAGCATGGCTATACAAAATTCCTCCAATCCAACAGTCTAGCTGATCGCAATGTTGGTCAACCACAGCAAATGTAATGTCATTATTTTGATTTTTTTTGTACTTTATCTTCGTCTTCATTTTAATGCTTGGGGTACAGTTGCTACTCCTTGTTGCACGAAAATCTTGCTTCTATACAGCAATGAATTCGCCCTCGCTCTCGGTTCTGTTTGGTATACTCTCTGCTAGTGGCCTGTTGATAGGCTTCAAGGCACTTCAGCACGGATCAAAGGTAGGTACGCCCGTTATTCTTCTTGGCATGAAATAAACACCTTTTATTATTCTATTGTCGGCTATAAGAGAGATTCAGCCTTTTTCGTACATTTCATTAGCTTTTTGACTTGTGGACCCCTGTCCGTATGCCATGCATCTTCATACCCTGTTGTCATTTTCCGATGCTGATCGTCTCAATTGTCCACCAGAAGAGTTATCACCTTCACCTTTGCTGATATTGCCGTACTACAGCTTGGCATTTTTTCAAGGTATGCTCCATTGGACAGATGTGACCATCACTGCAGTGGCTTCTTCTGCTATAACTGCCATAACAACGTTTCTTTGCGTGTTTTTTGTTCCTTTCATGGTTTTTTGAGTGTTTTGAGTGATGGAGAGGAAACTCTGGTCACGCCTGAATAGCTCATCCGTGCCTCGCTAAAGGGACCTGGAAGGATTTCTAATTGCAGTAGCCGACGAGCACTCGCCACATCTTATCCATATTTGAAAGGAGAAGAATAGAGAACAGTGAGGATAGAGTACTATCCTCACTGTGATATATTCTGACACGTGACCAGGATAAGATAATTTATGCATTTTTACTAGTAGTATCCGGGATATTTCTATCTCCCAGAGGGGAATAAGGGCATATATATTGGTTCCTCGTGGTTATCACAGTTCTCTAACAAATACGCACCAAGTCAGAGAATTTGGTGGTCTAAGTTTCGACGACCCACCCACCTCCCGCAGCGACGGAAGCCAAACTCCCCCTTCTCCTTTCAAATAGCGAAGCCTCCTTCGCACTCGCCACATCTTATCCATATTTGAAAGGAGAAGAATAGAGAACAGTGAGGATAGAGTACTAACCCCAAGGCCAATGCATCAACCAGCGCACGTCACATATGCTCCTGCGCAGTACCTGTATATACGCTACTGCGCATACTGACCACCTTTCTTCTCCGCTTGACCTAACCCTAACACTAACCCTAACCCTAACCTTAACCCTTAGGCCAATGCATCAACCACCGTCACGTCACTTATGCTCCTGCGCAGTACCTATATATATGCTACTGCGCATACTGACCACCTTTCTCCTCCGCATGACCTAACCCTAACCCTAACCTAACCGTAAGGCCAATGCATCAACCACCATCACGACACTTATGCTCCTGCGCAGTACCTATATATATGCTACTGCGCATACTGACCACCTTTCTCCTCCGCATGACCTAACCCTAACCCTAACCTAACCGTAAGGCCAATGCATCAACCACCATCACGTCACTTATGCTCCTGCGCAGTACCTATATATATGCTACTGCGCATACTGACCACCTTTCTCCTCCGCGTGACCTAACCCTAACCCTAACCTAACCGTAAGGCCAATGCATCCGTCACGTCACTTATGCTCCTGCGCAGTACCTATATATTTGGTACTGCGCATACTGACCACCTTTCTACTCCGCATGACCTAACCTTAACCCTAACCCTAACCCTAACTCTTAGCCAATGCATCAACCACCGTCCCGTCACATATGCTCCTGAGCAGTGCCTATATCCATGCCACTTCTTTTGCTGATTACCTTTCTCCTCCGCATGACGTAACCCTAAATCAAACCCAAATCCCAACCCTGAGGCCAATGTATCAACCACCGTCATGCAATAAAACGCCGAAGGCGCTAGATACCTGACTCTGCACGATTCGTGGAGACAACAGTGATGCTGTTTGGCGGCCTTTTCAAAGAAGGGCAAGTAGATTTTGCATATCAATGAGAAAGTTAAATGCTCGCTTTGGAGGTAAATAATGGTAAACAAGGTTAACATATGCATACTATTGCAGAGCATATAATATGAGGATACTAGTGAAATTTCGATAATGACAAAAAACGTTTCAAATATCGGTATTTTGTTTAAATTTTACACAACGATGCAGCAGGCCTAAATTATTCGAATGACCAAAACAGTTGTTGAATTAAAAATCTTGGATGTACTAGATATACTATGTGAACTCTAATTAAAGGTAAGTGACAGGTTTTGATACCCAAAAACTTACTGTAGTATTAGCAAATGCAACACTTCTCAAATTGGAAAGGAAACGCAGTTGTGGCAGATCACTCTTATTATGCCTATACCTATACCTATCCTTTATACAAGTGAATAAATTCAAAGAATTGTAGCGGCCTGATATTCCGTTACATATATAAAGTCACTTAAGGTGAAAATAATTGATTTTCTTCGTTGTGGGACCTTGCAAGCAAGCAAAACCGTGTGGTGTTACACAAGTTGAAAATTCAGATTTTGGTAAAGTTCTGGAATACTTCAGTAAAATCCCGTGTCACATCAGCTAATATTGCAGTAAGCTTGTGGGATGTCAAAACCATGTCACTTACCTTTAATTTAAGCATGCAATTATCCAGTATATCCAAAAGTATTAATTTTTACAACGTTTTTTGTAATTCAATAAATTTAGGCCGGGTCCTTTGTTCCGCAATAAATCATCAACCAACGGCACGTCACATATGCTCCTGCACAGTACCTATATATATGCTACTGCGCATACTGACCACCTTTCTCCTCCGCATGACCTAACCCTAACCCTTTGGCCAGTGGCGTAGATAAAGGGGGGTCAGGGGGCAAAAAAATCCCTGTAGAGCTGAACTGCCGTTTTGTCGGAAAACTTCTGATCTTGTCGGAAAATAAATATCTTCTGTTTACGTTGAGTTCTAGCTAATTTCCTTATCTTATATTCATAGTGTTGAAGAAGCAAAAATGCTCATTAAATTTTTGTCTGAAAATCTGAATTTCTCGCCTCCCCCCCTAATAAAATTTCCTACCTACGCCAGTGGAACAAAACAAAATTGAACTCGCACTTTGTCACAATCATTCTAAAGATTTCCCAGTGCACAGAATGAAATATGATTCAGAAAACGTTCCAAGAGATTTATATCAATGCACAATTTTAAAGTGGCTTTTGTTCATGAGCAAAAACAGCAACTCACAACACTGTGGCTATGGCATGATAATATGACGACAAATAAAACTGTTGTAGGCAGGTAGGAATGCTTACAACACAATAACCTATACAAAAATATTGGGCAATTTGGATAAAGTTTTCATAATTCTACTGTTGACTCTACTCTAACTCATGCACAAAATATAAATCACAATAACAATTATTTTTGAAGATGTTTATAATTATTGACTATGGCTTAATTAAGGCACTCATTAATGATAGGACGTTCCTATGGGACTAGGAAATCCCACGTAACGTTTTCGACTGTGAAATTGGAAATTATGTTTCATCCTTGATGAAAATACCGATTAATGATATTTTCCCATGGTAGATAACGCAAAATCTCACATATTGTTCCAATTTAAATTAAAGTCGTGTTGGAATGACGCTCGATATTTTATATTCATTTGGTGAAAATAAAGAAGAAAACAAAGTAGTGTTGTACCAAATCCAATATTTGCCAGACAGTTTAGTGCTTTTACTTTTCGTACTCCCTTCCTCCCTCCTATCCTCGTGTTGTAGCATGGCCTTTGTGCGTGTTATTATAATTGTTGTTATATAATTTTGGATTTTTGTGGCTCTCAGACTTCAATAAATAGAATAGAATAAAGAATACTTACGCATTACAGTTCATTTTCAATATTTTAATTCCAGTTTTTATGGTGCGTGTCATCTATAATATTGTGAATTGCAATATTGTTTTGCTGTCTTTGTTTTGTGCGTTGTTCTTCAAATTTATTTATATTTTTCTTGGATTTTTCTCGCTTAATTGTGCTCTGCAGGGTAGAACT
This sequence comes from Sanderia malayensis, assembly GCA_013076295.1. NCBI lineage: Eukaryota > Metazoa > Cnidaria > Scyphozoa > Semaeostomeae > Pelagiidae > Sanderia > Sanderia malayensis. The sequence continues at coordinate 1,893,128 of RQOL01000729.1, forward strand.
TCAAAAGGCATGCTTGAATTCTGTTCGCAAAAATGTGACACAAGAAGTCAAGGAAGAGAACAACTGAAATTGAGTTTGCACTTGGAAATATTTATTCTTCAAAATTCCCTAGTGTACAGAGTGTAACAGGTGTGTTAAAATAAAGGGCAAAAGATTTATTGCACGCTTCATACAAAATTTTACGGTAATTTCAAAACAACTACGCAACACATTACTAATAAAATAAGGCCAAATGAGAAATAAAGCAGTTAAAGTTATAAAATTTTCGCTATCATTACTTTACACGATTCATTGTTTTGTGACGGAGTCACTTTCAACGTTATTGTTTACTTTTGTGCAGGACCATCTGTAGTTGTTTTGCTGTCTGAAAACGTATCCCCGCTCATTGGTTCGTCTTTCGAAGGTACTAACGGCGCATCAGTAGTTGATACTGGACCACCTGTGGTAACTGTCGGTGCATGCTCACAGGAACAATGAGACGCTGGACAATACCCCGCAGCACAATGTACTTCGCACCAGGCGTCCATTCCAGCAACCTTCACCCAAACTCCAACAGCTTTGCAACTCACTTTGGGAATAACTGTTGTCTTACGCGTTGTGGTTGGTCCATCTGTAACATTTGGTGTTACATCAGTGATAATTTTTGGACTGTCTGTGGTAACTGGCGGCACATGTTTGCAAGAACAATGAGACGTTGGACAGTAGCCCGCAGCACAATTGACTTCGCACCAGGCGTCCATTCCAGCAACATTCACCCAAACTCCAACAGCTTTGCAGCTCCCTGCTCCAGGAGGGACGGACGACATTTTTGTGACCACTGGCTTGTTCGTTTTGACTGTTGGCGCATCACTAGTGACCACTGGCTTGTTCGTTTTAACTGTTGGCGCATCAGTAGTGACCAATGGCTTGTTTGTTTCCACTGTTGGCGCATCAGTAGTGACCACTGGTCCATCTGTAGTGGCAGGTGTGTTGGTTTCCGGAAGCTGAGTGACAGGTGGTAGTGTAGGCACAACGCTTCCACTGGCAAGCGCAGCTTTCACTGCATTCATAAGCGGATATGGGCCGTGTCCACAGAATTGTCCACTGAAATCGTCCAAGTCATAGGCCCAGAACATTGCACCAAGCAGGCCCTTGCTTTTGATCAAACCAACTTTGCTCATTATACTTTGTCGGTTGTCGAATCCGACCCATTGATCACCAGCATAGCCGTACGGGGCACCAGCCGCGTTGTGTTGGACGATTGTCAATTGCATTTTACAGATTTCGTAATAGGCCAAGAAACCGGGTTCACGCGTGTATTGGCCGCTTCGACCTGCCTGATGTGACGGGGCGCCAAGGCCATTCTTGTTTTTGTTGCCAAGTGTAAACGAACGTCCATATGTGCCCATGCCAAGTGCGAGTTTCTTTGCCGGTGCTCCGAGTTTCAACCAATAGTCAACAGCGCGTGTGACAGTTAGCATGTCTGACTGTTGCTTTGACTGCATGGCTGTGTGGTGTCCGGTTTTTCTGTCCCATATTCCGTGCAAGTCATACGCCATAATATTGATCCAGTCCAGTGATATAGAGATTTTGTCAACTTCGTAGGCCTTGTCGATTTTCTTTTTTCCTGCGGCCACGGCGGCAGTGAGAAGCAGTCTGTTTTTGCCGGTTCTGTCAGCCTCTTTCTCGAATGCAGCTCTGAGCTCACTGCAAAGGACGGTAAAACGTCGCTTATCACCAAGTGGAGAATTGCCACGGTTGCCAGGGTACTCCCAGTCGAGATCAAGCCCATCGAAGCCATATTTTCTCAAATGAGCAATCGACGAATCGATGAACACTCGTCGGTTTGACGACTTGCTTACCATTTTGGAGAACTTGCTCACCGGTCCGCTCTCGTGTTTCCAGCCGCCGACGGCGAGAAGAGTCTTCAAACGAGGGTTCTGTTTCTTCAAATCCTGAACTTGGGCGTAGAGTTTGTCGTCATTCCACTCGTACATGGCCAACTTGTTGCCTTGAAGCTTTGCAAAGGAGTAGATCAGATGGGTGCAGAGAAATGGATCAATGTTCTGCGGCGTGAATCTGCCAGCACCTGGCCGATACTGGGCCCAGTTCGTGAAGTAGCACACTTGAATGTAGGGCGATGAAGCATTATAGCAGCTCGCCAAAGCCACCATCAGCATGGCCGAGATAAACAGTGTATTCATCTTGGCAGTCCGGCCAACCAGAGTTTTCTTATTAACCAGATTACGCTCTCACTGACAGTGATATGATGTCAACACAAGCAAAGATCTCACAAAGTTGTCTTGATGTTTAAAAGCTTTAAGCCTCGAGCTTCTTTCTTTTTATGTTTTGCTTTAATCTAAGATTTGATCACTGCTCACAAAGCTCATGTCTCATTTGACTTCAACCCAACGATACATCTAGTATTTATAAAGCTTGCAACACAAGGAAATTGAGAATAGTTTTACCCACGCAAACAGTGAAGTAAATAAAAATGGGCTGTTAGGTTTCCTGCTACTAGTTTGTGTAAAGGTGACGTAATGATAAAACCTGAGTAAAAATAATCTGGGTGTTATAATTTGCCCTCAGAGTTAAAAAATGACCTTAAGAGGAGAAGTCGAACTATTGAAAACATCATGTAGCGCAGGAGTAGAATAACATGACTCAGTGACGTAGGAGTTAGTTATTGGCACGCTCCTACGCCTTATGACTTCACTTTGCCCCTTCATTACTCCCGAAAAGGCAATTAAGAATAAAGTTGTCGTGCAACACATGCGTGCAAAACAATAAAGTGCAAATCACAAAACTTTGCCCACGAGTAAAAAACAGAACCTTATTGTAAGTACTTTCCAAAGTACTTTCAATACTTATTGTAAGTACTTTCCTTGTACTACTATTGTAGTAAGAAGTAAGAATATTGTACATGGGGAGGAATATTTACAAAACAATAGTCTATACAACCATGGAAAAATCTTTATGAAGTGCTCATAATTCTACTCTTGACTTTAGTGTTGAAGGTTTTATTTTTGAAGGTGCTTAATTTAAAGCACTCATTAATGATATGACGTACCTAAGAGACTGGGAAATCCCACGTGACGTTTTCAACTGCGAAATTGAAAATTATGTTTTATGCTTAATGAAAGTATCGATTTAATGATATGTTCCCATGGTAGGTAATGCCAATCCCACATATTGTTCCGATTTTTCCAATTTAAGTTTGAATTCTTATCGTCTTGGCATAACGCTCCATATTTGTATTAATTTTGTTTTGTGGGGGTCAAGAAGAAAACAAAATATAGAAGTTTCGTGCTGTACCATACGAAGTATTTCGTTCTTTTCTTTCGTCCTGTCCTTCTTCTCCCTCCCTCCCCTTGTCTTCTCGTATAGCGTGGTCTTTGTATCACAAGAATTTCTCTCTATTGCCACGTTTTTCTTGGTTTTTGCTCACTCAATTGTGCTCTGCAAGGTAGAACTTCCACGTCAAAAATGTCCAAAACAATTTTATTCAAAGGACAGAGAATAGAAAGCGTGCAGGATTTGATGTCAAAGTGGAGTCTCAAGTGTTCTCAGTGTTCGAAACTATTTTCATCGAAGTTTTGTTTGAACCGCCATCTTCAGATTCACCTTGATCAAGTCAAGCCAAGGAAATTTGAGTGCTCTACTTGCAAGAAAAGGTTTCACGAAATTGCCAATTATCTTCGGCATTGTATGTTCCACGACAGGAATAAGGCGTCATCTAAAGGTAAGAGTTTATTTTTACTACACCGTTTTGTTGGTTTTGAGTTCGAGCTCTGATGACCCTCATCCACCTTTCCAACTGGTCGTTATTTATTAGGCCCTCAGTTGTGTTGTTCCGGACTGCAGAGTATGGCAATTTTCGACGAGATCTCCGGTGTGCACGAACAAAATTCCTGGTGTGCCGGTGTGCACCACCAAAAATTTCGATGTGCTGGTGCGCACAGAAAAAATTTCCTTTTCTGAAGGAGCAGGGTGCATTCCATGCACTTAGGCCCGAAGATCTTCGGCGTGTTCTCAAGGCTCAAGTCGGCGTGCCGGCGTACATACTAATAAAAATTTTGCTCGGCGTACCCAAAATAATAATAATACATACAAAATATACGATTTCTGGCGTACACATACGAAAGTACAGCGTAACTTCGGCGTGCGTTCTACGTGAAATCTTTCTTGTTTGGGCCTGGACTAATAATGATTTTGAAAAGCATTATTTTAATGAACAATTAACGACTATTTTATCTTCTAAACAATCACTGGGATAAATTGTACGGGGCCACGCCCTGTTCCACCCAGATAACTTGCCACACCCTAATTTGCCTGGTGTGCAGTTGCTTTTGGGGAAAAATATCTCCGGTGTGCACATGCCATACTCTGCAGTCTGGGTGTTGTTGGGTTAATATAAGGTAATATGATCTGATATAACAAACAACTCTGTATTATAGGCTAAAAGTCTTACAGATTTCTTACAGATAATTTTCTGTTCTGTGCATTAAATTCTCAGTGCCTCTTCGAAGAATTTGCATTAGCTATTTTATTAATTTGTTCCAAATATTGGCAATCTTAAAACTGACAATTTTGTTGGGAAATTTTTATCTCTTGTGGCTTGGGGTCACAAAAGTCTGACAAAATGACAAACATAAACCTTTTCATTGTCGAATTTCCAATACGCATTCCAATCAACCTCCCCATTAAAAGTAAAAAATATTAATATTGTTAATTTTTTAAGGCATCAAAACACTTTGTGAATTTATGACTTGCTTTGTTCATTGAAATCAACATACTCTATGCCTCATGCCATGCTTCCACAGGTCAAGCAAATGGAGGTCCTGAAGATGTAGAAGTGCATGAAATTCAATTGTTGGAACAGTCACAGCTATCTGACGCTCCAGTGGATGAAGAAAATGGCTTTGTTGAGCATTCAAACACTGATGATCAATCAGAAGCTCCAAACAATACTGACAAATATGAGCGAGTTGCTGATACAAGAGAATCAGGTAAGCCAGGACTGTGACCCTTTGCAATCTGCTAATTGTAAGAGGGGTGTTTCATTATAACATTCTAAGCTTCTCAGTCTAAGATTACTTAAGAATTACTGCAATAGAATAGCAATGTCATGTGCATTATAAAGAGAACTGAAATGCTATCAAGGGGCAGAACCATCTGTAGGAGGGGGCATAGGGGTCAAAACATTGTTTCGTTAGGGTTAATGATGATGATGAGTCTTTAAATTATCATTTTTGTCACTATCCAGCACTATTTTTTTCATTGTTTTGGAGCCAGAGCTGGCTCTTGGTAGCATGGGCCCTGAAACAGATATAAACACGATATGGTATAAAATGTTATATGTAAGCAATTAATAGCTTGATGGCACTGAACCATCTCTTGCATTTTACAATATAATAATTTCTCTTTCTATATTTAGTTTTTCTGTATTTGAATCCATAATTTTACATCTGCATGTTGTTCAGTAAGACCCACAAGGCACCACAGTCAAAGATAACCTCAACGACTACCCCAGTCTGCGAAGTGTGGCACTTTTTGCCGAGATTTCTAGTGTGCAAAGCACAATGTCCAATTGTTAGAAGCTTCGCTATATTTTCTCAGGTGCACTTTTCAAGAGCAAAGATTGTGGGGCTTTGTCTGCATAAAAAGAAATGGCTAGTGCTCCTCCAGGTTCCATTTCATCTCGGGTTCACCTGTGACTAACTCTGCAGACTAGCCACCACCCATGTACATCCATTATGTATAACAAACAGAGCAGTGAAGAGATCATTAATAGCTGATTATTTAGTCTTTCGCATGTTCCAGCTGAATGGAGTGAGATAGAGAGAGATAGCGTTCAATGCACAAGCCTGTATATTATTGTATTTCTTTTAGGAATTTTTTACTGTGGACACTGCCCCGAGAGCTATGATAATACGGCTGCATTGAGCTCTCACGTGGCCCAGCAACACAAACAAGGCTTCAAATGCAGGCTGTGCAGACATGTGTCACAGACGATTGAAGACTTCCTGCAGCACCGCAGCAACCACGACAAGAAACTATACAAATGCCAGTTTTGCCCGCGAACGTTCGCGATAAAAAAGTCTTGCACGATACACGAACGCGTTCACACGGGCGAGAAACCGCACCAGTGCACGACATGTCAGCGCGCATTCACGCAGAAATCCCATCTTGCCGACCACATGCGCACGCACACGGGCGCCCGGCCGTTCGCGTGCAACCAGTGTAGCCTCGCTTTCACGACGCACAGCAGCCGACGCAGGCACCAGCGCGTCGTCCACAAAGTCGGAGAAAAAGTCTACACGTGCGAACTGTGCGGGGCTGTGATGACGTCAAAGTACAGCATATCGCGGCATCTGAAGCGACACGAGACGGGGGTAGTGAAAAACGAGGAGAAGAAGTTCCTCTGCTCAATCTGCAATCATTATTTTGCATCCAGCTCGTCGCTGAGAAAGCATCTGCAGAGAATGCATAACAACGAGGGTGGTAACACGATGTGTACTCTATGCAACATGTCCTATTACTCAGAATCAACGCTACAACAGCATCTGTCGCGTGTGCACGCCATTGCTCCGGCCAGTGAGACTGTTGATTCGATTAGTTGCGATGAATGCGGTGCCTTGATGCAAACCAAAGCTGGCATCCTCATTCACAAAAGACGATGCCACAGTAAATCATCTGCTACATAGTTAAACAACCCCATGTTATTATATTATCTCTAGTTATTTGTTATTATTACATTAGTATGTTGTTTATTTTGATGTACAGTGGATAAGACTAGTGTGACAGACATCTCGATGTTTCGAGCTCCCATTCTTGCCCCTACCCCGCCTGCTATTGATGATTCATTTGGAGCAAGAATTAGCATGTTGTTTATTTTGATGTACAGTGGATAAGACGCTCGATGTTTCGAGCTCCCATTTTTGCCCCTACCCCGCCTGCTATTGATAAGTCATTTGGAGCAAGATGCATGGTGCATTTTTTGCTTTCATGTTTCACGTGTCTTCACGTTGTGCGTAATAGACGACACATGTTAAACCAGGGAGCATAAAGCACCTTCGGGCTCCCTGTGTTAAACCCATTAAACTTGATAATTTGTGCATTTACTAGCAAGTCTGGTATATTTTGTATAAAGAGTTTTACTAGAGCCTTCTGCTTGAAGTTGTTAAAACAAGTTAAATTTTTAGGTATTTTATTTCGTTTTATTAATGTAACGATATGGTGTTTTAATATTTTATTTCATGGTGTATTTTTTGTTTTTACTTTATTGCCACCTCTTAGTATGCCATTTATCCGCCCCATTGATAATATTTGCATCAAAAAATTTGCATGTTTATATATGCAATCATGTGAAATGCAACAAACCATTTCCCCCCGCTTTTTGCGCATAACGATGGTAACCTTCTATCTATCCATATTCAAAAGGATCTACATCAATGAAAAATAATTGTCACTCTGAGGAATAGAGAAGTGGGAAGTATCGTCCATAATTCAATTCAATGCAACTGTTGAAGCGATTGCCCAATTATTGAATAGCATTATTATCGAAGTCGATTTACGATTTGTTTTCATTAGTTTATTTCTAGTTTCTTTGATATTTATCAAGAAAGTAATAATATTTTATGGCATAAAGATAAACATGATGTAGAGGAATGATTCTGGCTGAAAAGCTGAACACAAAATGTCGCATTATCAACACCAGAGATTGGTAGATTACTTCGCAGTTTGTGGCCTGGATGAAAGACTGGGTCTTGAACCCGAAGCCTTTCATGGTAAGTAAATTTCCGGAGAAAATTATTCTGAAATTGTGTTTGTTTTTATGGAAATCATAATTAAGGAGATATAAAGGTCACAAAAGCAGAATATGCGGCTGGAATAAGCAATTACAATTACGTTTGTAATTAAGTAGACTGGAGTCTGATCAAGTATCGATTTCATTTTCATTTGACTTTCCTTGTCGTCTTCACTGTCGAATATTTTGCATTACAATATAGGTATCCTATTTGAATATTGCTCAGCATCATCTGAATTTAGAGTACTACTTGACAAATTTTCGTGTTAGGGCCTAATTCAATGCTTATGTTGCAAAGACTGCATAGGGACAGAAGAAGTCTATATTGCACGCTTCACAATCATATTCAACTATTATTCTCCTGATGTGGTCCCTTATATCTTCAATGCATGCTTATTTTTTAGGAGATTCTGTATCTGTGTGCCCCTTTGAGCAAAGGTACAAACCAAGCGTATTATTTCACGCACCAAAAGATGTCACAAGTAATCCATTTGACGACAATGGTGTGAAAATGGTTAGTTGGCCGCAATTAGCTCATCACCTATACCTACTTTGTAATTTACAAAATAAAAGTACACTTAATTTTGTGTGTTTAATAATTTGTTGGTTATCTCTAGCTGTGCTTCCCCCGTGGTATATCGCTCAAAATCAACGAGCGACCAGACTGGGGTTTCCATTCATTCCTGCTTACCAAAGAGGATGGTTCCAGATTTTATGGTTGTGCGTTGACATTCTATGAGAGGGTACATTGTGAGCAGGTATCTGCTGCAATGTATACACTGGTCACAATGTATAATGCGGAACAGGAAACACTCAGACAATCCAAAGACAGGGCTGCAAGGCTTGGCCAAGACGGATCATACGTGGCAAGCCTTGATGGAAGCTATAAGAATCATGTTGCGAAAGACTTTTCAAGGTAATTTGTTGTAATTGTTGCCCATTTTTACTGTCCCTTTACCGGTTTTGAACCCACATGCAGTTAGAACCATGAACCACGAGCTGTCATCTAATTCAGTTGCCTATCAATCTGATATCAGTAAAATGGTACCCAGAGTATCTGGTTGTAAGAATCAATTCCAACTGGAATCATATTGATTGCAGCTATCACAGTAGAAGTTGCTATCTGGCGTAACCACAGCAATATACAATTATTGATTTATTTTTATCAAGTTCCTATTCAGTAAATAGCAGTGAGCTCTCCATATCTCCAATACCCGTGCATAACATGTAACAACACTAAGCAAATTTTCTATGGATTCAATACAGAGATCCACAGTTAGATTAACCAATAAACTAAGTAACCTTGTGGATTCCTCACAAACATTTCTTATTGTTCAAGAGGCCCCCAAGATCTTTGGGGGAGGGGACAAGGTATTATTTGAAGAAGGACTCTTATGATCGACATTTTCTGATACCCAAAAATTACTAATCCCTACCTATTTTACTCTGCTTTATTACCACAGGGCAAGGTCAACTGATTTCTTATTGCTTTTGTTAATTACGAATTGTTATATTGCTTATCTTGCAACTGTGAATGTGGGAGGGTCCAATTGGCATAAGCATGGTTATCGCTATTTATAATTCATTACAGGTATGACCCCAGTCAGGACACTCTGTACTGCTCAAAGTGCATTTGTTTGATAATGCAAAAACCGTTTGTCACTGCCGCTAAGTCATTCCTGAGAGAGCTACTTCAGATAGGGCACAACGAAATAGACATGGCGCTGCACACGGAGTCTTACGTGTACAACATCCTCTACGAGGTTCCCGTGCCCCCTCCAGGTAGAACGCTGCGCTTCTCCTGCGGTGGAGCAAGCATTACCACGCAGCAACCGAACGTTGACGAGCTGCCGTTGTTTGACTATTCGATGAAAGAGCTTTTCTTGACGCTGGGTATTGAGAATGTGGTGGATCTGTACACGTGTCTTCTGTTAGAGCATCAGATTCTCATAGTTGGATCAGGTATGCTATGTATCATATACAGTTTACATCGGCTATCTTGAGCTCTCAATGAAAATTGAAATTTGTTAGATAGAGACAGCTAATGTTCGAAATAACAGTTGTCTCAAACCAAAGCGAAGGGAAGTGGGAAGTCATTCGACAAAGCGAATTTCGGAGAAGGGGACACTCCAGGTGGCGGATGTCAATTATAGCTTATTGGTACAGTGATTGTTCAAATAAGCGCCCTCTCTAATGAACGTGGCGTTTATACTTGATATTGTAATACACGCCTTGAGCGTTTATTTAAAACAGTACAACACACAACACGTGAAAGAGTAAACATTTTGCTTGATAGGTTTCAGGTCCACATCAGCTCTTTTGAGTTGCCCTAGCCAAACCTGCGTTATCAATTAAGTCTATGTATATATGTTGCTAATTTTTGCAGATCTCAGTAAGTTCATGATGATTTCTGAAGCGCTGACGGCATTGTTATTCCCGCTGCTATGGCAACATGTCTACGTGCCTATTCTGCCGTCGAATCTGCTTCATTTTCTCGATGCTCCAGTTCCGTTTTTAATGGGAGTCTACTGCCAAACCGAGGCTGATAGGGAGAACATGGAGATTCCCTGTGAGGTATGATCTGATGATAAATGAATGAAACAATAACTAATAGTAATAAATATAAATAAATAATAAAATGCAGTAAAAACCCGCATATAAGAACATGTTAATTTTCCTTCCAGCATATTGTTCCAAGACAACAGGGTATTGTTTCGTCTATTGTTTTGAGCAGCAAAATCACCCTGAAGGTTCTTAATCCATTGGGTCTTATATGCGGGCTTTTACTATAGAGTAGAAGCAAGAAATTAGACTAGTTCTAGTTCTCTGTTCCTCCCAGTTTCATGCTTTCGCTATTATCAGACAGACTATCCTCTATTATTGCCCTCTACTTCTGTATATTCAGCTCTGTCATGTCAGCATAGACAATACGCATCTACAGATAAATAATAATAAATGCGAAGATAATATAAATATTGGAAAGATGGACTTTGATTCATTCAGCAATATCTTGTTTGTTTATTTGTTTTTTTGTAGGCTTCGCTTTGTTTGTACGATGTTGATGACAACAGAATAGAGTTGCCGGCTGAAATACCAGAATTGCCGTGCAGGGAAGACCTCATTAAAGAGCTCGCAGATGTGCTGTCGAAATTCGGAGTTGATCCGCCGAAGGGATGTGTTCTTCTTAGGCCCAACAATGCGCTGAAGAGAGACGACGGTAGTTACGATGGCAACTCCAGCTTTGAAAGCCTCAACTCCGATTTGGAGGGTTCGTACGAGAAGCGAGAACGCGTACCGCCGAACCGCTCGTCAAGTTTCAAGGGTCAGCGCAGGATACGCGGTCGCATGTCAACTGAGGAACAGCGACCGGTCGTCCGTCGACACCGCTCGCATTCATCCTCGCCATCGATGCGGCGAAAAGCCGATTCAAGCGATTCGATCAGCTACAAGATGCAGACGCGCAAACTCACCGCTCTTGACGCGAAGCCGTCAACGCGGAACGGCGACACAGGAAATAGCCCGAGTAATGAGAATAACAGTAGTAAAACGATGCCAAACCCGCGACTGGCCGCCATGATGGCATTGGCACAAAAGGCCGGAATCGACCCGAGCTCTGTGAAGATGAAGGATAAAATCAGTACGGCGAATTCCTCGACAAGCGTCAGCCGCGAGAACTTGTTCATTTACAGCGAACGCGCGCAACAAATCACCCGCAAAGTGCAGCACGAAAACGAACTCAACATTGTCATACGGGACATTTTCCTGAACCGATTTACGCAGATGCTTGTGGAGTACGAGTCTTTTGTCATCATCCCCAAACAAGACAAGGAGCAGTGGATATCAAACAGGGAGCACATACAGAACTTTGACAAAGCCGCCTTCCTATCTGACCAATCGACGTCATCCCTTCCATTCATGACGTTGTTCGTAGAGACCCAGGGCTTTGCCACCCTGATCGACATGAAAATACTGGCGTCATGGGAAGATACGAATCCGAGGCTGTCGTTCTTTGACAAGAAGAGAGACCTGCTCAAAGTGAGGCTGGGGATCATCAGATCTCACATCTACGAACGATGCAGCTACTTCCCTAAATCAAGTAAATTTATACTTTTTTTAGCTTTCATTTTGCAATCTTGATTCAGGTTTTGTTGCAGAGATTGATATTGAGATTGATCAGGTCTGATGATCGCAATAGCGTGAAACTCCGAGTAACAACATATATGTAGTATTCTTTGTGCGTTACTTCTATTGTATCTCGTTCTACCTTCTAAGGTATAGAGCACTCTTCTTGCCAATGAAGACACTTTGCTGAAATCATTTAATGAAAGATTTATGATTTTACAATTCCAGTTGAGGCATTTGTAAATCGTTCGAATCACATCGACCACACTGCGCAAGCGCCGCACGCACTGAAGCCAATGCCACAAAGAGGTATGCCTGCTATTGATATTAAATGGGCTCTATTCTCAAGGCTGAGAGTGAAAATAACTGTCTTGATGAATAGTTCTATTCGCCGTCAAAGCGGCTTTGATCGAAATATTATCTACTGCATCTGATAGAACTATCTTTTTTCACAGAAAAAACCCGAGATTGTTTTCCGAACTTGCAAATCAATGTTTTGAACATGGCAGGACCATCCGGGTATGCAGTAATATTCATATTTTCCCCAGTTATTTTCAAGTTGACTGTAGTTTGTCTTGTGTATTGATCTCTCTGTACTCTTTGTTGCAGTAAGAAAATAGGAAAAGTCAATTGGAAGAAGCGAGATAAGAAACAACAACAACAAGAGCATATATTACTAAACAGAGCCATAAAGGCTTCTCAGGTAATGCTTGCATAAGTATAATGCATATACATTAATCCATGATTATCACATTTTGATTAACGATGTAAAGATTCGCAATTTTTGGAAAACAATCTTGAGTTTTTCTGTAAACTGGATGTTCCATAACATAGCATAAATACTATTCCGATGAAGGTGAAGGTGGCGAATAGAGCTTCCCTTCAAATTAGCTTTACTCTCTTTGTCCTCTAACATTTTTCATCATCGATTATATTTCTTTTAATTGTTATTATTTTATTCAACAGGAAGGACAGAAGATAAAGGAGAAACTTGCAGAGAGAGTCAAAAAATACATGCAAGATAGTCGACTGTTGGTTAGTGATGGTTCCATGGCTGGTGGAGGCCAACAGACGCTGCCGGCGTTTGCAGACAGACTGCTTAAAGAATGCAAAATGAAGACGAAAAGGCTGGTTGTACTGAAGCTCGGCGAAGAGGCACTAGAGCTAGGCCACAATGAAAATTCAACTGCTGGTATTGAAGAGAACACTTTGATAGCAAGTTTGTGTGATTTGCTAGAGAGGGTTTGGAGTCACGGTGTTCAATTGAAGCAGCTTGAAATTGGCAATAAAGGTTCGGTCAAATCGAAATATGTCTTACGCATGCGTCAGTCTAAGTCTGCGTTGTGGTCACATCTCTTGGCATTCCAACAGAGAGAGCTTATCCGACTGTCAAGGGAGTTTGGACTTGAAGACTCCACAACTATTGAAGGTAGCTAGTGCAGAATTCATTACATTTCATTAATATTGATGCTTTACGATAGTTGATGAATAGTTGACGATTAATTTTTTCTAACCAGCCCAGTTGGCTGAGTTGGTAAGTTGTCACTCAATGGCTGAGTTACTCTTATCAGCCCAATTAGAGTCAGGATGGGGGTTTATTCCAGGGGATGGGTCTTTTCGGAGTTGGGGACTTATTCGAGGACTGCATTGTTTTTTTGTGTCCCAACTGTCCCAAGTCTTGACATATTAATTATCGTTATACTTGTTTTGGAGTATTGAAATAAATAACTTTGGTAAACCGTTGGTTATTTGTTATTTATTGTGAGATGTTTTTCACATATTTAATATCGTTTACTTCAGGTGATGTTAAGAAGATATTGAAGGACACCCAAGCCTGTCGTAGCAACCTCGATATCATGGTTGAAGTTGGTCGCACACGACGAACAGTGAGTCCAGAACCAATGATGTCACAAAGTCAGCGTATCCGTCAACACAATGTGGACCCCATCGTCTACAGAGGAGGTGCAGGGGGAGGAGGAAGGCAACAATCTTTTGATTCACCAACTAACTCGAACTTAGACGCCGTCATGTCGGCAGAGGTTCAAACTCGAGTTGAATTTCTGGATGACCTTAGGACGGTTCAAAATATGAAGGAAATCAAAACAGACACTGGCTATGCACGAGCTTGGACAAGGTAAGTACACATTTAGTCCTATTTGAATACTTTTTGTTTTCTTTCTACATTCTTTTTGACCTTTCGCCTTTTTATTGACCTTTCCTCTTCTTGTTGACTTTTCACCTCTTTATTGACCTTTCATCTTCTTACCCTTTCCTTTAGATTATCTCTGGAACGAAAAATCCTATCAAGACATTTGAAAATGCTACTGAAAGATCGTGACTTGCTTGAGTAAATAAAATGCTTTCTTTATTGATTTGGCCTCTTCAATCGATAGAAAACCACTACAGAACTACTTCTATGCAATATTATACTGGATAATATTGCAGTAATATTTTTTTTTCTAAATACCATACTGTCATAAATAATAAATAATTATCATAATATTATTAAATTATTTGTTGTATTTTTCCGACTTCAGAACTCGATACAAAGATTATGCATTCATAAGAACCGAAGAAGAAATGGAGCAATTTCTATATCATCTCCTCTCGTTGAATGCCGTGGATTTTCACTGCTTCACTTATGGATTCTCTAACACATGTAAGCTTTGTTTCATTCGCTTCTTTATCGATTATTACTCTCACTTGTTTTAAACACGGGCAGATAACTGAAGATATAAGGTGGAGTGGGCATTTTTAAGTAAGACCCTTTACATCAGTGGACATGGACAATTTGCATTATTCCTTTAACAACGGTACCATCTCCTTATTTTTCTAGTAATGTGCTATAGAGTGACCATAGTCTCGACTAAGACCATTGGTTCATTGACAACTGCCAATTGCTGGTTGCAAATTTCTGGCGATCTGGCAGGAACTGACGTAATCCCGATACCGAAAGGAGACAGGGAGTTCACGTTCAAGGTGAGTTCTGCCCTGAGAATCCCCCGGTTTTTGAACAAGTTATCGATGAATGTAAATGGAATGTTTAACACACACGGGTGTCATGTTGTATTGGCTTGTGTTTCATAATTACAATTTTGTGACATTGCAATCGGAAAGATTTCTCTCTCGAGATTGCTTGAAGTGTTCTTTATTTTTCAGCATTCAAACCTCGGCATCCTTAGCACAGTGCGTATAGGACATGATAATTCTGGTAGGTTCTCAACTTGTTAATATCTCATTTATACCGTTAACAATCTCTGATTGGACACCTCGTTTCAGAGTCTAGATTCTCTTTTGAATTTGTTCTATGAAACTGTCCTAGAGGGAGACGTGAAATCAATGTTCTGGATCAAAAGAGAGTTGATATGCATCCATCTATATACATGTACAGTCAAATCTGCATAGTTCGAATTCGTGTAATTCGAACTCTATCTAATTCGAACGAACTTCTCCGTCCCTTCAAGGATCACTAATGAACCAATTCTTATAAAACAAACCTCTATAATTCGAACTTTTTGTAATTCGAACATTTTCACACTTCCCCAGGGTGATCGAATTAGACAGGGTTGACTGTATTTGCTTATTTAGCATCATCTATCTCTCTGTTCATTTGTTGATTTATTTGTTGATTCATTACTTCTTCATTTGTTGATTTATTTGTTTATGCTTTTCGTAGGTTTATCAGCTGGCTGGTTTGTTGATTATTTACTCATACAAAACGAATCAACAGGCATTCAGTATAGGTATTGCTGCTTCATTCTCGCTTATTTTGTTTTGCTCACGTGCGCAATGACCATGTTTGATCAATTGGCCTCATTTTTTCAGGTTCCCCTGTGATCGCTGGCTGTCTCGTAATCAAGATGATGGTAGCACAGAGAGGCTGCTTATTGCCGAGTTAATACGAATAGCTCCGCCTGACGGTAATACACTGCTGCTTTTTTGTACAGCTCTAGTATGAATTTTGATTGGGCAAAGGACGTGTAAAGTAATCTATATCGATATTGTATAAGATTGTCTTTAGAGACAACACTGTTTGGGGGGAGGTGGAGGATTTAGGCAAGGTGCAAAATTTGTGAACCTCCCAGGTCTTTTGTCTCCTATTGTATGATAAAATACATAAATAATGACTATATTTTGTATAAAAGACATGTTTGACTAGTCCACTACTGCCCGACACAACGTATTGTATCTAATTGTATTGGTAAGTTTGAGTTTTTCTTGGCAGATGGAAGAATATCTCGTTCGGCAGAGTCATCTCCTTGCTCCACTTTGACGAGAACAACGCCGAATCATAGGAAAAAATCAATCGTAAACATTAAGAAAGGTATGTGAACAGTTTTTTTAATCATCAAAGTCCTATATGGTTAACAAATGTATCATAAAAATATTAAGAAAGGTATCTGAAAACCTGCTTTTAATCAATAAATGTCCTATAATTCACAAATGTGTCTCTAGCAGTTGGATTTTCCAATAAAATCCCTTTGAGCAGCTATTCTAAATTAGTAGTACCGCGTTAATCAGGGGATGGCGGCAGGGGGACACTTATAGCCTAGGGAGCCTAATAAAGAAAGACATCTTCTTGCTTCACCTCGCAGGCCTCATATTTCATTTTCGCCACTGGGTCTCCGGAGCTTCTCGGTGGCTCTGTTAATTACTGCATTTTCTTTTCGTCATGAACTACATTTGAGTTATACCTCCGGAGATAAGGTTCAGATCCAGGAGTTGTTTTTTCTCAAGGTTGGCAGCCGTGTAACTGCATTTTAATCTAAACTCAGGATGAATGTTCAATCTGTTTGAATCATTTTTTGCAGTGTTCACCATCTCAGAGATTCAAGAGCTGGTAGCAGATTCAGTGAATGCACTTGTGAAATACTTTTACAGAGAAAAGGAAACACAGGTCAGCTGCTTAGCTTGGCATTCTGCTACATGCACACCCCCTCTCCCTCTGTCTATTGAAGTTTACTAATTTAACCCAATTCTGTTTTGAACAGGAAAGCTTCACATATCTGCTACGCGGTGAAGGAGGGTTCTGCCAATGCATGGAAGTGGTATGCGAGAGAATTCAAACTCACAGTGCCTATATAACTGAAGCACTTGTACAAATTAGCTGTTACTTCTAATACAGTGCAACTCTATTAATATTTGTATCCCGAATATGTTAGTACATTCAGCTCAGAGAGAGCTAGATGTTCTAATTCGTATTTTATTGCTCTTGCCAATGAGGTACTTTCTTCCACTCTTGTGCTCTTTACAAAAATTAATTCAGTTTTTTCGGTTTCGGTCTAATTTCAGGTTTTTAGTTATGGTTTCAAAAGCTCCAGGCTGTTTGGCAGGAACATATTTCTATGGGATTTTATAGGTGAGCTCAAGCTTCTAATTTTAAGTTAATATTTATTACCTAACCTGGCTGTTTTTCTTCATTTTTCACTTCTTTCGTCTACTATCCATCCTTGGAATGTTATTGGTATTATTTCCTTATTCCTGCATATCTTCATTCTCTCGTGATTTTATTTTCTCTCATTGACTTCGTTTCTTGGATGTCCTTTCTATTCGGATTATATTTATTCAGATATATTTTTCCATTTACCCAATTCGTACAGTCTTCGGTGCGACTCTACCTCTCATTCTTTTAGTCACAACTTACTTTGTTAATTCTTTATTACATCCCACTTTCGTTAATTATTTATTTTGTTTCACTTTGTTTATTCTTTATTACCTACAATTTTTTAACTTCTTATTACATCTCATTTTATCAATTATTTTTTTCATCTCAATTTGTTAATTCTTTGCTACATCCCATTTTTAACTTCTTATCACATCTCACTTTGTTAATTCTTTATTACATCCCACTTTCGTTAATTATTTATTTTGTTTCACTTTGTTTATTCTTTATTACCTACAATTTTTTAACTTTTTATTACATCTCATTTTATCAATTATTTTTTTCATCTCAATTTGTTAATTC
Source organism: Sanderia malayensis (assembly GCA_013076295.1). NCBI lineage: Eukaryota > Metazoa > Cnidaria > Scyphozoa > Semaeostomeae > Pelagiidae > Sanderia > Sanderia malayensis. The sequence continues at coordinate 1,911,004 of RQOL01000729.1, forward strand.
TTTGCTACATCCCATTTTTAACTTCTTATCACATCTCACTTTGTTAATTCTTTATTACATCCCACTTTCGTTAATTATTTATTTTGTTTCACTTTGTTTATTCTTTATTACCTACAATTTTTTAACTTTTTATTACATCTCATTTTATCAATTATTTTTTTCATCTCAATTTGTTAATTCTTTGCTACATCCCATTTTTAACTTCTTATCACATCTCACTTTGTTAATTCTTTATTCCATCCCACTTTCGTTAATTATTTATTTTGTTTCACTTTGTTTATTCTTTATTACCTACAATTTTTTAACTTCTTATTACATCTCATTTTATCAATTATTTTTTTCATCTCAATTTGTTAATTCTTTGCTACATCCCATTTTTAACTTCTTATCACATCTCACTTTGTTAATTCTTTATTCCATCCCACTTTCGTTAATTATTTATTTTGTTTCACTTTGTTTATTCTTTATTACCTACAATTTTTTAACTTCTTATTACATCTCATTTTATCAATTATTTTTTTCATCTCAATTTGTTAATTCTTTGCTACATCCCATTTTTAACTTCTTATCACATCTCACTTTGTTAATTCTTTATTCCATCCCACTTTCGTTAATTATTTATTTTGTTTCACTTTGTTTATTCTTTATTACCTACAATTTTTTAACTTCTTATTACATCTCATTTTATCAATTATTTTTTTCATCTCAATTTGTTAATTCTTTGCTACATCCCATTTTTAACTTCTTATCACATCTCACTTTGTTAATTCTTTATTCCATCCCACTTTCGTTAATTATTTATTTTGTTTCACTTTGTTTATTCTTTATTACCTACAATTTTTTAACTTCTTATTACATCTCATTTTATCAATTATTTTTTTCATCTCAATTTGTTAATTCTTTGCTACATCCCATTTTTAACTTCTTATCACATCTCACTTTGTTAATTCTTTATTCCATCCCACTTTCGTTAATTATTTATTTTGTTTCACTTTGTTTATTCTTTATTACCTACAATTTTTTAACTTCTTATTACATCTCATTTTATCAATTATTTTTTTCATCTCAATTTGTTAATTCTTTGCTACATCCCATTTTTAACTTCTTATCACATCTCACTTTGTTAATTCTTTATTCCATCCAATTTTACTTATTTGTTACTTCTTTATTACTTTCTCCCTTAGTAATCTTCATTGCCTATCACATACAAACTCGACTTTAACATGTTTTCGTCACGTTCATAGAGAAAGTCAGTTCAGAATTCGCCGTTGAGAAAGACCCACCGCAGGCACCATCTTCTTCTGAGCTAAAAATGGCAAAACGATCTCTACGCACACTGGTACAAAAGATCAATACATCTCCACAATCCATTGGGAAAGACGAAAAATTCAATTTATGGCTTTGTCTCGGTTTAAGGTAAGTGATTCCATACCAGAGCTTAAATTGGCGTATTTACATCCATGTCATTTATACGGAGCTGTATCTGATATCTAAGGAATTGGAGTTGTGTAATTGGGGATTTGGGAAAGCGGGGCAACACGTGCTTTTGAATTGATGTAGACTGACGTAGACTATCGTGACATAAAGTCAATATTATTTCCAAGGCCTCTATACTCGATTCTCTTCAGTCCAATTGATATTTTTGACTGGCTTCCTCTGTGGCAGTTTGTTAAGGATTTCATATCTTTGACTAGCTTCCTCTGTGGCAGTTTCTTAAGGCTTTTGTATCTTTGGCTAGCTTCCTCTGTGGCAGTTTGTTAAGGACCTTTTTTGATTATTGTTCATACAGAATCTCGTTTCATAACAGGGAACATCTTCTACAATGCTGGCTTCACGTGTTATCAACTTCCAAAACGGCATCACAAATGTACGAAAAAGCCTCGTTCCTCCTCAGCCCTGACCTTACACTGTTCCTCCACAACGTCCTTGAGGCTTTGCTCGATTTCGAAATCATTCTAGAAACTTCCATCACGAGAGGACTGACTCCTTATTGACGACTCAACTTGATTATACCTGGTACTACACCCGGTTCCATCACTTCTCATCAGTCAATCCAGCGTTGGTTATTCTGCTTCGCCAGGGGGTAATTGTTGTCAGAAAGTCGAACTGGCAAATAAACATTTCTTAACACCGCATTATAATGTTGCAAAATTAAGCACACGCCGAGGGCGTCTACAATAGGGACTGCAGAACTAATGTGATTTAATAACTTTTTCTGTTCTGTTCAATTCTGTGCCTTGAAGTTCATGCAGTCGGCAGGTTGATATGGAGTTTTATTGAGATATGTGTAAATAAACAAACTAGATATGAAATATTAAATTTAATATAATTCTTTCGTTGGAAAAATGAAATTATGCAGCATAAATTCAAGTCTTAATGTTAACGCCATCTCGTGCAGTTTTTAAAAAATCTCGCTTTGCTTGAATCCTACATTGTTTTTCAAATGAAGAAGACATATGTTGGCTCATAATATCAGCTACGTACGGTGTGATGCAAAACAAATGTAGACTTGTTGCATGGAGGAGACCAATCAGCTTCATACTCGCCCTGTTCATTGCTCGCCAATCCCTAAGAAATGCAGTCAACTCTGCATAGTTCGAACTCATGTAATTCGAACTCTATCTAATTCGAACGAAACTATCTGTCCCTTCAAGGATCACTAATGAACCAAATTTTATAAGATAAACCTCTGTAATTCGAACTTTTGTAATTCGAACATTTTCACGCTTCCCCAGGGTGTTCTAATTAGACAGAGTTGACTGTAGTTTCGAAATCGCTTCACATATGTACCCACCTGGTTTGACCATATACATTAGGAACCCGGATCGGATGTAAGAACTCTCGCATTTCGCATTCACCCTATTGTTTAAAAGTAATAGGCTATTGTTTCTTCTATTGTTTTGAGCAGAGCCCGGATTCTCTCAATCCGTTGGCTCACCACATCGTCCGCTGTACATGGGTGCAATGGGCTCTTACTCCGAGGATATGATGCTTAGTGTGAATGGACCCGAGGACTAGATTTCCACATTAAAAAAACACAAATATTTTCGTTGCACGTTAACTTTATTTCATCGCAAAAACTAACTTGAAAAAGATAGTATTTAAAAAGAGAACGACTCTGATATAAGTCTAGTTTTGGAGAAAGAACGAAAGAACCAAGTTTATGTATGTTTTATGATTTTGTTCTTGGTTTCAGTTCGTCCGAGCAACTTCTTAGGTAGATGACCGGTTTAACTTGTGGATTAAAAAACTCGTGTCCTTTCGACCAATCATATCCTACGGCATACGCGAATATATCCCCAGTGGAATTGAAACAACAACACGTGATCGACTGTTGACACTGTTCGGACGTTTTCAATTTCGTACGCGCGTCCTTGTCCCAGAAACTGAACTTCCCGTCCGAACCGACCGTCGCCAACGTTCCGTGTTGCGGGTGAAACGCAATGTCATTGACGGCGAAGATCTCTTGGACTTGCGAGGCGTTTGTGACGTCGGAACGGTGACATTTGAACGTGAAGTTATCGCGCGGTTTCAGCGGATTGATGTACTGAATGGCAACGCGACCTTCGACGGAGCCGAGTGAAAAACCTGCCGGAACGTTCTTCTTGTCCTTGAAGATCGCAATGCAACGGTGCTGGTATTTGAGCGGCGATTCAATTCGCTTGAATTCCGAAGGCGTCTTCTCCAATTGATAGACAATGATGCCGCGCTGGGCCGTTGTAACGACTGCCATTGGATACACCACGTCCGCTGCGTAGCATCGCTCCTTCAGATCAAGCGTTAAAACAGGGGTCTGTTGTCGCAGGTCCCACAATCGCATGGATTTGTCCCAACTGGCCGTCATCAGGCACTGGTAATTTGGAGCTTGCACCCAATGACAGGATTTGATGGGGGCATCATGTTGGGCAACCTGGCAAAAAACAAACAAGTGAAACTTATATCAGATGTGAGATGTGTTACACACTATTTTTATAAGAACACCTTAACTTATGCCGAGCCTTATATATATATATCTTTTTCATTGTTATTTTTAAATTTCCATTGTTTTTTGGCAATTTTGAGCCTCAATATTCTTATAGACTATATTCTTATAAAAGAAGCGTGTATGTGAGATCTTTCAAGGTACACTGAAACTGGATCTAATGGTGACTGAAGTCCTTTTTCTTTAACTGAAGTTCTTATTCTCCAGTTGAAGTCAAGGTTCTTTAAATGGAATCTTCGTTCTCTGACCTATGGTGATTTAAGTCCATCTTTTCTACAATAATCTATCTCTACAGATATGAGACTTGAGTCTTATCTCCACTGCACTGAGGTGTCTGCTTTTTAAAATCATTTCACGCAAGGACTGGAAAATATTGTTTGATTTTAAAAAGTGTCTATTTGGAGAGCATTGATAGTAAGACCTGATCTTATAATGATTTATGTTTATATTATGTTTACATTATGTTTACATGGATGTTTACATTCAAAAAGATCATGAAAGGATCCATATCAAGTATTTGTTCAATTGACAGTTACTCATGCTATGAAGTATTTCCAGAGATTACATAATAAGCTATCACTATATTCATTTAAAATTTGTTTTATTTACTCTCCCCGACTCCCCTTGGCATTTGTTGATACTTTGGTTTCGTATTGGTGTTATGGTCATTGAAATTCCACTGTAATTATTATTAAAATTCACTGAAATCAATGGATAAATAGTGATATCAACCTGAGTAGCTTGATTTGACTGCAAATCCCACATCTTGGACATGTTATCGGCACCAGCTGTAAAGACTTTGGTTCCATCATCATGCCAACAACAGGAGAGCACTGGTTTTGTGTGACTCTGCATTGCTTTTGGCACAGCACTGCCAGTTTGCTGTATCTCCCAGCATTTCACGTTGTTGTCCCAAGAAGAAGCAATGAGTAAATTTGCCTTTGGACTGAATCGTATACAGCTTATTGTATCCTCTCCAGATTGAGGTATCTCAAAGTCTTTATTTGGGTTGGTTACTGTTGCTGCAATTAAGAGGAAAACAGCAAAATTAATGTTTTCTAAAAAATTGCATTTAGCTCGACAACCCTTCTCTCCCCCCCCCCCCTGTTTGTTGCCATGAAAGCAGTCCCCCAGATCTAAACCCCTTCAATTGTATGCGAGTCCACCTTAACCTGTTCACAAATTTACAACCATACACACACACACACTTAAAAAATCGGTTTTGCTAAGAGCAACGTGCTCACATTGCAGTATCAGATGGCAATCAATTGCCATTACCAAAGCTAACCTGTTGTTGCTGCTGCAGCGGTGGAGCCTCCGAACAGCCCTGAACCACTTGCCGCGGCGCCAAATGTTCCTGTCGTGCTTCCAAACATAGTATGCAATCACTCTCGGAAAAAATAAAACTCAAAATCTATCCAGATCATCAACTCAAGCTCACTATTGCAGTGAAATTGTCCAGATTTAAGTCACGCGGCCTAACTTACATGCAAATTTCAATTTTCAACTTGCAAATTCAAACTACTTCATGGAAATTTCTGCTCGATTCTGATTACGAGGCCTGATGCCTGCGGCAACTGCTGACCACATGCTCAGATGGCACCAGTGGCTTTCTTTCCTTCCTTTCCCGTATTGCTGAGGTGGCCTAGAGGACCGAAATCAAGATGAGGTAAATTTCTTTATTAATCGCCTTGAATTCTTTTGGCACATCTAGCAGCTAAACTAAATTAATATCTCTGATTATTAATTTGTATTTTTTGACTTTCATTTTTCAATTTCTTTCCGAATTTCTACATGATTATTGATTTTTAGTGCATGGACTTTTAGAATAACGAGAATGCCTTGAATTATTTGAAGCTCCTTTTTAGGCTATTTTGATTTTTAGCTTAATGTTTATAGGTTGTCTATATGGTCTCCCTATCTCAAAATTTCTTTGAAAATTTCAACTGAACTGTTTGAACGTTTGTTGATGATTTTGATTTCAATTTTAGTTTCAAGATCTCGCGTGACACTTTGTACGAGTGCGTCAAGGCAGTGCTTGATGGCTCAAACGACAAGAAAAGAAAATTCACAGAAACTGTTGAATTGCAAATCGCTTTGAAGAATTATGATCCCCAGAAGGACAAGCGTTTCAGTGGTACTGTCAAGTAAGTATTCCTGGAGCTTAATTTTCATGAAAATGCTATGTACCCACGCCGCCATCACAGGTATTTGTCGGTATTTGTATTAGTTGTGGTGTGGTGGGGGCAAGGGGCAGAGGGTACCATGTAGGCTTTATAAAAGCCCGCCTTGTTACGTTTTATTGCTGTCAGTTTGAATATTTGAAGTATATATTTTTTCTGAACAGATTGAAGAACATCCCAAGAAGAAAGCTGAAGATCTGTGTCTTGGGTGATGAATCTCATTGTGACGAGGCCAGAGCCAACAACCTTCCATGTATGGATGTCGAGTCATTGAAGAAGCTCAACAAGGACAAGAAGTTGGTCAAGAAACTTGGTAAGATCAACTAACATTCTTGTCATGTCTCTTCATTCAATAAAGAGTTGTCACTGATAAATTGAGAGCTTCTTTCGCTTTGGCTGTCTTGTTATTGAAGTTTTCTGCAATCCAGATCTGACCAAATATTACAATATATATACCAACTAATTATTACGCTATGCCATTTGTATTTTTTAGCCAAGAAGTACAATGCTTTCCTTGCTTCAGACACTATTATCAAGCAGATTCCTCGTCTTCTTGGACCTGGATTGAACAAAGCAGGCAAATTTCCAACCATGATAACTCACAATGAGAACATGATGCAGAAAGTTGATGATATCAAATCAACAATCAAATTTCAGATGAAGAAGGTAAGGTTAACCAGAATCTTGGCACACAGCAGAAGGACAATAAACAGCAACTTAATGACAACCTCTTCTTACTTTTGATATAAGATAAGCTGAAATCTATAGTGACTTATGGATTTCAGTCGAGTAATCGCAAGGATACTTATTTGTATTCCCCAAGTTAACATGTAGATTTAGGAAGAGGTTTGTCAAATGGTTGCTTTGTTTTTTGCTGGGGTAAGGCCTTGATAACTGGGAGGCCGTGGATTGGCCGGACTTTCATCCAGAGTCTTAAAATAACTGGATAGACCTTTGGTCAAATTTTATGTTTATACATTTTATTTAATTGTACATTTTTAATAAATAATAGATACTGAAAAATATCTTATTTAATGATGTTTATCTAGTTGTATGTATTTCAGCCAAATTTTGACACACATTTTGAATACTTTTTATTATTCATTTGTTTCCAGGTTTTGTGCCTTGCAGTTGCTGTTGGCCATGTTGAAATGAGTGAAGATGAATTAGCCCAAAATGTTTTTCTGGCTATCAACTTTCTTGTTTCACTTTTGAAGAAGAACTGGCAGAATGTACGTTCATTGAATATTAAGAGCACCATGGGAAAATGCCAAAGGCTCTATTAAAAAATGTTATTCAATCAATGATTTATTGAAAGTCAACTAACTTGTGTGTTTTTTTGCGATTGCATCTCGTCATTATCATATTAAAATGTTCTTTTGTATTTTGCTGTCAATCCTTGAATGCAACTAAACAGAAGTTTGACAGATGTTTTGAACTGGCAAGGAACCAAGGCATCTGTTTGAGATAGGAGTTTGGGGTGACATATTGCAGAGAGCATCATGTGTTTTCCTGTCACAATCTGATTTATCATGCTTTGCAATTGTTTTAAACAAACACACGCCAACGCAAGGATGATTTATGATTACATTGCTGTTTTTTATCATGTGACGTATTGCGCGCGCATACCTCATCTCACATTAGCAAAGGCATCTGGGATTAAGAATTTCATGGTTAGCTGTTTGTTATGTGTTGATTGATAAGCTGTGGTTACAGTTGAAGGCAGAGGGAAAAGGTTTGGAAAAAGACGTGAATACCAGCTTCGCAATATACAATATTTGCATTTGAGTTGTGCGTTTTTAACTGTAATTGATTTGTGCAATAATCCACCACATCATGTCTTACGATTACGAAGAAAATGGGTAGGTTTTGCCAACTTAGTTGTCTTCGCTTGAACGTGCCTCCTGACTTGATGTCTCAGATTTTCTGCGTTATCAAACTTTCCATTCCTTCTTGTGAACATAGCATTGCCATAACAAAGTGATATAAAGTGCAATTTCTTGACATATGCTTTGACTTAGATAATTTCAAGCAATTAATGCATTCTTGGGTGAATACAGCTTTACATGTCACAGCTTTTTAGGGCTTATCTTTCTCGTTTTTAGATGGTCTCACATTAGGCCATAGAAACAGACATTTTGAGCTTTCGACTCTGTCTTGTTTAATTAAAAATCATAGCACATATTTTTCATTTAAACCAGATGGTAGAAAATAACTGATATTTCCTGCGAACTAGAAATATTCAGCTGATAATTTTATTGATTTTCTTTGTCGAGCAAAATAATTTTTTTTTGAAATCTGTTGTCTTGAAAACCCGATCTTCAGATTCCATCGGCCCTATCAACCAGGAATATATATTTTTCAGATACTATTTAAAAGCAAAGGGTAGCGAGCTGGCGATTTGGGATTATTTTACAAGCAATATTATGAACAGTTTCAGCCATTGCTTGAGGTTGAGAAATTGTTGATGAAATGGAATTGAATTAATTTATTTTGGAAGTCTTTCAATGATGATACCTGCTCAAAATGAAGGAAGCAAAATTATTCTTTGTTTGTTTCCCTCTGCATGGCAGCAGGAATTGATCAACACGTCATCTCTGCACTCACTACATCCGATTTTATTCTTTTATTATTTGGAAGCTTGTGGGTTGAAAATAATTTCTGCTAAAGAAATTGTTGGTACCTGCTGATAAATAACCTGTTAAGGATACTTTGCCTGTTTTTTGCCAATATATTCTCAAGGACCTTGAGCATACATATGCTTCAGTAATTGATTCAGGTTTCTACAAGCCTGATATACCTAAATGTGTTTTGTTAATTTCTGTGAAGTTCTGTTAATTCTATGCCAACAAATGGACCTGCTTTCTGATTTACATATTTCTTTTGGAAAATTTTTAAATCTCATTTGTGAAAACCAGGCAAAACAGTCTGTTGCTGTTTTTCTCAATTTGTGCTCAAAATATTTACTTGCTAACATATGTGTTTACCTGCCTATGTCAATTACTTCAAATATACATGTTTTTCTTAATTTTTGTTGTGTTTGGGCCAGCACTTTGGCTAACTAATTAACCAAATGTTCTTTGAACAACTTTTCTCTCATTGTTATAAATGTTTTATTTTTTGACTCTATTTATGGCTGAAAATATTCTTTCCTCACCTGAAGTGTCAGTAGGCCTGTATAGTGCAAATATGTTTTTCTTTAAGAACATGATCTTAGTTACATAGTTGCCATATAAACACAATGGCAGACAATAAATAACCATTTTATACTGAGTTATTTTTCTTTTTTATTTCAGGCAATTTGCATTGGGACCACCAGGAAGGTTAGCTTGATTATTTTTGTTAAAGATTTGGGTGTGGGGTATAATTTTCTCAGTTATTTGTCTTTAAGTTTCCTGATAAATTGATCCTTGTCCTTGAGTTTCAACCCTAGTACTGTCGGAAATCTAAGCATAAAAAATTTTGTCCGATAGGACCAGGAGACTGTGATACACTGATTAAGTAAAACTGATGTTAGAAAAATTCTCTATTTTACCTTTGCCACAATTAAAGCAAAAGGCTTACTTATTGCCTCAAAATATTAAATGCAAAATATTAAATGAAACAAAATATAATAACAAAGATTAATTACTGTTATTCAAATACCTGCAATAAATAAACAGCATTGTTAGAACAACCTTACTTTCTTGCTGGCAAATGTGTTCTGCAGTGACAAGATAATTAAATAATCTCTTAATTGGTCATCAATTTCAACACCACATCAACTTCCCACCCATGATGAAATATATAATTTCAGGATATTTCCAGTGTATCCCTGATTTTACCTTTTTATCTTCAGTCTTTGTTACCTATTATCTCTTCAGATTATTCTCACAAACAAATTTATGTGCATGCTTTAAATCCAGTTCATGTAATATCTATAGTAATATCTATCAGTGCATCTGCATGTTGATGCAAAGATAGTCGTATGCAAAAGTAGTTTTTGCAGTCTATCCTCTATAGAGCTGTTTGATGTGATAGCTACACTGCTTGCAGCTTGCTATCTTTTCAATTACTTTGTAAAGTAATATATGTAACTGAAGGTGTAAATCTTAACAACTGCTTTCATAAGAAAGGTAAGGAAGGTCTTATTATCTCTTTGGTCGCCTCTACGTGACAGTTTTTTGATCAAATTTGTCTTGATTAACAACGACAGATGGGAATACTCACTCGACCTGGTGCACGATTGTCTGTTTTGATTTTTATAGTTGCTTAATATTCCATAAATGCAAAGTCTTCTGTGCTTTGCTCTGCTCATCTCACAGTTCATTAATTTGTGATGATATATAGTATTTTATATATAGTATTTTATATCCAAACCAATATTTGCATTATATTTTTCAAAAATTATTGCAACTGTGAATTCATTTTCATAAAGCCATTATTCTAATTTTTAAAAAGTTTGAATTTAAAATTTCCAACAAACGTTTTATGAAAACAAATAAACCTAAAAATATGTTACCAAAGTTGATTTTTCGTATACCATAGTTTGTTTTCAGGCCATATTTTCTCATTATCGCTGCTCTGCTTTTTGGAGTGTTCTGTTATTACTAGTGTGTAGACACTAGATGCTTTTTGTCCACCTAACGATATGTTTATTACATGTCACTGCATGTTACATATACTCGTATACTTATCTCATAAGCTACTATGCCCATCTATAACACAATGTTCGCTTAGACCATCCCGTGCACAAGCTAAATTCAATTTGCTCTTTTTAAAGAATATAACGCTCTACAGTTTTTTTATTATTCTTGAGCCTCGGGGCAATAACAAGAGAAATCCCACCCCATTTTTATGGAAGATCGCTGTTCCACTCCGTCGAAAGCCAAATATATAAGGAGGCCTTTTGTAGTCTATAATTATAATTTGAAGAACGTTTAACCATTTACGTCATCTGCATGTGTAGGATTTAGTGTTTCTGTACACCCCTTTCCTGTGCGCTTTGCGCTCATAATTGATTTGGGAATTTTAAGTTGAATTTATAGAGAGATCAGCTGTTGCGCAAGTTCTATTGCGACACGATGCTTGTATTCCTATTCACTCGGCTTCGGGTCAGGAAAAAGGATGATAATTTTGCTGTTCTAATTAATGTGAACGCTTTCACCGCCAATCCAAAAGCAGCTGTTGTGACAATCTGGCCGCGAACTCTGCTGAATAGCATTGCTTTGTTAATTGTGTTGGAGGTATGACCTCACGTCCAGCTCCAGGTCATATGGCGTGTGTTTACACGAGTTTTTCAGTTGTTTTCTTTGTACAGTCTCTCTCTATATATATTATAGCAGGGCTTGCATGTCGAAACGTTTCAATGTTGGGTGCATCATAAGAAATGGTTTATCATATCATGAACAGAAGTGTTTGCGAGTGCCACGTTTCGAGATATACCTCTTAATGACCGGAGATTTCCCCGATGGTAGGACAAGTATTTCTCGAAGCGTCGCATTTACTAACACTCCTGTTCATGACTTTATAACCAGTTATTTCTTATGATGGTTAAACAGACAACGCAATAATATTTGCTTGATTATCTTTGGTTTAATTGCATATAGAATTTGCGTAGCTGTATACATTATATTGTTTGTAATTCACGGTAACTGTCTTCAAGGACATGTATGTATTGTGACAGTCTTTATGTATTGTGACGGTCTGTCTATTCTTCTCGTAGCATTATTGATCACGAAGACATGCATAACTCGAGTCCATCTGGCAATCAGAGGGATGCAAAACTCGCCGCAATGGTAAGATCGCACGTCATAGTTCAGTCCTGGCTTACCTGTTTACCTACCTGTTTATCTACATGAAACTGAACATTGCGCAGCAACCCCTCCCCCCAGAATGTGAACCTGGCTTGTCACTATTAATCTGAATTGTCATGCTGCCAGGAGGTAGTTCTTTGCGAGCTTACCGTTTGACATTTGCGCGACATTTTCCATAAATGGCTGAAAATCGCACTTTTGGAGCCGTGAAAAGGGTGTTAATGAACGAATTTCGAAATTTAAAAACTGCAGTACCTGTTTTTACGTCAAAAACTACCCAGAGATGAAATAAAAAAATCATGGTGAAAGTATAGCCCTTTAAGCCTCACCCGCGCCAGACGACAAAGGATTATGTAGTTTTTTGCCTTTCAACCTTGTGCACGTAGCTAGATTTCATTTCATTTCATTTTATTTCATTTCATTTCATTTTAAATTCTTTATACAGGGTAAATACATTCAGTATGCTAGGAACTGTTTTACAATGTGCCCTGTTTAAAAACGTATCTAGCCAATTACAATAACTTTAAAAATAAATATCTAGTGTATACAAAAAGAAAAAAGATACATAAAAGGAAAGTAGACTCTGAAGTCGAAAGTAGCTATGCACCAAACGTCACAATTGGTTGCATGGCTTTGTGGCACTTTGGGCCATCATGCCAAGCAAAAAACTCTTGCCTAAAGTGCGTTTCCGCTATGATACTTCTCAAATGTTGAAGTTTCTATGATGCCTTTTTATTTCAATGTGACATGTTTAAGAGAGGAGAAAGGCATCATTGAAAAGAAGTCAGAAGAAAACAACAACAAAACTGATTTATTTCTAAAGTTTATTTTTTCTCTATGCTTAGAAAAAGCGAACAGATGAGCGCCAACGGTACAAGAGGAGTTTGCCAGGTAATTCTATTTATAACGCATAAATCAACGTAAATTACACTTGCATTTCTTGCGCAATACTTTTCTGTAATAATTTGAAGTTAAGTTAACTCTTGTGACGTAACGATTGGTTTTACCATATTTCAGGCATGATGCAGCCCAACGATATGAGGCCAACGTCCAGGGGCGGAACGAGGCCGAAATCTGCAAAGACACCCGGATATAGACCTGGCCTAACCGGTAAGATCAATAGGCGTCTCTTCGTTTGATATAGTAAAAAAACCCTTAAGAAGCCATTAGATTAAAGCCTCCATGGTGATATTTCTGCTCACAAGCAAAATAACTTATCGTTTTTGAACAATGGGCTGGATGCATAATCCATGCCCAGTATCTTTAAAGAGCATTTGGTCACTATCTAGGATCCCTTAACGAACAATTCTGGGGACCCCAAACATCGCATCTGGAAACCAGATAGAGTGCTTCGGTTTTTATTGATCTGAATTGCAGGTTACAGTATGTATTGCTAAGCTATTGTTGATTTCGGTGTAGATACACGTGGTGCGTCTGATAATGCGGCATTCGAGACTGACGGTGCGTCGATTGTACCGCCTACTGTTCTTCCGGTTGACTCCCAAGGCGACAGTTCACCGCCACCTTATGAAACAATAAATACAACGGCCAAGGTAAGACACCCACCTTTATCCCCCCCTTTATCCCTCCCCGCCCCGCCCCCCTCTCTCTCTCTCCCTTTCATACATATGCACGCATATAGTAAGGCGTGGAGCTCACTTAAGCTGTCATACAGTCAAATCTGCATAGCTCGAACTCGTGTAATTTGAACTCTATCTAATTCGAACGAAATTCTCTGTCCCTTCAAGGATCACTAATGAACCAATTCTTATAAAACAAACCTCTATAATTCGAACTTTTTGTAATTCGAACATTTTTACGCTTCCCCAGGATGTTGGAATTAGACAGAGTTGACTGTATTACAATGCTCACGATAACTGCCGTTGGTTTAGTCTGCTGTTTCAATCATCATCTTTGTTGCTTTCTTTTGCAGTTGACCGAAACGGAACGACGACTTCGTGACCAAGGCATCATGTCTAAAATAGAATCTTCGGATGAAGATGATTTGGAGTCATCCCCCCTGCCATCTCCAACAACAACCAGGGCACGCAATGATATGTCTCCGCTTGTCGGTCAAAGCGATGCAGCTCCGACGGGCGTCGTCAATAGTGCACCAGTAAGTTCAACTGGTTTGTTATTGTATTATGTATACAGTGGAACCCAGTGAATTCTACATAAGAACTCGAATATAACTAGACAATATTTCTCATATATAGACAAACACTCGACTAAAGACAAACTCCAATGTGACAATATAGACAAAACTCGAATATTTCTAGATGACTTCTTATGTAGAGTTCACTCGTGGAACCTCAACAAACGGGAATGGGCTCTCCTGTATTGGCACCGGACGTGGCTGTATCAGTTTTTTGTACATGGTTGATTTTGTGCATTTTGTCCGTATGTTCATGAATAAAGTTTGTATTTTTCGCAGGCGGGAAAAATCCCAAGTTACAACCTCGATATTGAAGACTTGGATTCATTTGCATACATGTAAGCATATTGAATTTTCACAAGCGATTAATCACAAAGTTAATAATCTCTGCACATATACCATAAGACTTCTATTAAGCACCCCTCTTTATTAAGCCTTCCTTCCAAAACGAGATTTTGAATAAAGCCCCCTCTATGTCTTTCTTGTTTTTGAAATTTTAAACGATGATGAAATTATTATTGATAAAATCATAAAAGATGACAAAAGTTGTTTTGCAGTCTATTTTACACGAACATTTTTCTGAAGTTTATTTGAGAATTTTATTTTATTAAACCTCTCTCCGATAAGTTCTCCTCTAGGACTTCACTTTTACAGTGAATTTTAATTGAACACCGTTTATTTTATTTCACCTCCCAGCTTGGGACTATTTTAAGGAAGCTGGTATCTTTTTCTGGTTGTTCTGATGCATTTGATAGGACCTTCCCCCGTGTGTTGCTTGTCAGCACGGGGGATTCGTAGATTCTCGTGGCTAATCGACGTTCGTAATTTCTCCCCGTGCAGGCCTGCCCCACAAGGAACCACAGTAAAATGCAGGATAACTCGAGACAAGAAAGGCGTGGATAGAAATCTATTTCCAACCTACTTCTTGCATATGGAAAAAGACGATGGCAAAAAGGTAGGCCTAAGCATCTATTAACCCTTTTGTTATAGTACACATCATCACGTCGGCAAAGGAAATCAAAGGAACCTTGAGGTGACTCGCGACAGATGGCTTTTATTTCACTGTATCATCCAGAAAGTGAAGAAAGTAATATCAAATTAAAGTCAAACTTGCGAGCCTAAAAGTTGAGCTTGAGCAAAACTGAATACTCTGGATTTAATTTTCAGGATTGAAAGCAGCAAATTCAAAAAACAATTGTTTTGACACCACTCAAGCAAACATTTTGACTTCAGTTTTCGATCTTGTTTCATCAAGGTTAAAAAACTTTCAGTTTCCAAAACAATGAAACTGCTCTGAAGAAACAATTACCATCACCTTTTACATCAACAGGTTGTAAATTTAAAACAGACAATCTCTTATTCAAGCAAGCATGTGCATCGTACCTAGTTGCATTATTCAATTGTGCATCAGCACCATTGGATACATCCAAGACAATATTATAATGGTTACCAGTCATATTTTCCATATATATTGACTGTTTATTGCATTCATCAGATTGTCTGACACCATTCATGAAAAATTTTGACCATTTTAATTCAAGACCACTCTTTGAAAATACATAAATAGCAGTCTTCAACAACCATGCTGCAGTCAGTTATAAATTCAATTTCAGTACCCCATATCTTGTCAGAGGTCATTTTATTTTTCACCAGGTATTCATCAACAGAACTCCCGATGTGTGCATCCAATTGTGGTTCTATTTGTTTCATAAATAATGCTATTTTTGTTCGTATAGTTTTGTGAAAGATTTGTTTTCCTGAAATTGCATAAGAAATGGCCCGAAAAAGACAATTCCCATCTCCAGCTATTTGAAATAATCAAACTGGCTTGTTAAGTTTTTCCACAATGTCATTATTATCACATGTGTCATGTGAGTTGATGCCTAATACTGAACAGATTGTGGTTTTAGTAGCATGTGAAAGAGGGCAAAACATATATTCAACACTTGAAGAAGCCCATTGGCCCAGGGTTTAATTCAACATCTCCAGATAGTAGAAGAAGCAATGTTAT
Source organism: Sanderia malayensis (assembly GCA_013076295.1). NCBI lineage: Eukaryota > Metazoa > Cnidaria > Scyphozoa > Semaeostomeae > Pelagiidae > Sanderia > Sanderia malayensis. The sequence goes on from RQOL01000729.1 coordinate 1,927,130, forward strand.
CATAAGACCTTTGCTTGGTTTTGAGCTATGCTGAAATTTCCTGCCTTGTTTACGCTGTTGCTTACTCATGTGTTTTTTTGCCCACTTTCTGGGTGATATTTTCCTTTCCAGTTTGCAGTTGCTATAGTTTGCATACAAGCTAACATAGGTCATGCAGGGTGTCAGAAAAAACAACAATTAACAACAGAGTGTGTTCAATGTCAAGATAACTTCCAACTTATTCTCAATTGTGTGTTGCTTTGTTTTTCAACTCAATTTAAATTCAATCATCTTAAATTCAATCAACTTCAATCCGATCTGTCCAGTTAGTCTGTAACTGGATATGCAAAAATAGCTGCGCATGTAGAGTAGGCCTATCATCTATATTACCTAACTAATAAAATTTAAAATGAAAACAGCAATAATAAAGCGTGAGTCAGAATACGTTAATAAAAATAAAAAGCTGCAGTTACTTAAAATAAAATAACAAAATAATCAACAAAATTTAAGTCATAAAATAGGAACAAATAAGCACTTTTATCATTTCACCTGATGCTTCCAACGAGTGAAACATTTTATCCAATGAGAAATTTGCAAAGTGATATCATACTTGGTAGCCTCACTTCAAATCAAAAGTGAACGTTTGAATCTGAGGCACATACCTTATATGGTAAAGTAAACAGAAACACGCACCACACTACACTGACACAGAACACAACATTTTTCCCCACTCACCAACATCTACTCGCTTGCGCATGCGCGTCGCGAGTCAAAAGCGTTTCTTGCATCTGCCAAGTATTTATACCCATTTCAATGTAGCCTTTAATCTAATGGGATACTCTGCAAGCTTAACCTTGATTAAACTTTCAAGCTTGTTTTATACGATCACTTGTTTTATTACGAAGTTTGATTAATGAGGAATTTTATTCCTAGGTATTTTTGTTAGCTGGTAGGAAAAGAAAGAAGAGCAAAACCTCGAACTACCTCATCTCAACTGACCCGACCGATATGTCACGGGCTGGCGAGAGTTTCACGGGCAAGCTAAGGTAACCAGACTTGAACATGCCATTCATGCAAGGATCCACTGCGGATGTATTTATATATGCATATGTATGTGCATGCAAGTCAGTTTAGGCTTGGGCAAGCTGTTGAATAAATAACCCCTCTTTCGCCCTGTTCCCCCTCCTCTCTCACTCTTTCCCCCTCCTCTCTCACTCTTTCCCCCTCCTCTCTCACTCTTTTCCCCTCCTCTCCCCCTCTTCCTGTCTCTTGCCCCCTTGTCTCTTTCTCTAGTTTCCCCTACTCCTGCTCTTCACCCTTGTTCTCCCCACCTCTCCTTACTCTCCCCCTTTTCTCTCCCTTTTTTCTACCCCCTCTTCCCTTATCTCTCTTTCTCTCTTATCCCTCCTCTTTCACTCGCCTCCCTTTCCCTCTCTCTTTCTCTCCCTCCCTCTTTCCTATCTCTTTCTCTCCGTCCCTCTCTCCCTCCCTCTTTCTTTTCGTTGGCAGTTGTTGTTGTCGTGGCATTATCTCAGTATTGATAATTGTTTGTCTTGCTTCCGCGCAGAGCAAATTATGTCGGCACGAAGTTTACTTGCTTCGACAATGGCGCTAATCCGAGAAAGGGAGGTGTCATGATGGATGGATCGAACATCAGAGAAGAACTCTGTGCTGTTCTCTACGTAAGATGCTTTGAAGCCACTTCATGTCTGGGAATTTTTGTGTACAAGCTATACTATACCGTATTTCTTCTAAAGACTGCCCGGAGCGCTTATTGAAATTTAGCTGTTTGGGTGGGGGGGGGGGCGTTAATTCGAGAAAATTGTTAAAAGTTATATGTAGAGCAATCGAACATAAGAAACACATCTATACCTTCATATTCAATAAAAAACAATACAAAACCAGTAGAATGGAACACGAATCATGTGATTACCATTTGAGCTGAGTCAGTTGACTAAAGTGTCAATCAAGGATATGAATGTCAATCGTAACTACAAATGCGAGTCGTATAACAATAGTTCTTTAATAGAAATATTGTATTTTTCTTCTTCGAGTTTTTGACGGCTTTCATTTTTTCAGGAAACAAATGTGCTTGGCTTCAAAGGACCGAGAAAAATGTCTGTTATAATACCCGGAATGGGACTAGACCACCAAAGAGTTCCACTACGACCCAGAAACGTGAGTCCGTATTTTATATATTTTTATAAGCTTCAATAATGCATACGATGCGCTGCGTTGCTTACGACCAGCCGTCATTGGAAGCTCATTTTTCATTGCATTTGTTTTATGTTTTGCAGGAGCAAGAAACATTGCTTGAAAGATATCGCATGAATAATATGGAAAATCTCATAGAGTTACACAATAAGACTCCAGTCTGGAATGATGGTTAGTGATTTCATTCACATGGTTAACCATAAATATTAGCAACCCTATTATATAATGAGTTCTTAATATAACCAGCTTCCCGGTTAGGCGATTTGAATATTTGGTCTCTTCTGAAATATAGGGGCCCTTATATCAAGATTCCATTTTATTTTATTTTCTTCGTTAGAGTTTAAGTCCCCTGTATCGACTTATCACCGTGTTTGTAAGTTCGTGACCGCGTTGGCTAACTGTTATGCTGTTTCCTTTGTAGACACCCAATCGTATGTACTCAATTTTCACGGCCGTGTCACGCAGGCCTCTGTAAAAAACTTCCAAGTTATACACGATAACGATCGTAAGTATTGATGTTTCTCATTTGTTGCGCAGTGGGCTTGCTGTTTGCACGCAGGCCGAAGCTACTTTCTGTTTAATTTGATTTAAGCATTCTATTAACTTAAGCCTTTTTTCCATCGATTTTCCTTGCTCTCATAACAGACTTGTTTCTCTTCAATCGTCATCTCTTATAGTACCAGTAATTTTTCATGTGTCTACATTTACTGTTTTCACACTTGTTTTTCACACTTGTTTTGCTGCTTTCGCACCAACGTTTTTACCATTTTCACACTGGCTTTTCTACGTATTCAATGTATACAAATGTTTTCTATTTCATCTCTTTCTCTAGCTGATTATATCGTGATGCAATTTGGACGTGTAGCCGATGACATTTTCACGATGGATTTCAACTACCCACTCTGTGCACTGCAAGCATTCTCAATTGCACTCAGCAGTTTTGATGGCAAATTGGCCTGCGAATAATGATATTAATAAAAAAACTAGGTATTTATCTTTCCATGTGCTTTACTCAACTTCGTCGTAACTCCGTAAACGATTAATTCTAATGTTTCATGTTGTTATCATGCAACAAGAGGTAAAGCCAGCACTCAGTTCACCGGCTGTATATGAAGATATTATATTATATTAACACTGTTGATGGCTGGAGCATAAACAGTAGCATTCCGGGTTTATTTCATCTTCAAGTTTGCTACTGGGCATTATGTGCTATTCACATGACATTGACAGTAGCAATGACAGGCTTTTATTTGCTACACGAAGAACAGTGCACTGATGCAGCTGCCTTTGCTCCAAATCGATGCTGCATTTAGGCACAGGCAACAACCTTATGTGTTTACTTTTCAATTGCTGACATGGCAGCTCAAATGTATGTGTTATCTGCCGGCAGATTGCCTCCCCCCCCCTTTTGAATTTAAAGACCAATTAAACTGTTGTACTTTTATTTTAAGCAATCAAATCCCTGAGCATACCCCCGTCGACAAGATTCAATTGCATAGAAAGGTTAGCTTGTTTTGAGTTTTCGTAAGGGGGATCATGAACTGCACGTGAAGTTTTGCAATACTGGCAATGCTATGCTTGTGCTTCAAACTATCTGTTCTCGTAGCAGCCGTCTTGGGTTTCTGTGATTTCAACTTTTCTCGCTTCTTAATTTTGTAGATTAGTTATTTTCTTTCAAAACACGTTTTTTTATTTAAGAGAACTTTTAATTTATCTTCAATTTGGTCAGATCCGTCTCCGTGCTTCAAAAACAAAAATCGATCCCGGTTATAGAGGGCAGCATATAGAATTACGTTGGAAGTTAATTCAATTCAAATTTTGAATTCGTACGTTAAGTTAAACGGTGCGTTCCTATGTTCACTACTGCCATTGAAGATGTTTTACCGTAAAGTTATAAACTCAAACACAAGTTAGGCCATATCCTTGGATGGCGTCTCCAAACCCGCGTTGTTCAAACCTTCGTTGATCTTATCTCTCGCTTGTTGTGGCTTTACTATTACGTCATCAATGGCAGTGGTGGAAGAAAACACCAATACGAGGTTGATGTTGGTAGTTCCTCATTTTAAAAGCGCTCACAGCGCCCATTGGCTTGTGCACCCTCGTGGTGCTGTTTATTAGCAGAAATAGGAGAGGTCTTTTGAAAATTCAGCATTGCAAAGTGGCTAAATTGTCCTTTGTGGACTTGGACATTGTAGCGATGTTTTTCAGGAGCTGCAATGAGAAAGTAGCAGACATTCTGCTGCTTGATAATGATAATATGCGCCCCCCTGATGATAAGACTATGGTCTCTTCAGACGGGGGTGAGCGAGCCTCTTTTGCGAGTTGAATTTTTGAAAGATCTCCCTGAAAAGATATCTGGTTTATATATATTTGTTAGAATTAGAAAAGAAAAGTGTAAATATTAATCTAGTTTGCCGTGTGAAGCAGGCGCTAGCGAACTCTGCAAATTTTAGTGCCCGGTATTTACGCTGCCAAATCTGTTTAAGCCGGTCGTCAGTCGGGGGGTTGCGTATTTGGGCTTCTTTTTATCAATGAAATCGATCTGTCGCGAATTTTATTTGTGATAGAGAACTGTTATAGTCGACGGCCAAGTGTGGCAGATTTCGTGGCGTAAAAATCGGTGCATATAAGTGGACGGTCAAATACAATAAGCGAATTGAATATTTTTACAGAGTTCAACAGTTGTCATGTCATGTTTTAGAAGTTTATCAGCTGATACTCGAACTAATTGCTTATACCCGAAACGTCATCCCTCTTCCTCTTCCAACATTACGCCATTAGTCCTCTTTACATTATCCTCTCTTTTTCAATGCAACGATAACATGCTTATTATAGTAGCGGTTAGTTCGGGTATCTACTGTATCGCTTCGATTCGGCTCGATGCTATGCCTATCCTTTTCGTTAAAACAAAACAAATACTTCAAATTCGTCCCAGCAAATCCAAGAATAGGATTTTATCATCAGCTTTCTGTATAAGGTTCTGCGTCTTGTTCTAGTTGTTGCATACTGGTTCACCGATTGATTTGGATTGGACATGGCTGGGTTTGGTTTGGTTGGATTGAGCGTTATGCGTTACAACCGTTTAATCCAGTTTGGTTCATTCATTCAATTGGGATGAACAAATTGTTTACGAATTGAAATGAACAAAATGTGAAAGAAATTTCACGGGAAATTGTTTATTGATGTTTCGTTGAACTGTGCAGCAGCTAGTTCTGGGCGTAGAATAACAAGGATTGGCCAAACACTTTGTGGCACCGTTTTACCAGAATAAGCCACTTTGATGTGCAACCAAACCTTACGGCTTGTAAATCTTTCCCGTGTCTCCCGACATGCGGAGCCAATGAAAGAACAGTATATGAACGAGGCAGTGGTACAAGGGCAATCGTAACTCCTCCCTAATCCCCCCCCCAATTCCACCCCTTAACGCACCTGCCAGTGAATTATCAGCAATATCTTGCTGTGTTTTCGCTTTTGAATTCACGTCCCTTATCTACATCATCTCGAGACACATTTGACACAACAACAACAACAACACATTGCCTTTGTGCCTTGATTGGTTCCCAGACATGCATTCGCTTCCCAAGCTCAAGTGAATGCACGAACGGAAACCGAACTGCCCCAAATAACGAACGTTTTATATATATCCAGTTTTATTTGATCTTATTTTTGCTAACAACATGCACATACTGCATGAGGTTGGTAGTGTAGTTCGCTATCGTAAAAGCGCTCACAGCGCCCATTGGCTTTCCTCGTAATCGTTTAGGTCTAACCGTTTATAACCGTACATTGTATATGCTGCTCTCTGTAAATACCCGGATCAAGTCGTACAGTTTTGTCTTTTCTCAAACACCAAGTTCCTGTATTCCCCCTTTTCTTTTGTCAAGGGTCCCTTTTTCTAGCCAAGGGTCTCCTATTCTAGCCAAGGGTCCCCTATTCTAGCCAAGGGTCCCCTATTCTTTGGTCTCACTTATGGTCCGCAGATATGTCAATCACACCACCACATACCGTATTGGGTTTGTTGAAACGATATTTTTTATAACGTGAGCCTTCTTTTACAAAGGGTGCCAATGCTGTATTAATATCTGCTAAGCAATCCGAAATATTGTTTACTAAATTTGTGGTGCGCGATTCTCGAGAATTTTACAGTTTTTCTCATTTTTATTATTGTTAATATACAAACGTGGATATATGATTTCTTGAAAATTTATTGCATTGCCGGTATGCTGTTATATTATAGTGTTAATTTTAAGTAGTTTTTAATTAGGCATGATAGAACTGTGTTTTATTTGAATATGATGTAATACGTAACAAAGAGTTGTAAAGATTAAATTGCGATGCAAAACGATTGATTATGTTGTTGTTGTTGCTACTTGGTTTAACGCCGCGCACGCGCAATCCCTCGGAAACTTCTCGAAAGTTCTCGCATTTTCGATTAAACCTCGTGCACTTCTGTGACGTCATTTCCACGTGAATTACGCATTGTATGCCGCTGACCATGTGTTTCGTCATGGTATAAACAAAAGCTAAAATTTTTCTTCACACAAATAAAAATTTTAATTGCGAATTTGATGAGGATATAAAATTGGATAATAAAATAGGCATTGGATAATTCTTGTCTTAAGAGAAATACTTACTGCTTTGAGATTTAATGAAGAGATGAGCAATTTGGAACAGAAGAAACAAATACCTCAAGTATTTTCACCTCAGAATGGTGAGCCAGGCCAAACTCATCACGACATTTCATCAATTGTTGGAAATATGGTCTTGGCTCACGAACTTATCGTCAACGATAATTATCAGCTGAAATCATTTCAAGAAAACACGTAAGTCGTCTTCTATAAAAATTATATTTGATTGGATTCGATAAGTATAAAATTTCTTCAGTATAAGATTTTTTCAGTGAGTTAAAATGTCTTTGCTTGCTTAGGCCCATATAGATATCTGGCAGTACAGGAGCTATCGGCTTTTACTGTCTGATTCTATGCTATCTGTGCATCATCTGTTTATGTATTTGGCATTAAAGTATTTTTAGGCCTAAGAAAATAACACATTTAGTGTCAGGTTCCAACCGAATTTATTCGTGTCTATTGTAATATCATGCAATATGTTGTACAATCGTTGAGTCGACATTACATATTGATAGTTGTGTCATTAAGACGTTACGTTTTAATGACAATATATCAGGAAATATATGGGCAATAAATTTTGCCAGCACTCATTCAAATGTTCTCAGTCTAACATTTTGAGCAAACCGTCAAAAGCTGAGCCTTTCAAAGAAAAACAAGACCACGTGATGTGCATGCATTTTCTTGACTAACAATATTTACCAGTCATTGCCATTAGTGTCCTTGTGGTTGCTTGTTAGTGTTCTGTGATATTTACCTGATATATACCATCAATGCTAATAATAGCCAATGTGGTAATAAACCTTTCTTTGTGGGATGCCTGTATCTTGTTTTGTTTTCAATTCAAATTACTTGAAGTTCTGAAAAATTGTCAGTTTGTGCACCTTTGAAATTGTGTGATGCACTCCCTTATATATCCCTTTATACCAGATTACTCTTGGTATACACAAAGTAGCGACTTATAATTATCCAACCATGGCAAATTGAATTTTATTAAACAGAGCTGTTTTCACTGTACAGTTAAAGTCGCAAGTTTTTACATTGTCTCAGTTTAAGCTCTTTGACCTACAGTTACAACCATAATAATAACATGAATGAACTGAAGATTTGATTTGACCAATAGATTTGACTCATAGAAGGTGAAACTGAGGTCAGCCTCGATTTCAAACTAAACGTCATATTTTTAGATAACATCCCAAGCGTCTAACAACGTAACGTGCAGTGCAGTGCTATATATATTAGAAGATATCGGAATGTGTTAGTCATCAATAGCATGCCACTGCCACCAGCTCTGAGTTGAATTGTTTTTATTATTTCAAAACTTGTTTAGCTGAATGAAATTATCGAATTTCTATTGCATCTTATCTCAATTGAAATCCATTACCTCTCGTACCGAATTGACTGCTGCTCGTGATTTAATCTCCGCAAACTGCATACCCAACAGCCACTGGACGGGGGTACCAGGATTAATCCAGCAGATGGCCTGCCCCGTCACAATTCCTTAGGCAGAAAGCAGAACTGTTCAGGACGAATGTTATTTTACGTTCAGGTACATGCTGTTTATAACTGAGCTGCCCGTAACCTGCATTCACACCGCCAGGTTATTATTGCAGTAGAAAGATGAACATTACATACACGTATTTTATGTAGCACTGCCGCTACTACAAACCCTAATTAGGAAATTTTCGTTATCAATCGCTCGAAAATTGGTATGGTCATGGTATGGTCATTTTTTGCAGTGTTCACCTTGAAGATGCGTCCGCTTATCTCAGACATAATCAATTCGCTCGTTCATGTTTTCATCGTGTTTTTCTTTGATTGTGTGGAAGCAGTTTTGTAATTGCTCATTAAGAATGTTAATTGCATCGAAATAGCTGGATTAATTTTGTCAGCCATTGTGCTAATCGCGACTGAACCTCCTGTCTGTAAAGAATATGCTAATTGAAGCGATAAGGCGGGGATTATAGATGAATAAATTAACAACAATATTCAGCATGCGCATTAATTAATAATCACGATAGCCGAAACAATATTTTAATGTATTCTAATTCAAATCGAAATAAATAGGTGCAGGATTGGGAATATTGATATTGCTACTTTATGCGTTTGAGAAATGACAAATATTCTAATACGACGAATGTTCAGGTAATATGTTTGATTTTAATTGAAAATCATTGATTAGAAGTGTAAGAAGTACAGTTACCATCATGTGTATTCATATTACATTGGCACTTGAAACAAGATCAGTATAGCAGTACATAGCTCAGTATACAGTAGCTAGTTGTAGCGATGTAGTGGTCTCAGGTTAGTGCATTAAAAACCAACACATAAGAACCTGCAGGTTTTTCATCCAGCCTATTGTTCAGACATAATAGGCTATTGTTTTTTCTATTGTGAACGCCTTCCTTCGATTAAACGCCCCTCACACAACAATTTTGGTAAGTTGGTGTAATGTACTGTTGTTTGATTAAGGCAGGGCAAAACTAAACCATTTTCTCTTTTCCTGGACCGAATGACAAAAGCTGTGATCTTGTACTTTCTAATAAACGCCCCCCTCGAATAATGCCCCCCCTCGATTAGGCGCCTCCCCAAAAAGTGCCGAGATTAATAAACGTTTAATCGAGGAAATACGGTACCAATAGTATGAGTGAGTGTTATGAACTTTGAGAGTTTGAGGTCGGAAGCCAAGGGAGCATACTTTATACAGAGTATATTGATAACAGCTATCACTGTTGGAGTGCCTATCCAGGATAAACACCCGTATATAATTTTGCTGCAAAAATTGTAGACTTTATGGATGTTTTAAGCTTTTAGAATCTATACCTTTTAGATATTTGAGTTGGTAATTTTTCTTTCTACAGGCTTGAAAAGGCTGTCAGAGATGTTGTCCACAAAGCATTCTGGGATAATTTGCAACAGCAACTAGACCATGATCCACCGCAGTACGAAAATGCTCTTCAATTATTGAAAGAAATTAAGGAGGTGAATATTAATAAATAATAAATAAATAAAGTATAATTTATTGATTAATTTATGAATTTTTGTCTCGATGATGGTCCTATAAGCGGCTTAATATGTGCGTTATGCTTGCACGTGTACTGCAAGTGATAAAACTTGATTAAACCTTTTGACTTTGATTGCGAGGGGCATGCACAACCTCGATCCCAGGGCCACAATGTAAACAGTTGTAGCCCTGGTACCAACCTTGCAATAATGTAATGGCCCTGGGTTCGAGGTTGGTGCATGCAAATTAAATGGCAGCCATTTTACTTACTTTTCTCGCATTACATAACAAGCACAAAACATAATTAGCTACTGTAGTAATTACATAATATTAGTTAGCAGTTCCCCGTCGATAAAAGCATTTCGATATACCATTTTCGTTAGTTGTTATCTGATTCATACATGGTATGGTGTAACATGCATGTTATCTCTGTCTATGCTCCTAAATCTAAAATGTTAGTATAGAATATAAGTCCAGAACATCAGTTCAGCAAATAAAAGATTGTAAGAGCTACAACAACATGTTCCTGCTTTGTGGGTGTTTGAGATCCAGCTATCGATGTCTCAATGCATAGTACAATACACTACATTCATTACACTCAAGCAAATACCAGACAATGCATACGTTTGCTTACGTTTTGTACTTAGCATTTTGCTTGAAAGCTAAAGCTGAAAAAAATCACGTTTTCTATCAACAGATCGTCCTTTCTTTCGTGGGTCGAAATGAAGTCCTGAAGAGCCAGATACACGAAGTACTTGACATGGATTTGATTGCCCAAGAAGTCAGTCACCATTGCTTCGATTTAAAGCAATGCGCGCGCTTTGTCGTTATAATCATGGGCAAACTTTGTGCGCCGGTCAGAGACGACGAAGTCAAGAACCTGACGAAGCTGGAGGGCATTGCGCCTACCCTGAGGTAAGCTAAATGCTAATGAGTGCACCGAGGTCTACTAGCTGGGGAGGGGGGGAGTTACTGTTTATATTATCAACACCATCAATGAAAATAATATACTCTTGCTGAAGTTAAATTTAGTTGCTGGTTGGGTTTTTATTTCTGGATTTTCAAATAGAGCTGTAATCATTGTGAAAAGTCCTGAGAAAATCCCTCGAAGAGCTGAAGCGAAAATCTTTTATTTTCGAAACATTTCCTTTCATAGTTTCACTTTCAGAAGGGGCAAAATGTTTGGGCTTCCCAAAACTTTTAAGAGCACGTAAAGTTCTCAAGGAAATTTGGTCCTCGTTATACAATTGGGGCGAAATGTCATTAGAAAGTCTATAGAACATTTAGAAAGAACACTCAGTTGTTTTCATCCGTTGCAGGGGGATAATGGAAGTGTTGGAACAGATGAAACTCGACATGGCCAACTACAAGCTGCAAGAAATCAAACCATACCTCATGCAACAGTGCGTCGAGTATGAAAGGGCCAAGTTTCAGCAATACCTCGAAGCAAATCCAGGTTCGAAAACCTAGTAAATAACATGTTATTCACTTCTTTGTGTTATACAAGTCTCTCAATTGACTTTTGCTCTTCTATATTCCATTCTTTTAATATTCATTGTTTTTTTTAATTTCATTTGCTATCTCTTAAGCGCCAACAGTTAGGTGTGCTTTACTGAGAATGTGTATACTTGTGGGCAGGGCAGACTACTTTTTTATACTTGAGAACTAACTGTAGACTAGGAAGCGGTTAATCAAGGTCTACGTTTTTATTCCAGATGGAACAAAATTGACTCGACTGTGGCTGGAAAAGGCATTTAAAGACGTGACCAAGCTTATCACATCCTCTTCTCAAAATCAAAAAGAAAACGAGCTTCCAAACGGAGACGTTGCGAAAGAGAACAAAAGCATGCAGAAACCCCCGGAAATGTCAGCCACTCTTGTAATGACGCACGCGTATTTGATGTTGTTGAATGTCAACGATGGATGGATGCCGCCGGAGGTAAACTCGTGTTTTTCTTGATAAATCACTGAAGCTGTTTTACCCCCGTCATAGTCTACTTTGCTTGAATGATTATTGTAACATCGTGGGTTTTAGCCAGGGGTGAAGCGTCTTAATCTGTTTCCTTCAGTGACAAGCTCACAAGTCACATGGCCTAGCATGGCACAGCTTTTGTGCCGTCATATGCCATAAGACTTCATTAAGCCCTGGGTGCTTATTTAACTGTCAAGGTTCAACTTTCAAGGCTCCAAAAGGGAACGTAATGGGGATAGGGGCGTAATAAAGCTTTTGTGTTAATTATGCTAACCAAAATACGATTATAGCCTCAACGCACTCATTGCTCTTATCGCTTTAAACTCACTGCTTTATACTTTGCACATGCACGTAAGACGAGCTGCATCATATCAAGTTCTTTTATACTGTGCTTGCAATGCATGATATATGCTGATTTTCACAGACATTGCTTATGGACGAGCTGCGCCTAATTGAAATGGGTTACATGTTCGATCGCTTAGCACTGATTGGCTCAGTCATGCTGATCGTATCGAATATTTTTGGCAAGCATTTGTCAACTGATTCTGCGTTCACAAAGAAACTCAAAGATGATCTTTTCGTTCTACTCGACGGAGTTCCAAATGTGTGAGTATTTTTACTAGTAAGTTTTCATTTGAATCTATAATGGAAGCTAGATCAGGGGAAATAAATAGCTAATCCTTTTTTATTCTGCTGTGAAGCACATAATTTAAGGGTTCACCTTCTTAGTTACCGTAAATCCTCGAAAACCCCCCCGGGGGCTTATTTGCAAAGACGAAATTTTAGCCTGATTATTATTCAATATTAAGCAAGATAAAAGCTATACGATGCAGCCAATCAATAATATCATTGGTTTAAACTTGCTGCTATTTGCAATACATTCACCAAACAACTTCAATGTCTCGAAACTTGGGCTCAATATCCTTTCAAATGATTATCAGGATGGGGGCTTATTCGAGGGGAGGGCTTATTCGAGGGTGGGGGCTTATTCGAGGATTTACGGTAGTTACAACTACAACCATAAATGTTTTCCATTATTACATTAGGTATAAATATAACAGGTATATATAGATAGGTATCACTTTTCAAAGCTACGTGAACACAGCAGTATAGTTTCTTGTCATTTTTATTGCAGACAATTGTCAAGAACACTGCCTAATGTTTATGAGCAAGTTATTACCGAGACGAGAAAGACATTGGAAGCCCGAGGCATCGCAGCCCTAACTGATCAACAAATCGAACTTCTCGAATCGCAAATCACGCATATTCTAGATGGCAAAAACAGTGTTCATCAATTAATTCGTAAGTTGTTCATCTTCCATTGTTTATTCATGCTCTCTTTTTTGATTTAAGACTATGACTAAGTAATGTGGTGCACTCTCCATCGGGATGGCACACTGTAATTTCCTAAGCTAAGCACTGGCACTTGTTAGGTACTTGCATTCTGCTTATTACCCAGTTTCCTCCTACGTCTGAAATAATTTTCTCAACGCGTGATATTTTGATTTTAGGCTCAAGAATTCGCGACTACGTATTGCTATGCATGACGTCAGAGAAAGTACCACGCCACAACGAGGCACCACTTGCACTGGCCAATGTGCAGGAGGAATTGAGAGAGTTGGCGGGAAGATTCGCAAGGCTCATCATTCACAACAGGAATGTTTACCAGCCACTCTACACCGACATTATCAAGTCCATTGCTGCGGAGGAGCACTCAGCTGCGAAAGCGAAAGAAGAAAGACCATCTGGAGATGCTGGTAGTTCAGCAATGCAAGATTGAAAAGAACATGATATGATTGAGTGGACATGGACTGAGGGAGGCATTGGGGCGCATTAGTTGGATTATTTGATGTATCTTTTTGTGCCCTGCTTTATTATACGTTGTCGAAAGATTTTGCACTTGGACCTCAAGTTTATCTCCAGCTCAAGACAAGAAGACAAGAGCAGAAACAATAAAAAACCCCTCCTATTTCCACAAATGAAGACATGCTTCTCCGTTGAATTATCCTTGATATTAAATAAAGTTCAATGGAGTATTGAACTTTATTTAATATCGCCGTTGGCCAAAGCAACGTCGTGATTGCCAGCCAGAGGTCAGCCTGCCAGAGGTCAATCTGTGAATGATCAAGCGTGTTTTGAGTTCAGAAGTCAAATGCCATCCAGGTCACAGTGAACAGTGTGACCTGGACCTGTGACCTGTGTGTGTATTTTTAAGGAAAGGCCACAGGGTACCACAATCGTGTCGAGATTGGTATTGATGGGATAACACAGAACCAGCGTCCTCATAGAGAATGGTTGATTTTTCGAACTGCCTAACTGAAGCAAGAGTTCTTCTACAGCTTCAAAGAAGAGAAATGGCTAGGTGTGAAGGACAGTAAGCAAGCTGCATTTACGTTACAGATGGTGCCTTACTATACGTTAAAATTGTAAGTTATCTTTCCAATTAGTTATTTTTCCAACTAGTCTGGTATGACGGTGTTGCATTATTTTATATATTCTTTTAAAATATTGCATTATTTAAGGTTCATGCAAAGTCGTGCGTAAGGAACATATATGTAGATAAGGTATTCATATATTAAAGATTATAAATGTTACGATTTTGCAAAATATAATGGATTGCTTTGAACTATATGTGATATTTCTATGTATTTCTACCGTAATATGTTGTGTAGGTACAACGAATTGTAATTACAATATCAAAAATCATGCAATACGCCGCTGAAAGCTTACCGAACAACGCCTTTTTATCTAGATTTCGCTAAACCTCGAGCAAACCTGAGCATTTATACTGCGCTGTGCTTTAATAAATTCAGCAACACTTGGATGTTTTTAGCAACAGCTGGTTCAATTGAATTTCCCAGCTGGTTCAATTGAATTTCTATAGGTGCGCATGAAAAGTTACTGTAGCATTAATTAAAACCTATTTTCAAACCAGATCTGCTTGGAGTTTTCTCTTTAAATTCGAAGCCGCAGTTGGCGCAGCTTGTGCTGGCTTTCTTTTGTTTGTTCATCTTCTCCTTTCATTTTCAGTTTCTTGTACTTGTTAATCTCTTCTCATCCTTTGTTGTCCCCACCTGTCTTGATTTTTCTCACCGTCAGCTCACAGTATTTTCTCTCTCGCACACTGCTTCTCGCTCGCACATTGCTTCTCTCTCGCACACTGCTTCTCGCTCGCACACTGCTTCTCGCTCACATACCGCTTCGATATCATGGGCAACATTTTTTGGGAAAACAAGGATGCCCTCGATGCCAGTCGGCTTGCAACTATATCACATGCTACTTGGATTGCCTATGCTTTCCTTTCACTGCTAGGCGTGATCAGCAACACAACACAAGTCGTTTGCCTTTACCGCAAAGGCAGATCAAAGACAGTATTTGAGATCGTCCTGTCAAGTCTGTGCATAGCAGACTTACTTACCTCTGTGTTTACTCTATTGTTCAACATACTCTGCTCACTTCAGCAGCGCACGAGCATCGCCGCTTACTTAACGTACGTCGTGTTCTTCCTCTCAAGTATTTCATCATTCCTACACATCGTGTTAATCGCCGCACAACGCCTTATCGTCGTCATCTATCCGATCCGCGCTAGATCATTGCTCACGAAGCGTCGCTTCGCAAAAGTGCTTGCTCTTGTATGGCTCATATGCGTGGGTTTTATTTTAATGGTGCTCGCTTTCAAAGTCATAACCAACGCCATGCTACACGCCTGCTTTCTTCTTGTATTCGGTTTCATCATCGTGTCATTGTATACCACACTGCGCTATGCGTATATCAAGTCACAGACGAGCATCGCGGCTGTCGCAAGCTCTAGCGTAATTCGAAACAACGCTGTTACGACCAGCGCTAGCGTCAGTCGCAAAGTTTTCCGACACTCCTGTTTTGTCATGCTAACCTACGTCATTTGCAATGTCCCGGTCGCCATTGTTTTCATTATCTTGAGACATTGTTTGAGATGTCGTCTTGTCATGTTGTTTCGAGATGTCACGGTCGGATTTTTTGCTCTGAATCCGCTGGCAAATTCCTTGATTTATTTCTTTGTCAACTCCGCACAGAGAAGAAGGCATTTGCAGTGTTCAACTAGCAACAACAACAACATCAATACAGGGTTTCTCAATCGTCACTAAGGAGCACCAAAAGCGCCTTCGGTGCTCCGTAATTGTAGATTGTCACGTATTTTCGCACTACAAATGCAAGTGGCACTTTTGACAACAATGTTGCTATTGCTAAAACAAAAGTTGCAACCACAGCAGCTAGAAGATGATATACAAGAATGCATACTTCTCCGCGTTAAATCAACACAAATGCACTGAAAGGCTTGGCATTTGTATAGCGAATACTCCAGTTGCATAGTGCAATGTTAGAGTGGCAGGCCTCTTACCAAACTCTTCATTTGCTCTGAGACAGTATTTTTGAAGCAAGACCGTATTCATTTCAAAGTCGTACTTTTGGTGACATATTTGGGTGTGTCGAAGACTTTGAATCGACTCGCCACATTGCGTCCTGTGCCTATAGCTCGTAATAGCTCAGCTCAACTGATCGAGAAGAATAATACTAGATCTTCAGATTAGCAATCAACGTCAAGACTTGCAAGCAGAACAAGGTTGGAAAAATGGCGGGAAAGTTTGAGGAAGAGGATTTTTAAATAGCCTGGAGTAGGTCTCCAGCTCAGCACTTGTTCCTGATGCATCATCCAGGCAGCATCTTTACAGGTAGTGACGATTGCAGAATAATGACAGAGAAAGGCTTTTACAGCTGCAATGCACATTACCAGCATAAATCGTTGTCATATGATGTTGGCATGGCAACACATATGCAGGTCACTTTGTTGAAAAATTAAGTTGGTCACGTGACCATTTGCTTTATGCAAAAAATGTTGGTTCCCACCACAGTGAGATAAGATGATAAAGTTTACAATCGTTTTAGAAGACCGTTTCTGAAAAGGTCGTTAAAAAGAGCCATTGTGAACGATTTACTATTCGCTTCTCAATTCGAGACTTTGTTGTTCACTTCAAATTATTGTGTAAAATTCGCGTCCTTTTACTTTAGGGATGTGAATACTTTAATTCAAAGCAGATCTCTTGCCAAGAACACCGAAATAGTTTTATCTGTGTAAATATTTATATATTATTATTGCTTTATTATTATTATACACGTTTTTCATATGAGAAGAAACCGCTTTCTAAGAAACTCATTGGAAAAAGGTCAAACAATTTAAGAAATTTTCATTGGTATATGAAAATCGCTAAGAAGCTTTTCAACTTTTATTCTTGTGTGAAATGTGAAGGATAATCATCACTGTGCATAGTCACTAGTCGCTGATATCAATGGAGTAGACGTGATATGCTCATTGCTTGGCGTTAAATGTGTTATATAACCCATATATTCAATCGATTTTCTAGCTTATTTTTCATTTTTTCCTGATATTTTTGATACCATGGCTACACTTTTTCAGATATCCAATTATAAGAATCCTTTTCTTGTAAAATGTTGCCAAAAATGCCCCAAAATTAAAAAACGTTTATTTGTGAAGCTTTAGGCCTCTTATAAGATAAAATACGTCTAATCAGTAACGTAATAATAGGTTAACCAAGATAGGCAGGTTAAATGTAAGTAAAGTGTTGTCCAATGCTAGTTAATCTCACTTTCACTGTCAATAGCATATTAACCATAACTTGTTGATTAAAAGTTAGTAACATGAAGTAACATTTCTTCTGATTTTGTCCAGTATTCTAGATTTGGCCAAAGATTTGATGATGAGAAAATTAACCACATAAGCTTCGATTTTATAATTTATTTATCGATATTTTGTCCACACTTGTTAGTGGTGACCAGAACAAATCAATTAATCTTTTTCATAATAGGTTCTTATTTTGACCACCAGAAAGCTTTGTATTTGCATTTTGAATAAGACAATGGGAACAAAACACCTTTGAAATTCTGAATGAAGACTGGAAGTGTTATGGAAATGATTGAATATGCTTTACAAATGATCAACTTTCTTTGAAGCAGTTGAATAAAGAACATGCAACTCAGTGGCCTGAACAGGTGCAGTTTTCAATAGAAGTCGAAGAAAGTATTGATTGCTTGGAAGTCAATAATTTCCTAGATTAAAAGGAATCATATTATGTTCGATATTTCTTATGGCTTCATAATGTTCATACATGCTATTCCTTCAGAAATTTGTGTATTTTATTGTTATTCATTTTTATTATTTAGCTTTTGTGCTTGGTTTCACTAGTTTCCATCTCCTCCTTGTATATAAGTTACTGGCTCTCCTCTTTCACAAGCAAAAGGATTTTATATTTATTTAGTATGTAATGTAATAGGACTATTTATTTCAAATGGAAATCAAAAATGACATTTATACGACTTCACGCATAAGGCAACGGATGTTCCTTCAGTGAAGGTGTTTACTTTAGCAAAGTTATCTATAGCGCCATCTCAAAAAAGTAGGAAACTCTTCAGTTCATGATGTGAGAAGTTTTTAAAACGGAGAAAAGACAGTCCAGGCAGGTGAACACTGCTTGATACGAAGGGAACCCCCGTCTGAAGTTAGCTAATTAATTATGAGCAGAATTGTGATTGGCTCACGTTACTTCGAATGGAATATGCAAATGAGCTTGGGCTTCTCTTGTGTGTTTGTTATTCTCTGCTGATGGAGGAACATTGCTAAAGAAGTGAAAAATTATCAATCGACTTCTAATAAATTCTTCTGACTATGGCGAACCAGACAGGCCCACGATTCAACGATATATACGAGTTGAAAGAGGAGCTTGGAAAGTAAGTCCGTGTGCGAATTACCCCATTATCCATTGCCGTTTTGTCTACCATGCAAGCAGATTTTGAATCAACTGCCAACTCGGCCTAGCCCTTACAATTTTTGGCCTGACTACCTGCTTCACACAACAAGTTCAGCACGAAGACCCACCCACTTTCTGTTTTTATTTTGTTCACAGAGGAGCATTCAGTATTGTGCGAAGATGTGTGCACAAGGAATCTCGCATGGAATATGCTGCGAAAATATTCAACACAAGAAAGTTAACTGCAAGAGGTGCGTTCTTTTTGATCAAGTTTTAATTTCGTGAAATATCGAGATATCTATCGTTTATGATGATGATGACCACTATTATCAAATATTCTTTCATTGAGTCACAGACGGACAACCTCAACACAAAGGTCTTTGTTTTTATGTCTGTTCAAATTCTTGTTACTGGTGGTATATTGCAATTGAACGCTCATTTTATCTCTGCTCTCACTTTTCTATGCTTAAATTAATCAGCCGTCGGAAATTCAGCAAACAAATATACGTTTGTAACATGTATAAAATTATCTCCACACCAACGCCGTAGCATTTTTTAAGTGGATATTTCGTGTTGTTTTCAGATTCTTTTATTTCTCCATCTGTTGTCACGCATGTTGTCTTATTAAACCCTTGATAGAATTGTGTTTATCAAGTGCCATATGCTGCTGTTTTTTCAAAACAAATGCTTCAGCTTAGCTTTAATTAATCTTAACAATGCGCCCACCCTTCAAATGGTGCTAAATAAGTGAAACAACATGGGCTAGGGCGTAAGTTTGTCCACCAAACTGCTTTCCAACCAAGAGAAACACTGTACAAGTGAAGGGTGTGCAAAAAATCTCATTAATTTCTGTCACAAAACTCCTATAAATCTTCAGTTCATTTTAAAAAAGAATTGAACAATTTGTTTGATTTTTGAAAAGAATTCAGGTGAAGTCAGGTGCTGAATTTCACATCTGACTTCACTTTATCTCCATTTTAATCAACTCTATTTGGCCATCAGCCATTCAAACAAAGACACCTGCTAAACACAAGCAAACATGTAATTTCCCTAAAAGCTGAAATTCTACCTTTAAAAGAACAGCTAATATATTAATTGTCATGTTAAATGACAACTGCTAATACAGAACACATTTCCCCCCATTGAAAGGAGTTCTTCTTTAATCTTGAATTAGTTGTAATGAGGGAAGATAATGATGTGGTAATGAGAGAGAGATCCCATTACCTTCTTCATAATGAGAGATTTTAAGTAAGGATGCATGCATTATGAAATACCCACAAAACTAAACTAATAAACATCTTTGTTATGATCTACATTTTATGTATATTCTTTTAGATGCATTTTTTTGGCAATGTCCTGCATGCCATTCATAAGTTGATTTGACATTAACTCATCACATACTATGATTGGTGCAGCTCACCCAAAAAACTCTATTAAGTCCCCCTCTTTAGTGAGCCCCTTCTCTAATAATCTCTTTTTTCTAAATGAGATTTTGGATTAAGCCCTCGGCTTGTTTTTGACATTGTGAATTATGACAAAATCGTGATTTATTAAGCCATGAAAGGCATGGTTGAAGCTCATAAAAGTTATTTTGCAGTTATTTTACACGAGCATTCTTCTACAGCTTATTTTAGAGTTTTATAAAGTCTTACTTTCTATTAAGCCCCCCTGGAAAAATTAAGCAATCCTCCCCCTGGGAGTTTAATGGAGCTTTTATGGCAAGTAATGCCAGAATAATTGCTACAAATCTTTCTCTGTTGAATTTCCCCCAAGAAATCATGATGCAAGCAACCAACCTAACCGTCTTAAACATGGGCCAGTGGCTCCATTTTTCAAATGCTTGACAATGCCCTGCAATTAAAGTTAAAGTGTTTTTCAGCCTATGCAGATGGTTTCCCAAAATAAATTCACACTGAAGGTTGTTTCACAATAGATTGCAGCTGTAAAGCTGTAAATATTAATCATTTTTCTATTTTTGGTAGAAGTCTTTTTAAATTTAAGCACCATTCTACAACATATCAGTTTTCCTACCAATGTAGAGAAAGCATTGTCAATTGGGCTAGGCTTTCACTTGAGAATTTTTTAGTGGTATGGTTAGGGTTTGCACTTAGCACATAAATAACAAATTTCGGGAATTAGGGTATTCTTACATGACGTTATTGGCCAACTTTGTCTGAATTTAAAGGCTTTTATGGTGACAGCATATTATAATGTTTTGTGCTTTCTTTAATTTGGCTTGCAGATCTTAAAATTTGCAACAGCCATACCGTAACTATATGCCCAGAATGAATGGTTAAAAATGAGGGTCGTATAGGGGGGAGTCATGTTCCCCTGTTCCCTTATAGAAATTGCATATGTTCCCTCATTGTTCTACGAAGAAATTTCCATTTTTATGTTCCCTGATCCCTGTTTGCTAACAATGTTCCCTTGTTTCCCGTGTAATTTTCTCATGTTCCCTTGTTCCTTTTTTAATTTTGGGCATGTTCCCCTGTTCCCTGGAACCCCTATATGACCCTCAAAAATAAGCCACATGAAGTTATTCCGAAGGATTTTAACATCCTGTAACTCGTCTTTCTTTAAATTCCAAGGAAAACATTTTCTAATGCTGTTAAATATGTTTAAATCCTCTGTAGTGTGCGCATGTATTCTTAAGGATTTAACGTTGTGCATATATGATAATATGTGCTTAGGCAAGCCAGCAATCGATCATATCGCCATTTCATTTTCACAGACCTGCAAAAGCTGGAAAGAGAAGCCAGGATTTGCCGCATGTTAAAGCACCCAAACATAGGTATGATTTGTTTTGTAGCGTGTTGGTTACAATCTCGATTGGACTCGAACTCGTGATCCAGATCCTGCAACAGGGCTCGAACCAAGCGTCTTGTATTAAAAATGCTCTGATGCAATTGCGATTTTCCGCCATCTCGAGTACCGTTTATATTGAGCCCCTCGCTATCTTGAGTAAAATCTTCTCGCAATGAAGTTAACCCTGGTAATTCGAACACCCGGACAATTGGTTCGAGTTAACGAGAATTTGAGTTATTGCGGCTCGAACACGAGGCACGCAATGGCAAGCCAAAGTCCAGCAATGATGGAAGACAAACGTGTTCGAAACATCGAGGAATTCGAGTTATATGGTAGCCGACGTACCGAGCTTCAATTGTTTATCAAATTTGAACCTTAGCTTGGAGCTGGAAATCCCAAGAATCAACTGTATAATTGCACAGTCAAACTAGTTTTCACTGTGCCTTATGAACACCACAGCCGAGCAAAATTTCACTGTGTCCTAAATGTACACCTGCTCTCAGCGTACGATATATGTTTCAATTAGATTAAACGCCGTATTGTTCACTTTTTCAGTTCGTCTTCATGCAAGTTTGCCAGAAGATGGCGTCCACTATCTCGTATTTGACCTGTAAGTATATTTGAGTTGGTTTTGAATTGCAGTTATCAATGCACCCCCCCCCCGTATTTTTCTGCTATATTGTGGCCGGGAGATTCGTATTTTGGCGACGGGATAGTAACATCAGTGCCCACGTGAATTCAATACTTCTACCGACTAAGTATCATATTTTCCGCCGCTCTTGGTCTTTAAAATACCCCCGTCCTCAATTTATTCGTGGACATTTTGCCATCTTCAATACGCTGAATGTTTTAAGAGGATCCCTCTGGTCAACCCCGTCAATTGCAACAGAGTATTAATCGAAACATGAGCGATATCTGCAGCTTAACCTTCTCGTATGGAAGTTGCATGTCTACTCCTCTTAGGGATGACGTCCACTTTTACAATGTGTTTGTCTCTGTTCAAAATCGACCCAGGTGTTTCTAAAGCAACCAGGATTTATTCATTCGCTCGAAACAAGACGGGGGGACGTGTACCGTGGGAGGGACGTGTACCGTGACAGGGACGTGTACCGTGACAGGGACGGGAATATTATATTGAACACCGAGGGAAGTGGTATCGCTCTGCCCAACACTGTGGCTGCATTTTATGTGCTTAATTCATCATTATCTTCTTTGACAAAGAAGATCTGATGTGTTTTGTGTTGTGCTTTGATGATGAATTGATGACGATTTTTTCAGATCAAAACATTTTTTTTTTATTTCAAAGGGTGACAGGTGGTGAATTGTTCGAAGATATCGTTGCGCGTGAATTCTACTGCGAAGCAGATGCAAGGCAAGATTTCAGCTCCGTATTTCTTTCTTATTTCGTTCTTATTTATTCCACTAATCTTTTGTTTTCGTCGTGTATTTTGTTTTTGCTGTCAGTTCATCCCCCAACAGCATCCTTTGGCATGTTCGCAAACCTCTTAAATTCACTTTGTTTGATGAATCCATTGTGAACTAGATAACTGTCATGGTCTCTATCCTTGTCCATTTCTAAGTCTTTGTTGCAAAGGTGGGCATTATTACCAGCAACAGATCTTGCGAAACGTTGCCGGTGACGGGTTCGATTCCAAAGTATCTTGTTCGAGCTCTAGAATATGGAATCGAGACTCGAGTCTTCTTTAAGTTTGATTCTATGGATGGGCAAATCTATGCGAGATAGTTGAATTGTAATACAGTCAACTCTGTCTAATTCTAACACCCTGGGGAAGCGTGAAAATGTTCGAATTACAAAAGTTCGAATTATAGGTTTGTTTTATAAAAATTGGTTCATTGGTGATGCTTGAAGGGTCAGAGAATTTCGTTCGAATTAGATAGAGTTCGAATTACACGAGTTCGAACTACGCAGATTTGACTGTATTTCTTTTATTGCAGCCATTGTATTCAACAGATTCTCGACAGTGTGCACCATTGTCATCAGAACAGCATTGTTCACCGCGATTTAAAGGTAATCACACTGTAATGCTCCCAATTACCTCCCTGGGCGTTTAGTATTCTACACACCGCTGTATAGCATTGCGTAAACCTTGCTTTTGCTCGGAAGTTTCAAGTAAAATGAAGTGTTGAGATTTGTGAAGTTTGGCGAGAATTTCAACCTTTTTATTAGGGATATTACGAAATGATTTTTCTTTCTTTGATGTTTTGTTCTTTTTATCTTTTATAGCCTGAGAATCTTCTACTGGCCAGCAAAGAGAAAGGTGCTGCTGTGAAACTTGCTGATTTTGGCTTGGCTGTCGAGGTCGATGGAGAGAAATACTCCTGGCATGGTAAGATACTTGCTAAGATAGCTAGGGTGCGTTCCTTTGGGAAATTTGTCTCTTCCGAATTTGCAAAAAAGTAGAGTTCGCAGACTAGAGTTGCTGGTTGCCGTGGAAATTATAACCTAGGTTGCCTTGATTTGAACGCCGTGTCATGTGAAAACGAGAATCTCTGCGAAGTCTTCAAAGTCTTCTTGCTCTGGAGACAGATGAGTTTGGAGACTGCGAAGTTTCAGATTTTCCGGATAATTGACCAAAATAACGCGCTTTCCATTTCTCCAAAGCCCCCAGAAAACGTTCCCAAACGAATGCACTCATACTTCACTGTACTCTGTACCTCATTATGACACTCCTAGCTTCAATGTTCTCTATGCCACACTGTACCAACTTTTACTTTACTCAGTTAAGCCTGGTTTCCATATAGCTAGTCGTTGAGGGTCGCTCAAAGGATTAAAATCAACTTTTGACAATGTCTCGGTGTGATTTTTAATCCTTTTAGCGACCCTCAGCGACCCTCAACGACTATATGGAAACCAGACTTTAGCTACACGACACTTTATTCGACGCTATCATGCCTTATCCCAAAGCTTTATCACTTAAAGTCTATCCTTGCTTTATGCCCCAGTATACCACTTGAGGTTTTGATATGTTATGCTCCACATTATATCACATGTCATGAAAATTATTGGCTAAAAGGCCGAGCTGTGTTGGGCTCAATTGTACGTCTATTGATGAGGTTATTGAAGTTTCGATGATGAAGTAGTATACTAAGATGCTGTGTTTTATTTCAGGGTTTGCTGGTACGCCAGGCTATCTCTCGCCTGAAGTGTTGCGAAAAGAGCCATATGGTAAACCAGTTGACATGTGGGCCTGTGGTAAGTGATGATTGCAATGATCAGGGTGATCATGGTGATTGTGATTATGATTATATTGATTACCATTATACTGATGTCAGTTGATTTATCGCAATATGTTGATCATTTCAAGGTGTTATTCTGTACATTCTATTGGTTGGTTACCCACCATTTTGGGATGAAGATCAGCACAGACTGTATGCACAAATCAAGGCCGGTGCATATGATGTAAGTTTGCCCTATATCCAATTTTCCACGCCACCCTCCCCCCTTTTATCACGCTCGATGCTATTCTAACCACAGCGTATGTTGAAATTCTGCCAATATCTACTGAGAGCTGTCTTTTTCGTAGTATCCATCGCCGGAATGGGACACAGTAACACAAGAAGCCAAGGTATTTGGCTAATATATGCAGCTATCTACAATTTTTCAGTAGTATTAAAGCAACAGTTGTAACGTCTCAGGACATTGACAGCTTTGGATCAGTAGACTGTAGAGAGTTGAGAATGGAGTTGGAGACATTTGGATATCGTGGCCGAAGAGCAATAGGTAACTTGTAGTGCAGAGTAGAATAGAGTTGGTGATTCAAGACCAATAGGTCTTTTAAGCGAAGGTAAATGGGTTACTAGAAGTAAGACGGTAAATCTATGGTTTGAATATAAATAGTTTATTCGATGTGAACGAGAATAGAGTCGGGGTTTGAATAGCACTAGCTAACCTGTAGATTGTAGAGTAGAATAGAGCAATAGGATTGAAGAGCAATTGAGATCTTATAATGGAGAGTAGAGTTGAAGATTGGCGATTGAGAAGCTAAGATAATTGTGTGTTTTGCATTATGACAGGATCTCATCAACAAGCTGTTGACAATTGACTCCAAGAAGAGAATAACCACCTCAGAGGCACTCAAACACCCATGGATATCAGTAAGCTTTCGATCTATTAATATAGCTCAGCCTTTGTGTAGATACATTGCAATCATTGCTCTCGCTTGTTGTTGTTTGAGGTAGGAATATAATCTTGTGCGTATCTGTTTTAATCCGTGTTTGATCGATTGGTGGCAAGAGTTAATCGATTCCTATTGATTTCAGGACAGACAACGTATTGCCAGTACATTCCACAGACAAGAAACGATTGACGGATTGAAAAAGTTCAATGCAAGAAGAAAACTCAAGGTACGTTATGCAAGGGTTGAGTTGCATGTTGATCTGATCCGTAACCGCTGTGCATGAGAACATGCAGTCATCTTTATGCCACAGGGTGCTCTTTTTTGCCATGTAAACGATTCTTGTGTCACAGGGAGCCATGCTCACAACACTTTTTGCTGCCAAATCTATTGGATCTATGGGACGTAGAAGTCTTAGTGGCGGCGTTGCGGGAGGTATCTATGCTTGTTCCGTGTGAAAGCGAGGCTTCGCGTGAAAGAGAGGCAAACTGCAACTCACCTCCATTGAACTATATACAAGTTTTGTACATAGCTCAATTTCGAACAAACTTGTCCCAGCCCTGCGAAACTGGACGTTAAAAGTTGACCTGCAGAGGGGCTGCCAACCCGTGCCAATAACACCAAATGCACGCATTTAAACTGTTAATCTGTTTGTTCCAGGGGGCAATATTAACAACCGTTTTTGCCAGAAGGATATCTGGCACATCTGGATTTCTCGGTATGTTATAAATTATTGTCTAAGCTACATCAAATTGACATTAAACTCTTTAAAAAGCCACTTAGAGGTCGCATTCAAGTTCTTGTATCTCAGAAAGGGGGGAGGGGGTATTTCTCTTGAGTTTACCACAATGAAGACATTATTGTTGCTCACCATTGGATATCCTTGCCCTTAAACAATAGCCATTGATTTTTGCATGGCAAGTTTCTTATGTGTTTCTAATTTTCTAGTTTTTCCCTGTTTAAGACTTGTACGTGGCTTGTATTTTTTGTATAATGAAAACTAAATGTTTACTTTAAACGTTTGTTTACGAAGCAATGAAGTCAATTCAGTGTTTTAAGATTAACAATTAACCCAATTCGGTGTTCAACCAAATTCAACAATTAACCCCCGAGGCTTAAATTGTTTACAACTAACTTGATAATAATTTTCATGCTTAAACAGGGTTATAATGCGTGGCTAAAATAATATTTTGGAAATCTGATCATGATCGTAATTATAATTTAGGTAATTGTAGAGTATATGTGCTTCCTTTATAAAATTAGGTTTTCAGCTCTAAAAGCTAACGATGCTTCAGGATTTGTCAGAGTTTGGAATTAATTTGTACCATGCTATAACGAGCAAGCATAATTGGTTCGAATGCTTTATTATCATTTACTGAAATCTTGCCAAATATAATAGCATTGAAAATGGTAATAACGTTCAACTATTTAAGCTACATTGAAACTCAAAGTCATTACGTTTGATATGTCAAACAGAATTTGTTCCAGGCCCCAGGGTTGTTCTTTAATTGCCGCCATGTTTGTGTTGCCTCTTTTGCACGAAGCTCCGATTCATTTTTTTAATTTTTATTTTTGCACTTTGCACATTCATGCATTGTTTTCAGCTGTTTAAAATGCTTTTCAAATTTTAATTGTTTTTCATTAGTTTTTAGTGATAATTTATTCTTTTCGTGTAGGCGGTGCAGCAGGGAAAGACAAATTATCAAACGATAAGAGAAAGGCGGTGAGTTTTGTTTTCATCTTTTTTGTTTACTATGCTTTTGATTGCGAGACGGCGCTCTTTTACAACTGCGCATGCCCAAATACACGCAGATGCTAGTAAAATTTTGAGGCAATGAGGCGTTGTGAAGGCGTTTTGAACTGCAAGTAGGTCGAAAGATGTCCATAGATAAGAAATTTGGGGAACTTGGGAAATTTGGAGTCTTGACGTAGTCTTCTTTTCAGAAATCATGCCTATCAGTTAAACCGAAAGTTAATTGTACCATCAAGCTGTTCAATGGATGAGATAAGTTTTGTTCATTTTGCCTGATATGTTCCTCATGTCGAGGCTCCATCGTTATTCAGGGCGCACCCTGATAGGTCAGTTGTGTAGGAACGAGGCTTTTTATTTGCGTTGTATTTTTGCTAGCAAGGTGAGTGTGACGCGTTATGGATGTGTCATAACGAATGCACCTGCATATGCACCTGCGCAAAGGCTTCTCTGTGCAATCAAGTCTAACAACTTTCACAGGTAGAGTTTTAATAATGTGGCACGTGTTGCGTTATAATCATGCGTGGTTTTGCTCGTTGCGGATCGAGATTTCCATCTTCTTATCGCACGTATGCGATGAATAATTGAAATTGTCTCACGCGGATTTCACATAACACATACACTGAACCTTTTAGAGTGGCCAGGCAAAGCGGTGTTATGCAAGGAAGCAAATGGTTTTTGTTCGACTGCACAAATAAACTTGCCTCGTAACAAGGTTTATTATGTTTTGCATTCATTCTGCATAGAAGGTGGTCTGGTCATGTTTTATTGAATGTGTGATTCAACACAGTGTGATTTGTTAAATGTATTGGCAGTGGTTTGTGGAGATAAAGGCGAAAGTGGTTGGTTCTTATCTTTATTCGTCATCTCTCTCAAACTTGATTTTGGTTTTAATGAGAATTGCATTGCATTGAATTTTTCATTTTCGAACAACAACGTTTCCTGCAGTCTCTTCCCTGAATTCTAATGTTGATGCTGAAGACAAGTGGAAGATGAAATACTAGAAAGCCTGATGGAAGTTTCGATTACTTAATATGTAAGGTCTTAGCTATGTCACTGTGGAGCATTTGGGAAGCATATGAGGAGTTGTGATTGCCAGAAATTTTGCTTCTTCGATCTCTTTTTTTGCTGATATCGTCTGGAGGCAGTCGTGATTCAACGCAAATATACCTATTAAAACCTGTTGTCTAATTCTTGGACCACAGAATAACAGAGGCACACGGAGAGAGTATAGCTGTATTCCCACTGCACTGTTGAACGTATTTATTGGTCTGGGTTTTGGTGTCAATGCAAATACTGGTTATGTTCATTACTGGGCTGCGTAGCTAACGAAGTGCATATTGTGGTACACGGTTGTGATCTTATGTTCGTGATTTGACTGGGTTTTGCTGCTGTGCATGTGTTGAAGAACTGCGCAGTCGCTTCGTGTCGTCGATTCTACATCGAATTCTGCATCGAATTTCGCATCGAGTTTTGCATCGAATTTCGCATCGAGTTTTGCATCGAGATAATCTTGCCTGATTGAAGCATATTGCGCACATCGGATTAAAGCCAATATTTGGCACATTCAGCGGATTGTGTACTAAGAAACTCGTGCATTTAGCAAACTCAGCGCCTAACCTATTGCGTTCTCAGGAAATTGTGCTACCAGAAAGTTGTTTACCAAGCAAATTAACTATCCACCATTTCAGAATACTGCTCATCTTGAGAATTGTCCATCGAGCAATTTTTACGTCTATAAGGTTAGACGCCTAGCAAGTCGAACAATAACGTGTTCCGCGTTTGCTTTTCGTGTGTTTGCGTCTCGTGCGTTTAGCTTTCCATGCGTGTATCTTATTGTTCATGCAGTTAAATTTGTGTCCTATGGGTGGTAAACAGTCCGCCAAAATTTCTGCTTTGGTCAGCAAAGTAAGTTGAAGTGGATTTGTCATCATGTTCATTTTCTTCAATTATATTCACCATCCTCAATCATGTTCATTACCTTCCCAATCATGCTCACCATCTTCAATCATGAACATCACCTTCCCAATCCCGCTCGTGATCTTCAATCATGATTATCACCTTCCCAATCATGGTTGTGATCTTCAATCATGATCATCACCTTCCCAATCCCGCTCGTGATCTTTAATCATGATTATCACCTTCCCAATCATGGTTGTGATCTTCAATCATGATCATCACCTTCCCAATCCCGCTCGTGATCTTCAATCATGATTATCACCTTCCCAGTCATGCTCGTGAACTTCAATCATGTTCATCACCTTCCCGATCATGCTCGTGATCTTCAATCATGATCATCACCTTCCCAATCCCGCTCGTGATCTTTAATCATGATTATCGCCTTCCCAATCATGGTTGTGATCTTCAATCATGATCATCACCTTCCCAATCCCGCTCGTGATCTTCAATCATGATTATCACCTTCCCAGTCATGCTCGTGAACTTCAATCATGTTCATCACCTTCCCGATCATGCTCGTAATCTTCAATCATGATCATCACCTTCCCAATCCCGCTCGTGATCTTCAATCATGATTATCACCTTCCCAGTCATGCTCGTGAACTTCAATCATGTTCATCACCTTCCCGATCATGCTCGTGATCTTCAATCATGATCATCACCTTCCCAATCCCGCTCGTGATCTTCAATCATGATCATCACCTTCCCAATCCCGCTCGTGATCTTCAATCATGATCATCACCTTCCCGATCATGCTCGTGATCTTCAATCATGATAATCACCTTCCCAATCCCGCTCGTGATCTTCAATCATGATTATCACCTTCCCAGTCATGCTCGTGAACTTCAATCATGTTCATCACCTTCCCGATCATGCTCGTGATCTTCAATCATGATCATCACCTTCCCAATCCCGCTCGTGATCTTCAATCATGATCATCACCTTCCCAATCCCGCTCGTGATCTTCAATCATGATCATCACCTTCCCGATCATGCTCGTGATCTTCAATCATGATCATCACCTTCCCAATCCCGCTCGTGATCTTCAATCATGATTATCACCTTCCCAGTCATGCTCGTGAACTTCAATCATGTTCATCACCTTCCCGATCATGCTCGTGATCTTCAATCATGATCATCACCTTCCCAATCCCGCTCGTGATCTTCAATCATGATCATCACCTTCCCAATCCCGCTCGTGATCTTCAATCATGATCATCACCTTCCCGATCATGCTCGTGATCTTCAATCATGATAATCATCTGGACCCATGGGTACCTGACTTAGCTTTTTGCTATTTTCTAATGCTTGTCATTCTTTTGCAGCAGGAAACCTCAGCTGGAAGCAATGACAAGGTGCTTGTAAGTTGCCGGCTCATGTCTCTACGTTTCTAATAGAGTTTCTGTAGTCTGTGCTAAAGCGAGTCTCATTTTTCATGGTTATTATGACTGATGACTGTTATACTCCTGATGCAATGAGGTGATTTGATTACTTCTCTGGAAGGTTATATATCACCTTGGAGGGATGATTACTGAATTACGCTTTATCACCATTACAAATTTGACCGTATTTTACCGTATTACCGTTTTATTAATGTCAACACTATGAATTTTGCCACTATTACATTTAATAATACAAGCAAATTGACTGTGTAATATACGAAAAGTCCACAAACGTTTTCCTTCGTGCTAATCCACATTCATTACACGGTAATCTACGTCCATAGTAATTTAATCATCCCTCCTCCGCATAATCGCGGTTTATTATTTCTAGATGTGATCGCAAGGACAAGATGCGAGTAATGCAAATGTTGTTTGTTATGAGTATGTTAATTTCTTGTTTGTTTGTTTGTTTACAGGGCTCGCAAGATGATGCCATGAGTGCACAGTCTGATGACGATGAACAACGCAGTATGTTTTTGTTTTTCGCTTGCTCAACTTGTTTTGCGCTGATATTTGTACCAGTACCGTAAATCCTCGAATAAGCCCCCACCTCCGAATAAGCCTTCCCCTCGAATAAGCCCCTATCCTGATAATCATTTGCAAGGATATTGAGCCCAAGTTTCCAGACATTGAAGCGATTGAAGCTTTGAACAATATGCGATAGTTGGCGGGAATACCTATTCCCAGAAAAATGAACTAAACATCTGGTCATTGGAATTGCATTGCGCGCGCACAAGGTCACCTGCGTCTTCTAACAATTTCCCAACAATGCATTGCTTGTTTGAAATTCACCCGAATTACGCCCGAAGATTGTCAATACAAGCGGAGATAATGCAAAACATTATCCATGTCCAGCGAAGATGAATTCAAGATATCTTTTTTGCAGAACCCTGTGCATGTTGCGTCAAACAATTTATCCGTCTAACCTTCTCCAGCCCCGCGTGAATGCCAACGCCCAGTTTGAACGCTATGTTCTCCCTCCCACCCTTATGACCTTGCGAATGAAGGCTCTTCCATGTTAATACAAGAACCTTGAAATGTTTTGGTGGCAGTTTCTGAAGTTCAGCGTTTTCGGCTTCTTGCTGCTCATAGCAACTTATAGGTCATTGAAAACGCATTTGTTTTTATTCAAGCCACATATAAAAACCTAGACAATACTGAACAGTTGTCCAATTAATTATTAATTTCACTGGCAGTTAACTTTCCTTGAGTTGACATTTTCAATGAGGAACATTGTAGTATGATGCACTTGACCCCCGCAACCATTTCAATGCTGGTTAATTTTTAATATGTTTAACCGATTCTTTCCATGAAACTGGATGTTGGTCGCGTGAGGTGTGCCAATTATATTTTACGCAGAATAAGGCTGTTGAACTTAGGCTACACTTTGAGACGAACAGACGCAATTATATTCTATTTGGCCACTAGCCACAACATATCAAACGTTGTGTGCGACCTGGAGTTAGTTGTGGTTGCGTATTCACTACAGTTTTGTTCATATTCCATTGTACAACCAACCATATGTTCTTTGTGTTCACCTGTCATTTGTTTTATCAATCCTGTTCACCCCCGTTTTTCGGTTTGTTTTTGTATTGCACTCCACAATCGTCTTCTCTGTCCGCTTGTTGTTGTTGATACAAACACACGCGTCCGTCTATTCATGTTCTTCTCGTTCGGACGGAAAAATATTCTGGAAGTCAAATTTGAAGAGCTCACATAAAACCACAGTATTTTTATTCCACCGTTGGACAACATGACTAAGAATAATGTCAAGTGCATAGTGAAAGGAACACAGAAAGGTATACGAACATTACACAAGTTGCTATTATCAATTAAGATAGTTTTCACTGGATTTAGGCCGAGTGTTGTATTGTTGTGCAGCGTTCAGGTAGATTCAGTTTTTTGCCCACCCATTGGAGCACCTTCCCGTGTTTGATGTTAGCGATGCACAATCCGGACGCGCAGCTTTTTTAAAGTCACTGTGTGCCGAACGCTAAGCCTGAAGCTTTGCGCTTTGTTAACGCATATGCCTGCATTTCGCATGCATTTCCCCTAACTGCAATGGCATTGTTTGTACGTATATTATAAGCTGCACGGCTTAGTCATTGTTTATGGTATCATTAAGTAGACCAGATGTTTAGCTCGTTATGCATAGTGCTCTACCGCTATATCGAGATAAGCTGTATGCACTGGTACCACACTGTCTCTTAGCATATTCGTTTTTACCTCAGCGCATTTGGGCTTTTAGAATATTTATATGCCATGTAATATTATCTTGCAGCTGCCCGGGAGCAGGAGATAATCAGAGTGACTCAGAAGCTAATTACCTGCATTACAATGGGTGATCTTGAAACATACACGTAAGTCACAGGCCTTTGTTTTATCACCTTTTCTAATCATTGTCCACTGCGTTATCTTGCACACCAGTAACAACTCTTCCTGATTGGACGGACATCTCTATACAGCGGCCAGTTTATTGAAACGGGCAGTGTTTTTCAGTCTCTGCCAAATAGATTCCTGTGCGAAATTGTCCGATAAAGTGGATACTTTATGGACATTTCTATGGGACACTATATGGACATTACGTGGACATTTCTATTTTACCGCGTTTATCATCATTCATTGACTTTTGTGCATTGTGTTTTCAGGAAACTGTGTGACGAACGAGTCACTTGCTTTGAACCATCTGCCAAAGGCAACTTGGTCGAAGGAATTGATTTTCATAAATATTACTTTGACAATGGTAAGCGTGAATTCCCAATATTTCATTGCAATTTTCGTTGATGTTCAATGTTGCTACTGTAGTGGACAAAGGTCCGGGGACACTTGAGACCTCAGCAAATTTTGTAGATATCTTTAATCCTATCGTCTCCCAAGCAATATTGTTTCTGGGGACAATTTTATACAATAAATTGAAAAATTAATAATTAAGGGGCTCCAGTGTTGGGAACATTAGTGTTGTGATTTACAATTGCCTTTTGCACTATTGTATTGGATACACCCTTAGTGCACCCTTGTATACTTTTATGATGTTGTGACTACATTGTACTGTTAAAGATTTTATACAATATCGGCAACATTCTTTGTGAATGATCACCACATGGGTGGTGATCATTCAAAAAGATGGTATGATTGAGAGGATAATTGATTGAGAGGACAACATTGTTTTAAGGGGAATGGGGGTTGAATGAAGCCCACAAAAGAGGTTTACACGTTGCTAGCATTTTTTTGTATTTTTACAAGTGTCCTAAGGACTGTCTGTTTACTGTTGTGACAGTATACGTTATTTTTGTTTCTTTTGTCCGACTCCTGCCTGGCTCAGCTGCCTTGTTGCTTGTTTGATGGCTGCATTGCTGCTTTCTTTTGAAAACGACATTGCATTGATTTTTTCTGTTTTTTCTTTTCAGTAATGGCAAAACGCACAACGCCCGTGAACACCACTATTCTTTCTCCCCACGTTATTTTGCTGTCCGAGGATTCTGCCTGCATTAGCTATGTGCGTCTTGCTCAAACCATTGATAGGTGAGCCTGTTATCAAACCATTCAATTTAATCGAACCGTCCTTTGGTAATTCATGTTGTTAACTCTCTCCTTAACCGGGGTACGGTGGAAGTAAGGTGGAGGGTTTTCAAGCTGTAATGCCTCCATTTACATTGCTTTTATTTTCCACGACAGCAACTTCCAACCTGTGACTTACCAGCACGAGGAGACACGTGTTTGGCAGAAGAAGAACTCGGCCTGGGTTTGTGTTCACTTTCACCGTAGCTGCAACAGTTGAATTGCATGTTGCGTATATTTATGTGTATCCAGATGCATACGTATATCAATTCAATTCAACTAGTTAAGATTTTGATTTGACAATGTTGCCACAACGGTCTCGCGTGATTCCCGCAGGACATTTATAAACATACGTAATGACTACTTTGAAATTAAACTTTGAATCGCTCTATAGACATATGAATAAAAATCCTTTTTCTCCACAATGTCTGCACACAGGCGAATGAATGATGTGCGTTAGCAAACTATTGTATTAGAATTTCTCATTTTTTAGCCTCGTTATATTTATGCATGAGAGCGAGGCGATTTTTTGCTGGACTTGTTTCATCCTTGCGAGTGAGCCATGATGCGCATGTCTAGTTGATTTTAAATGGATTTTCACGTATACTATCGCTATTATTGTATTATCTATATATTCGAAGATTCAGGTGAATATATTGCTTTATTTAATGTGTTTGTTAACTATAAAGTATGTCGGCATATGATTGAGCTATTTTGAATTCTTCCTGGCATTATTTGGTTTGGCTTGGGTAGACTCATTACATCGCTTCCCTGTGGTTTAGCTCGTTTCTTCGCTTCAACAACAGAAATGAACAAGTGAGAAAAAGCGAAAGCTCTGGCACTCAATGTTATCAGTCTAGGGTTTGCATGTGCAAGATTTTACGAAAAGAACTTGCTATGCAAGTCGCTATAATTTTGCTGCGTCGTTTACTTTTTCATTCTGAATATTGGGGAATCAAGATGCTTTAGTTGGCGCTCCATGTAAGTAAGTACGAATATTTATCCTGGATAGCCACTTCAACTATGATAGCTGTTATCAATGTGGGTCCAGTTGGTATAAACCCTTACCCCCAGAAATTCTGGGTACTCATTTACCGACCTCGGAAGGATGGACAACTGAGTTGGCTGACGCCTTGTAGTTCGTGGTTCCGACAATACGTGGATTTCAACCGATGAAGGCATGGCCTCTAAAGGATCAAACCCAGTGCCTTAACCACTAGGCTACACCACCGTGTATTTATGCTAGAGAGACCGAATAATTTTTATTTTGTGTAGGAATCTATGGTAAACAGGAATATCGAAAATGTGGCCCACAGTCCCAGAACTAGACGCTTGGTCTTCATCTGTCTCTAAATTTTAGCCAAGGGTACTGTTAAGATCGCTAGATTCAAAGTTGCCGCTCCAAGTATTTAAGCAGCGGAAGAGGTATGCGGTACCACAAATGTGGACTGTACCAAGGAAAAGAGACATAGTGGAGCAAACAGGAGGGAGGGAATCGGGAGTGAGTGGCATCAACGAGTCAAGGAAATATGAGTGAGGTGCTGCAGATTTGTTAGGAGGAGAGAAGAAGGGAACGCAGCAAAGGTAGTTATGGAAAGTAGGGTACCAGGAAGAAGGGTAAGAGGAAAAGAAAATCAAAGAGAGACTGAGAGAGGAGGGTTCGAGTTAATTTGGTTTGCATTTGCAAAAGGCTGTGGAAAGAGAACAGGCTGACCCGCCTGACTCAGCAAGGCGGGAAAAACGAACAAGAGCCTTAAAAGAAAAGACGAAGAAGATGACTCGGATGCTGATTATGATTTGCATGTTACCTGGTCCCAGGCTCTCTGCGACCAGACAAGGTTGCCAGATTCGGGATTTTATCCCGAGATCTCGGGAATATTCAGGGCTGTTGGGATTTTCCTCGGGATTTAATTTTGGGCAAAAAATCTCGGGAAAAATCTCGGGATTTCTGGAGAAGAGATTACAAGCGTTTTCCTTTATCATTTCAACCAGGAAAATACAGAATTCATAGTTTAAGAGCAGCACATTTGATTCACACGTTGCCAATCACCATCCGAAAGTAGGATTCATCGATAGGAATGGGACAAAAAGGGCCGCAAAGAAAAAAATGTGTAAAGAACATTGAAAGGAATTTCGTAGAAATTCGTTGCCAAGAGGTAAAAGTCTCGTTCCGGTGGTGAATGACGTCATCGAAAAACAACAAAATATATCTCGGGATTTTTTTAGCAAGTTTATTGCATTCTGGGATTTTTCAGGGTTTGATGTGGGATTTTTACAGAATTCAATCTGGCAACCCTGGACCAGACCAGGCCAGGCCATCGCCATCTCCTCTGGATAATTTGTGGCCTTTTTGTTGTCAGCTTGGCACAACTACCGAGTGTATGCGTTTATAAGCTTTTTAAAGTAAGTACAACTTTCTTTTGATTTTGTACATAAATTTGAATTTTGCATTTTATAATATCGTTTTTGCCAATTAATTAGCAAATTATTTGTAACTCAACTTTGTGCTGGGGGTTCCACCACGTGTTGCTAAACGTGCTAAACTAACTTAGGTCTGGCCTAAAACTGAGGCACTGAAGTCAAGTAGGGCTTGGGCTTAGTTGGGCCATTCTGTAATCAATGCTCTTGTTGGACCATTATTGGGTCATAATTCTTTGAAGAGCAATGGTTATGTAGGTAGCTGCCAGCATTACACATCCTTGTGGTGACAGTGCAGTGCAAAGGCAAGGCACCATAATGCTTTTGTTATTATCGTTTCAATTATGGAAATGTCGTCATAATGAAAAAACGGAATTATTAGTTATGAATTTCTTTATTGAGTTATTATTTATGGGCCCCTAATGCCATGGGCCCCCGGGTCAGTGACCCTCCTGACCCCCCTCTCCCAGCACTGCTCACAACTGCTGCACAGTGTGCATTGACAAACATGCCAAATTGCATTTACTGAACGGACACTCAGAACCAGCGGTATTTAGGTTTCAAAATGGTTTGATTCAATTAGTTATATATCATATTTTTATTATTTTTAGCCGACATCAATTCCATTTATTTTGATGCATCAAATGATAGCAGCTCTTCTGAGATGTTTTGGTACCTATTTAACACCTGCATTACACAGAATCATTCTACAGTATAATTCTACAGTAATTAAATAAAGTCAAAAGAAGCAACATTTTTGGTAGGTTTTATCATTGTACTAAATCGTAAACCCAAATATCTTTAGTTTCTTAACCTCCTTTCTGCGTTGTGTCCCATCCATCTATTTTGTTTCTAATTTGTCTCTTTGACTTCCAGAAAAATAATGATTGGCTGGAATTTCACACCTTGGAACAAATAAGAAAGAAGAGAGATAAGTATCTTATCCTTTTGCTTCAATTACCATTTCCCCCCATTCTAGCATGCGTTGCATCTATGATGCTGTAATGAAGTGCTGCTTTACTATGCTAAATCCCAAGTATATATCCCAGGAGTCTAATAAAGTTTAATTGAAGATCAACCACTCCTGGTAGCCCCCCCCCAAATAACTTGGGGGTCAACTCTGGATAAAAATTAGGAAAGCATATTGTCATTCTCATAATTTTAAATATTGCAATGTCAGAAAAAACAAGCTTTGATATATAGTAAACTTGTTTTTTAGAATTGCTCTCTGCAATCCCAAATTGTTTGTATGACTCATGGTTGGATTGAATTCAATGATCAGTTGTCAATTGCAAGAAGTAAGTCATTTGATGATTATATTAGTGGTTTGTGATATTAGTTCCTAATATGTACAGCAGGGGCCACATTTAGCCATGTAGGGGCTCTGGGCCCAAGCCAACTTAGGTGTTCTTCTCCAATATTGCTGTGTTGCATCAAATGTCAGAATCACTTCCTTTTAGATTTCCTTGGGCTACTAATTTAAGAGTATTGAATATTTCTTGGCCTTGATAATGTACACTTAAATCAGTCCATGCTTTTTATCAGAAGTGTTTTGCTCTTTCACTTTCGTTACAAGTGTTCTTGCTCTATAATTTCATTCAACAAGGCTGTACATGCTAACTTATGTGAATGTGTGTATCATTACAATGAGCTCATGACAAATCTATCTTTGTTTTTGTTCAGATTTACTTCTGTGAAGAATGAAGATGGAGAAAGCTGCAATACTTTACGAAGAAAAAGATGAGACATCAATAACAGACAAGGATAAGATTTTGAATCATGTTTCTTAGTTTATATTGATAGTCTTTCTTTACTGCATGCCATTGTGCTTCAAATAGATGCGTTCTCTAGACATTGGACCCTTCTTTGGACAAATATAAACATATACACATTCAAATTCAATAGCCATTTGACTATGGGAGCCCTATGAGCAAGCCGATTTATGGAGATTGAGTGAGCTATGACACCACTGTATATTTTTATGCAGAAGGGTCACAGAGTCCATCAAACTACAAGAGTACTACAGGAGGATTAAAAGAACAATGTATATTGATACCAGCTGATGATGCCCATGTGTGATAATTGTCATCATTCTCTGGACTTAATTCCCCTTAATATTTTGGAATTAATATCAATATTGAATGAGCATCTATTTGAAGCATTACGGTACAGTAATTTTGTTGTTAAATCTTGTAAGGGAGCTTTTTGTGGCCATTGCAGACACTTTTCTCATTGAATACTTCTTAATTTTGTAATGTATCTAGAATGCAAGTATCTCAGTGAAAATGACAATTAATTGAAGAAAGAGAGAGATAAGAGATGTTTATTGAAAAGTGATGTTGGGATTGCATAGTGTCTGCAATGGTCAATGTTGAAACTGTCTTTAAATTTTTACAAAACATCAATTTTGTCTAGTAAAATTGATCGGCCCATGACTGTTTTAACATGTCACATTTGTCAGGTAGTATTTGCCTGAGTTCAAAAAAGTAAGTCTCAATTATTGGAGCTCCAAAACACATATGTTATGAATATATCCTTTTGACTTAAACGCACAACGTTTCCTATCTATCAACTTTTTGTTTTGAAACAAAATCGCAAATTCAGTTGAAAAAGACAGTTTCAACCCTTATTGATAACGTAATGAATTTAGTTATGCTTTGTATCATCTTAGTATAGTCATTGTCACAA
Organism: Sanderia malayensis; assembly: GCA_013076295.1. Lineage (NCBI taxonomy): Eukaryota > Metazoa > Cnidaria > Scyphozoa > Semaeostomeae > Pelagiidae > Sanderia > Sanderia malayensis. Next base: position 1,966,480 of record RQOL01000729.1, read on the forward strand.
GCATGCGAATGGGTAAACAAGCTTACCCCCTTTAGTTCCCTACCCTACATGATGTAATAATATTCTGCCTTTGTCAAAGATGACTTCATTGGAAAGCGAATTTGAGCTTTTGTTGTTCTTTTCCATATAAAAATGATGTTTAATGTCCTACAGAATCAGCTTTGATTTATGCTGAAGACAATTTGAATTTATTTTTGTTTTGATATATTCCATGCTTGTGACTTTGACATTCATTTCTTATTGTATTTATTGTTAATTATTGTATTTGTTTCTTTGTAGATTTCGTAAATGTATGCATCCAACCTCTTTCGCCGTGCCAGTTCTTGGTTCCTGTGGACTGCTGTTGGTCTACCTTGCTGCGTCATATGGTCCTCATGGCTCATGGTCCTTGATTCTAGCTCAGTATTCTTTGTCATGTCCTTAGTTTGCGTTCTCTATTTTCAAGAGGTGAGAAAATGTTTGCATCTATATCTTGTTACTCTTTCACAATGGTCTCATATCACATGAATATCCAAGTTCCTAAAATATAAGGACTGGGCCAAAAAGGCTTGAAGCTCTCATCAATCTTCAGTTCTGTGAGATATTTCTTGAGGAGGAAGAGAATTGTGGTCTGTTTGCATCCAAAACTAGGAGGTGTATTAAGCATTGTACGCGTCATCGTAGTTGAAGCCTGGGTCGCTGAATTTGATATCGGTCTGCTCTGACGTCATTTACGCAAAAGCTTGTACCATGAACCCTGACCCTGGCTTCCCAATTAGGTTGCAATTCACTGATTCAAATGAATTTCTTTTTGCACTTATTAACATTTATTAGTTTTATTAGGCAACAGATTTTCTATTTTTTGTTTAGTGGATATTTGATTTTGATTTTGATTTGTAGTTTGTTAGTTTTGAAGTCTTTGCTTAACCAAAATAACTAATTTCAACTTTGAGTAATTTTTAGTTTTACATCGGATAGTTGTAGACTTTGTTGTCTTGTATTTCCAGCTTGGCTTTACAGTTATTATTTTAATAATAGTATATAGGTTGCTGCAGTTGTTTCAGTGTTCATTGTTGTATTTTGTCTCTGACTTTCCTTTACTACTCTATCTGCATTCTAACTTTGTTTTACTCACGTACGTATTTTACTCTTTTTAATCTATACAGTGATTGAGCTTGTAGATCAATGTTAGCAAGTTAATAGTGACTCCAGTCATATGAATGCAGCTATAGTCCAGTGTCAACCATTTAGTTTTCTAGTTTCCTTTTTCACCTATTTGCATGCTACATGCCTTATTTTGCCCCAATTGAACTTTTCATGATATAGCCCAGTTTCTGTCAGCTATCTTGTTTGTACAATTGATCTGTTTGCTTGTGATGTTAGTGGAGTATTGTTAATAGCCATTGTGGTACTTATAGTTTTTGACCTTTTTGCATTGACTATAAATATCTGCAGTTGCAGTTATATCTCAAATGGCCGTATTAGTATTAATAGTTAGAATTTTCGATGATGGGTTTGGTCTTAATTTTAGTGTTATCAGTTTAATTTTTATAATGATTAACAGCAGAGTTTTTAGTGTTGTTTCTAGTATATCTTTTCAGACTATGATTTTTTATAGTGAAAAGGTAAAATAAAAGAAATAGGAGATGTTTCTCTTATTCTATCTTTGGAATTTATATGATTTGTAATGTTTATAGTACAGTGTTTATAGTACAGTGTTACATTTTCTAGAAATTGGCGGCTGTCATTATATTAGGAGTCCTTATTTTTTATTCATTTTAGACTAAGTTATCTAGACGAAGTATTTTTTGTTTTTTATTTGCAAAAAGAATAGTAATATGTTTCACGTGAATTATTTCGCATGAAAGGGACAAAAATATATTGTGGTCCTCGCTTTTGTATTGTGATTCGTTCAGCCATTCGTCTGATCAAATAATGATGATACGGCCTGGGGGGTGCAGTAAATGCAATGACGCTATGGCCTACGGGGGGCAATGCTTAATGCTCTCGTGAATAATTTGCCTCATGTTTATTTTCACGGCTTATTTCGCTCAAAAGTCGAGGCTTAGGAACGTTTGGCTTTTATGTGAACAGGCTGCATTTTCGGACTTTGAGAGTTGTATTTCATGGTTCTGTCGATTTTTGACATGCTTCAAAGCCACTAATTTTCTTACGTTTAATTCGGCAAATAAACTTGGATATGAATTGTGATAATGAGGTATTGTGATTGAATAACAAGATTGATCAAACATTTTCTCATCCCTTGGGAATGGAGGCATAGTCCAAGGGCCTCTGACAATTGGCTGAGCTGGATAGGGGATCATGAGTACATAGGGCTGTATGACAAAGCAAGGTAGCCAACAGCAGGACACAGAACAAGAACTGGCATGGCGAAAGGGGTTGGTTTTTTAAAGTATTATGTTACTTCCTCCCACCTTTTACGGAACAGAGCGTCCGGGACAAACCAGCGACCATAGGGTCACAGGTACCCTATGGCCATAGGCCACAACAGCTGCAAAGACAGCAGTGCCTTCACAGCCATTGTGGCCTGCCCTCCCCCCTGTCGCACCACCCTAGACAACCCCACCCATTGTCCCCACTAGCCTAATTATGTCATTATATTAAATTACGTTTATTGCGCTTCTATCCTAAATTTATAATGCGCATGCCTTAATTAGCCTACATCATTATCCTATCACTAGAAGAGAATTCCTTAAATATCCTGCAGAAGGTTAAATTATTACTATTATAGTACTCTTTATGTTCCTTAAATTAGCCTATACCTATCATTTCTCCCAAGAAAACACACACCCTAAGTTTTTATGATGAATAAATAACTTAGTAAAAAACAAAAATGTATGCCAATGATAATAAAAATAAGCTGCAAAACTTGTCTTCTTTCCTTTATCTGGCAACATCTGTGCAAATAATTGTGTCCAGACGAACTATAAAAAAGGAAATAGAGTGAAGTGAATAAAAACATGCTGAAAAAAGTATGCTATCTGCAGAGGAAATAGATATGATGTGATAGCGGTATTGAAAATTCATAAAAATTGCATACCCTCCTCTTCTGAGGTTCTTCTACCGTGGTAAATCTTGTACCAATATAATCTTGCAACTGTTGCCAAATGAACCAATTGGGTAAATTTGAAGACTCGTGTATGAGTAAGAAATCAAGTAATCTGTTGACTCTGTTTCCAGAAGATTTGTTAGTGGATAGCTGTTGGTTCTTTCTGATTTGTTTCTTCATGCTGGATGAATTCATTGCTGCTTTCCTCCACATGACTATGCAGTTTTGAGCACTTGCAATGTCTGAAGAAAATAAACTTTGATAAGTTCGAGCACAGAATTGAAAAAATGTCAATTAATAAAGAGCTTATTATTAATCTTGTACAAGGTATTTTGTAAGATAAGCATGATGTCCTAACAGGTTAGCTGTGGAAGATGTGAGGACATGGCCTCAGTCAATTAAAAATACTCACTCAAAAAATAACTTGGTTTAGCACAAGGAAATCGTTATAGAAATTCGCTAAAGCAAATATTTATTGAGCTTGCAAATCATCTACTTACGTTATTCGAGAAATAGTTGTTCTTGAAGTTGAAAACTTGACGATTGCAAAGATAAAGCGCGAAGAAAATATAGAGGATTGGATGCACATTGGATTGTCTTGTCGTGTTCGTGTGATCTTTGGAAAAGTGGGAAAGAAAAGTTTCCTCATTTTGTTGTTGCTGTTGTTGCTTGTTGTCGTTGTTGTTGCTTGCTGTGGGCCATTCATGAAATTAATTTTGCATGTGTTGTTATTTACTGTGCAATCGTAGTTACTGCACATCCTTGGAGTGATCGTTAACGCTGCAAAGTGAAATCTCATTTAGATATTAAAGCATTAAAGCTTTCGGTTGTATCCATTACAATAAAGCAATGTCATCATCTGAACGCAGCAGCAAAACATCCTCAGCCAAAAGCAAGAAAGCAAATCAACTCCTTAGCAAAGAAGAAGAATTTTTGTAAGTGAAGTATTTTTTAGATCTACTAAAATTGTCTAAGTTAAAAGAACACAAGTTCTTCATATTATCTATATATGATACGAGAGCTTATACACAGTGTAAAATACTCTGTTTTAGACGGATTAATGCAGAACTTGAACAAAAAACAGCAAGCTTAATTGATGAAGCAGAGACAGTTTTGGTATGTGGGTTATAAAATATTGATAATAATTATTTAGATACTTTATTTAGATCGGAATAATACATTTCACTTTTCATCAATTGTTAGTTTTATTTGCTTTTCATTTTTTGCAAAAGTAATTTTCACCAATATTCTCTGAAAAATCAAGTTTATGTTGAAGAAACCTTGTTGTTGTGATTATTCATTGTTTCACAGCGAGGTCAAGATAAGAACCTATCTGGATCAACTTCAAATTACACATATAATGAATCTGAAGTATCTATGCCACAAGAAAAATCTTCCATCAGGTAGATGATGAAATTAAAAATTTCAAGATCGTAATAATTGTAAGGTAATTTTACAATCAAACCACATTACATCTGTTTTTAGTGATTCAAGGACACAGACTAAACAGCCAAATGTTCCACGACCAAAATCAGGACAAGTGAAAAAGGTTAGAATGCTTTGGAATAAGAAGTACACAGGTATACTTAGATGTAACGGACCACGTGTTATTGACTTCAGTATTAATAACTTACTATTTTTGATTAATGTTTTTCATGATAGAAAATACCAACATCAGCCAGAGGAATGTCTGCCCCAGCTTCCAACTATAAAAGCAAAAAAGCCACGTGAGTTTGAGTTAAATCTAAAAAATTAAGTTTAATATTGGTTGAGGTATGTCCGAAGCCTTTTCAATATACTCCAATAGCACTTAACAGACAGGAGCTTCCTTGTGATTATAAAATTTTCCTGTGTTCAATTTTAGTCCATCAGGGAGTCGTCCTGTTAGCCAGGCAGCTAAAACATCTAACCAATCACCGAGTTTGAGCCAGCTGAACAGCAGTGACTTCACAGTGGATGTGTTTCAAGAAAGAGTAAACTTTGCTAATACAATTAGCACCCTGGAGCAAGAAATGGCTGATGAGAATTATATGCCTTCAAAATTAAACGATGATGTGTTGCCGGAAGTAGCTAATGAAATGAATCCAGGTAGAATTATCAATTTGATTGTTTCTTGAATCAACTGACTTCAAATGTACATTGGAATCAAGACATAGCAACCCCTCGTATTATGACATATCCCTTGAAACAAACGAAACATTTCATTCCTTAAAATTGCTTCACAGTACAATATATCTCAGTTTAACAAGGCTAACTTGGTTATTTTGTATTCCAGAGGCTGTTGTTAGGTTTTTAAAAGCCAAACTTCGGGTTATGCAAGAAGAAATGGACCGAGTATCAGGAGAAAATAATGAATTGGTAACGAGATCCTTGATAAATAGTTTCAGTAACTGCAACATAATAAGGCCAAGCCAAATGACTGTATGGTTACTGGACTAATCAAATAACAAGACTAACTGGTGAATGCGTCTGTCACATATGAATATAACATGTAGATCAATATACCTTTCTCCGTGATTCAATCTGTACTGAATATTTCACCATGCTTCTCTTCAAATGTATCTCCTCCATAGCCACCTGTGTTTCCTCTGGCTCTTTTGTTCAGTTCTTGATCACTGCAATCTGAGCTCATTTCTTCTTTGTAGACATCAACAATTAAAAAGGCTGAGAGTCAGATAAAAGAATTATCAGATCAACAGCAACAGTTACAGAAAAACAAGTCAAGCTTACAGGTATCAATTTTAGTCATCTTGAAGAAAAGAAAATTTACTGCAAATCCAATGCGATGAATTTCCAATGCTTTCAATGCACCGTTACAATCGTTATGTTCCAGAAATTAGAAAAATTCACCCTGTTGCAACCACCCTCTTTAACTATTTCACATCACAATTCACATTAGCACCATGTGTTATCTTCAGACGCAGGTCGACAAATGGAAGAAGATGTACGAAGAGGCAAAACAGAAGAATTCCGAGTCAGACCAACAAATTGCTCAGTTTAAAAAGGTGACATCTTGTTGCTCTTTAATGAATCATCCCTTTTTTAACCACCCCTCTCCAATTGACACCCCTCTTTTAAACACCCCTCTCTAATTGATACCCCTTTTCTAAACACCCCTCTCCAATAGACACCCCTCTTTTAAACACCCTCTCAAATGAATAACCTTTTTTAAACACCCCTTTCCGATGAACACTCATATCCTCACCATAGTTACTTTAATACGAACCCTAACAATCAATCCTAACCATTAATCAATAAGGCGTAACATTATTACTTGCGAAAATTGTCTTCTAGGAAATTGATGCATTCAAGAGAGAGAAAAGACAGAACTCTGCAAATACTAATGCCCTGGAAGTTAGGTATGTATTGTTACATAATTGAGTTGAACCATGATGCGTCAGCTACTAAACTCCTCACTCAAGTTTATACTGTACATGTATACTGTTTAGCATGTCAAGCATTTCCGTTTGCCGTGCAATTGACGTTTTTATGGCATGCTTCATAGTCAACTATGAATAGCTAGCTTCAAAACTAAGTTAATAGGTACAGAAACTGAACGCTGCTTAGGTACTTTGAATGGACTTGAAAGAGGGTTAACGTGCTCAAACAAATATGTGTAATGCCTTTACTTACTTGGTATTGATATCATTCGTTTTGTATTGTGCTTTTCTTTGGTGCGTGATGAAACAGTTGTATCCGCAATCGCTGACTCTTGCGTTCTTGTAGACTGAACAGGGCACTGGAAGAAACTGAAAAGAACCGCAGTGCTTTGCAGAAAGCCAGAGAATCTTCCAAGGTAACCGAATAACAATGCCTCACAATGCAATTACAAACGAAACAAACGTAAAATGCCGAGTCTCAGCTTGGCTCGTAACTTCAACAATTACGAGATATTTATTTATTACATAATTAAGATCAAGAGTAATGTATCTTGGTTTGATTATGTTATCTTGTTAAAATTTATTAACTTTCCCTTAATGCTGACACTTCGAAATCCATAGTCAAACCAACGATGATAATAATTTTGATTCTACGTGTGAAAAGATTTATGATGATGTTTACTGAAGTTTGGCGATAATTTGGTGTTAATTTAGGGATAGCGGCACAAGCAAACTGTTACTTGAAATTTCGGGACAATAGCCGACGAGGATAATGGATAATGTAGGGATAATATATGGATAAAAATCGCACAAATATTTAGGGATAAAAAAGCACGATTATCCATAAAATAACGGGTTAATATATTTTGTTGTGAATTACACGGTGCGAGATCCAAGATCATATATTTAGCTGGAGTTACTCCCGGGATCAAAGCATAGACCCGCATTGATGATTACTAAGATTCACAGTTGTTCAGGGGGTCTAAACGATTTACTTCTTCTTGCTATCAGGATGTGAGTGACCAGGAAAGGAAAAGAATCGATCAGATTGTAGCCGAGAACAAAAAATTGGAGCGGCAAAAAAACGAATTGATGAACGCGTTCAAGAAACAAATGAAACTCATCGATATTCTCAAGAGGCAAAAGGTAAGCGCTTTTCAAATATAGACAGAACCAGGCTGAATTAGACATCCTATATTCGTGGTGGTGTGCTATGACATTGTGTACTCAAATGGATAACATTCAGGTTTTGCATTATGTTTCAGATGCATATTGAAGCAGCCAAGATGCTCCAATTCACCGAAGAAGAATTTGTCAAGGCCCTTGACTGGGGATCATAAATCAAAATGACTTCTCTCTAAATATTTCTGCACACCTCACCTGTAGTTATAAAAATATTGTTGATTATATTGAAAAACCTAAACTTTATTCGAGAAATAACGGCAAACGTAACTATTTATTTGAACTGTAGTTTTATTTGCAAAGAAAAATCGTTTTTTTTATTCAAAAGCTTTTCATCCACAACATAATTGTCCTTTTTCTTTGGCAAACTTTGAAATTTAGTGAAACCAAGGTTGTACACCGAGGGTAAATGTTGTCAAATTTTCACGTTTTAAGATTTTACTGGACTTTCTTTATGAGAAAATGCTATACAAGAAAGCAGTGCTCGACTCCCAAGTACAGTAAGTCAAGTTTAAAAACTTAGATATCAACATTTAAAGAAGAACTTGCGGTGCGAGGACGAAATATTTAATGTTGTCACAATATCTAATTAACCATTTAGCATGGCATTGCACCTCTGTTCCATCACTGTAGTAACGTAAAGCTTAAAAAAATTGTGAAAACGAAAACAGTGAAAAAATTTCATGTCGAAAACGTTATTGTCCTTCATTTGTGCAACATCTCTCAGAGGGTGCAGGCCACAGGGTTTCGATGTATCAAGTTGAAAAAAAATGGCCGCAATTGGAGGGAGAACTCTGGCATCTGGAGGATGAGCTTCGTTAGCGCTCTAGATGATCTAAAATCCTATCCTATCTGATAGCAGAAAAGCATGGTTTGGCTTTACCAATAGGCCACCCAATGAATCTATGCTTGCAACACTAAGAATTCTTATTTACTGGAATATTATTCATGACAAAACCAGGGATGCCGGAAGCACACTGGGGCACAGGGGGTCAAACTTTTTGAAAGGGCATTTTTGGGCGTGGCATACGGAAAAGATTTGGGCGTGGCATATTAAAAACGAAACGCTATATAGTGTTAACTGTGAACGCAAATTGTTTAACAGCGCTCCTGTGTTAAACATATTTGATAAATGAACAGAACGATAGTTTTATAACAAAATGTTGTAACTAAATTAGGAAAATAAGAAGTACAGCCGGCAAAACGGTTCTAATTGAATGCACCAAAGTAATTTCTTCTTTGTTCTGTTTTTCCGACAAACTCGCTTGCAACCTTTGGCACATCAATATCATCCATCAATTGTTTATGTATTGTTGCAAACATAATATTATTGAGGTGATTTCCTTCTGTTTGTGCTCGCAGCCACGTTTTGCACCTTCTCATCACGCTGAACGTACGCTCTGCAGTTGCTGAGCTTAGTGGCACTGACAGATAGAGCTTTATCAATTCATGAACGCTTGGGCATGACTTTTTCGCCGACTCATTTCCATTGAGCAAATCACATAACGTGGCAACTCGTGTTACACGCTTAATGAGGGAGCCTTGAGGTGCTGAGGCATTGTGCATTTTTATCACGAACGGTATTTCTCCCAATTCTTCCTTTAATATTTCTTGATCAAAAAACGCATGATATTTTTCTGTGACTGCAGTAAAATCATCCACAGGGTGCGGCTCTCTATTTGCCGCTGAAAGCAACATACTCTCCATTGATTGCAACAATTTAATGTCAGTTTGGCTATACCGTGTATTGATACCCTCTAAAATTGCGTCCAATGCTTCAAAATGTTTCATTTTTAGTTGGTCTGATGAGGTTGATGTGCTTTCTGTATTTCCCAGTCCCTCAGCGTACACAACAAAATCTGAATGTCGTGATGGCATTTTTCTTTTCCTTGATGGCTGATCCTTTTCCTGTACCAAATTTCCAAATTTTTCCATTTTGTGAAGAATATGGACATACTCTTCGTTGGATCTCATTGCGTGAAACTTAGTAACAGTTTTCTCAATACTATAGGATGCGTAATCGGCAGAGTTATCCACTGCTTGCAATTCTTTGGACAACTTTTCCATAACTACGATAATGTCATAGAGTGATACGATGGAAAACATCATTTTATAGGAAGAAAGCTTTGCTTCTAAGCCTTGTGCTTGTGCTTTAACATGGCCACTGTTGCCTCGATCCTCTGATATTTCTTGCAGTGTAGCTCTTAACTCTGCATGCTTCTCAATTATGACCTTAGCAGCTCTACCCCTGCTCGTCCAACGTGTTTGGGACAAACTCTTCAGATTTACTGGCTTTGAACCGAAGGAAGATATAGATCTATTTGATATTTCTAGCTCTGTTTCTTTTTTCTGAATTTCGTCAAAAAGGAGAACTCTTTTCGGGTAGGCACCAACAAATGCATATAAATCTTGGCATAAATCCAGGGCATCGCTTAATAAATGTGATACTTCAACCGCATCCTTAATAATGAGCTCTGTGCAGTGTGCCAGGCAATGAACGTATAATGCTTGCGCTCCTGCATAATCTTTTACATCTCTTGCTAGCTTTTTCATCACTGAGGGCCCATCAAACCCCATCCCAACCAGGTTTGCCTTGTCTAGGCCACATCTCAGAAGAATGTCTTTCACATAATCAAGTAAAGCATCTGCAGATAGGCCTCTTGAGCAATGCATGACCCCAATAAAATCCTCCATGATTTCATACCTATCAGACACTGTGCGAAATGATACAGAGAGCTGTTCCTTTTTCGAAATATCTGCAGACTCGTCAGCAATGATCGAGAAATAATTGCTTGCGCTCACTTTGGAGATAAGTTGCCTTCTTGCTTTCAAAATTAACATTGATTCTTGTTCTTGAACAATATCATGGGACAAAAAGCGCTTTTCTTTCAAGAGTAACTTTAAACCAGGGACATGATTAGCTTTGTCAATATTAAACTGAATCAAATTAGACTCCTCGTCATCCACTCGTCTGATGGCAATCCCTTGACGTAATACGGTCTTCAATGTGCATAGATGAGCAATAAGCCCCTCTCTGCGCTTTCTCTTGAGTTCTTCATTCATCGAGTCAATCCGTTTGGAAATTGTTGGTTCTTCTCCTTCATGCACTATCTTTCGTCTTTCTGCATACTTGTGGATATCACTTTCATTATGATCTTTGAGTTTCTGGGACGCTTTTTTCCAATTTGAAAATCCATCTCCTCCAGCGCTAAACACAGTTTTTCCAATTGATTTCTTTTCCAAAAAGTTGAAACAAATATTGCAGAAAGCTGATTTTTTTTCTCGGCTGTACATTAACCATGGATAAATTTTCATCCATTCGACTAGAAAATATCTGCCATTTTTTTCACTCAACGCTTTGTCTTTAGATGTAAATTCTTCTGATAATTTTATCCACTCTTCTTCGTTTTGTTCTTCAGTTTCCTCGATGCAAATATTTATATTTCCTTCAATATTTGTCGATTGAGTAGAAGTGTGTGCATCAGTTTCTATCTCTTGACTTGACTGTTCACTGGCTGCTGGCCGCCGAAAGAAGCTTGAGCTTATTTTCGTTTGACCTTTTGCTTTAGCAGCTTCCTTATATTGCTTATTTTTTGATTCTTTAATTCTTTCTTTTCTTGGCATTTTAGCGATCTATCCTTCACTGTGCCTTTCAAAAAATCATTTGATTTGAGATAAAATTTTGTTTTGCCCTAATTAGTTTTGCAATATCTTCCTGTTTCCGGCTCCTTTCAATTCTAAACATTTCTATAACGGCAAACAATGACATTCATTTGTATTCAAAACTCGCACAGATTCTTTGCTAGGCATGTATCAAGTGTTTAATTGAGTTGCTTCCTGCCATACTGTCTCTGTATATGATAGCCATGATTGTGCTCCCATAAAAATAAAACCACTAAACACATAATTAAAACTTAAAGAGCTTTTAAGAACCTTTCACTACTACCGTTTGGTCAAGAGAGGTCGCAAAACAAGAAACGTTAAGAACTAGTCCTTGACCTGGGTTCCTTATAAAAAAAACCGTGTATGCTTTGGGTTAAAACGATTCTCTTTCACTTCTTTTGCGATGTTTTGACACCTTTTCCTTTGTCTTCAACATCCAATGATTTGCTTTATTATATTGTATATCATGGTGCTATGCTGTATCTAATCTGCTGTTTCAATTAAATACCAATGGCGATCGTTGACCACAATACGTCTTGATGTAAAGCAAAAAAGCCGTAATAATTCAAAAAGGGCACTTCTCGCCCCCCTGCTCCCCCTCATGAAAGGGCAAGGGGGGCAGCCGCCCCCCTTGCCCCCCCTGTTCCGGCATCCCTGGACAAAACGAATCTACGTTATCAATAATGCAAATGAGGATAAGAAATAGAATAAAATTGTACGTACAAATCGCTGTGCTTGTAGGAATAACCTGATCCACTGATCCAAGACTTGCCTTTTATCCAATCGGATCGGAGCCTAACTAATCTTTCAACACAAACAGGTGCAATGCAGAAAAGCAACCAAAAAGAAGGAAAATGCATTCGATTCAATTCAACGACTCATTGACTCAACGCATTCAATTCAACTCAACGACTCGGCAGGATGAAATAAAGACGCATCTGCTGGGTGAATTTCCAAGGAAAATTAAAAAATTTCCCTGAACAACTATTAATATTAGCAAATATTAAACAGTAAACTAAATAGAAGGCCATGTCATGTGCAATAATAATACAAACAGCCCTTTCTTAAACCATTTCAACAACGCCAATATCTACTGCAGACGGGCCTAACTGAAGAGGGCAAGTTGATATAATTTACAAACCCAATACTTAAACAGATTGGTAATATTAGATAAAACTACAACATTGTTATAATACAAAGTAACAGTGATGTACTGTTGTAAATAACGGTGTTAAACTTACAGTCCATGTTTCAGGCCATTTGACGTAACAAGGAGGGTGATTAACATGAACTTGATGTTATTATTATGTGCATTTCAGTGGGGAATTTACTCATGGTACAAAGAATGAGATATCTGAGAAGGTGAACAAAGTTTTGTTTAGCTTGTTACTACAATATGATGGAAAGAACCTATTCAAAGGTCGTCCTATATCCGAATTGGCCAGTCATACTAAATCAATAACTGATAGCAACGTAAAATAATAGATGCACTGTTATTGCTACTTCATCCTGCTGACTGAGAGCAATGTGAACCCCAGCAGTTTAAACCGTAGCAATGTAAACTGCAGCTCCGTAAAACGTAGCAATTTACACCGTAGCAATCTGCAGCAATTTAAATCGCAGTAATGTAAGCAGTAGCAGGTTGAACCATGGCAGCTTAATAAGCAGCCAGTTTTAGCTGCTTCAAAGCTTCACATGCAGATTGAACAATGTTAGCTTAGGCCATAATAGCGAAAGATACAGTAGCCTAAGTCGTGGTGAGATCTACTACCAATCATACAGAGTATTAAATTATTATTTTTACCTACCTAATGCATTTGCAGTGGCCGCAGTGTTTGAAGTCATGTACGGGGGACCAGTGTCGTGAGAAGCAATCATAATTCGCGCACTTACAAATACAGGAAACGTCCACGTGTCATCCAGTTGGAACAGGGGGGCTTCTTCGTCGGTTTTCAACATCAAATGAAGTAGTCCGGAGTCTTTGCTGTTGATTACCGAACCGGATTCGGTCGTTGTGAACAGCCGGAATCTGTTGGGCAGGAAAAATAAATTATTATTTCGAAATAAACGCAATAAATGCATGGGAGTATGGAAGATGGGTTCAATTGAAGGACATCAACAGTCCTCGAACCACGACGACCTCAAACCTGGTATTGCTGCTCAAAACAATAGGCTAGATGCAAAATTTGCAGGTTCTCAGATGGGAGTTTTTACTGTATATTTACGGTCGAGGTTCAAGTCAAAATGGCCAGCAGAGAATCGAAAAGCATAATTAATTGTTTATCAAATCCAAACTGATTGCAAGCAAGTATCATATACCGCATTTCCTCGATTAAACGCCCCCCTCGATTAGGCCCCCCACAAAATTGCCAAAATTATTAAACGCCCCGTTTAATCGAGGTTGAAAGAAGAAAACTGTGACAGAGATTGGCCAGGGGCGCATAAAGCCATAGGGGCTCCTATTAAAATTGGGCACATTGTCAAAGCGTTTATCTACACAATTAGTCAAGTCACGTACCTTAAGGCCACAGCTCGTTGGCTCTGCATACAAATCGCCGAGCTGCAAGGTTGACTGTAGGTGTTCCGCTTGATAGAGAGGCTTCTCGTTCTGTTATCATACGTAACAATGATGTCAATGCCACAAGAGAACCCAGTCCACCTCCAACAGTACTACAATCGAGAAACCGATGCATCAGACAACACAAACAGCTACATATAAAATTACATATACTCCACACACAGTTCTATATGCAGATGGTTAATATAAACCACGGTCGCGAAAATTAAGGACAGGCTTCATGTTCTCCAACCATTTCATTGCTCAATTGGGAAAACATGCATCGTAAGCTGAACCAGTGATGCTACCCTTACATTTATCAAAATTCTCGCTCACTAACGCTTTCCTATCAAGACTCGTCCATATCATAATATACAAGATGTTTTGGGACACTAGGGTTCAAAGTGTATGGTTTTTATATTCAAGGCGGCCACACAGAGAAATGCTGCAATGTATTTATGTAATTAGCTATACTCGTCGGCTAAAAAGTCACAGGTGGCCAAGCCCGAGTTTTAATGAGAACAAGTGTTTATAAAACTATGAATGAGTGATTAGCTACATACCCGGTTGTTCTTTTCCAAAATTCTGCCACACCTGCAAGCGTGTTTTTCAAACATTTCTTTGGGAACTTCGATGGGGCCTTGGTCAGAGCCATTGTATACGTTCAACATTCTGTTCCATTGCTCCTCGTAGAGTGATAAAAGCCATTCTATGAGTGGGAGGAAGAGGCTCTGCTGATTAGAAGCAAATACACAACGGATATGTGATAAAGACACACAACAAACAAAGAGTTATAAAACAAAAAATGCATTAATAAACAAATAGACAAGCAAACAAACAATCGAGCGAAAAAATAAAACAAACAAGTAGAGGTAACAAGTAAACCAGCAGATAAATAAATGAACAGAAAACTAAAAAATAAAAAAATAGAGCAAACAAGAAAACTAACAAAAAAGCAGCTAACTAATAAACAAGAAAAAAAATAAGAAGAAAAACAAACAAAATAACAAACAATTAAATGAATAAACAAACACCGATACCTCTTGGAATGATACAATCTTTTTTTAATAAATGGATAGCTTTGGAGTCTTCAAGCAGCCTTTCGAGTTTTAAACACTTGAACGTTGACGCGAATTGCAAGCCTTGTTCTGTAGCAAGAAAGGCAACGACCTTTTCAGCAGTATTCCTATCGCTTTCACCAGTGTCTGTTCTGTCTGTAAAGAACCTTTGCGTCTCTGAAACAATCGACTTCAAAGGGAGATCACACGTTTGGTGTAGCTTCAGATAAACCCAGATCTTCAAGAAGTTGTACACATCCACCTCAACTTGCATGACAACAAAGTCTGTGGACAGCAACACTTGCTCGAGAACGTCCTGACTAATCTCCTTGGCAACAGCTGGCGTACGACACAGCAAAAGGTTTCTTTCTATCCACTGAAAACACCTTTGAAATAGATGAAGATGTATCTATTATGATTAAATAGTAGACTCATTACATTACGTCCCAGTGCCTCGCTCGCAACTCGCTCAATTCAACGCTGAAACAGCAGAAAGTTTGAGCGAGCAAAAACGAGCGAGGCACAGGGGCGCAAAGTAGTGAATCTAATTAAATAGTATGCACCAAATCTATTTCACTTTTAAAACTTCACACAGTTTTTGCTTTAAAAAACTTTGATATTCAGCGTAAAGAAACTATATTATGAAATCAGAACATAGCAAAAACTTTTAATTGCGAATATGAAAGCCAATAATATACTTCACAAAGATGTTTCGACGATGAAACATGAGTAAAATTTGATATGGGGCGGATTGAATTTCATAGGGTGGGCGGGTCGACTTTAAAGGTAGGGCGAATAGGGGAGTGGGCGGATCGCTGGTGGGAGGAAATCACCAGCAACCACAGGGGACAATAAATCCTGAATGGAGTTGCAGGGAAATTGTGGACCCATTCCTGAAAATTTCGATAGAGAAATGAAAGTGAAAGACATACTTCATCTCCACATCCATGAGAGCGTACGTGCATGCAGCCTGGTGGTACTTGCAAACAGTAGTGGCCGACAGCGTTTCCAGCATGACGTCTTGACAGACTGCCAGCAGTCCGGTTAAATCGAGCAGTCTAGCGGCAGCCAATGTTGGAATGACGTGCTCGCGAAGGGTGTTAACGTTGACCTCATCGCTGTACAAACTACCAAAGGCTATGTGGAGAGCTGCGAAATAAAGGAGGTGTTATTAATTAGAAAGGGAGTGGGAGGGAGTGGGAGATAGTGTAGGGGGAGTGGGAGGGAGTGTAGTAAATTGAAATTGAATTGTAGGGGGTTGGCAAGGGAAGTGGTGGTCAGGAAACAAAGTAGGGCAAAGAAAGAAGAGAAGTGTTAGAAAGCATTGTGGGTGGGCAAAACTTGGCAAGAAAAGACAAGTGAAGATAAGAAATAGAAACAAGCCAAGCCAAGTTGACTCATGAAAGTAAAGCAAGGCGAAGCAAAACGTGGCAAGAAAAGACAAAACAGGGCAAGGCAAGACGGGTTAGCTATGAATATAAACCCTAGAGAAGCTGAGACAAGACAAGACAGGTTAAGCCAAGAAAATATCAATCCCAGACAAGTCAAGACAGGACTGTAAAACAAGGTGAAGCAAAACTTGGCAAGAAAGAAAAGCCAAGACAAGACAAGACAGGTTAAGCCATGAAAATATCAATCCCAAACAAGTCAAGGCATGAAAAGTTAAGACAGGACAGCACTACAGCATTAAAAAAGCTTATCAATTGAATTGAATTGTTTTCACCTTTCTTATCAATAGTTTCATCTGGAACTTCTATAGCAATAACCGATTGGCCACTTTCCAGCCAATGACCCTTGAGCATCCCTCTGAAGTATCCAGACTAAAATCCAATAGAAAAATATCATTTGTTGAAAATGTCAAACAATGCAAATACCTTGTTAAATACATTATTAAGAATATTCCTTTTTGAAAACAATAATATTATGCAGGTTGAAATGATAAATATTTATTCATCATATTTTTGTTATAATTGATAAAATACAGAGGAATTTTAATATTACAACATATCTATCTTATTTTCTTAATAGTGTAATTTTTAAATGTCTCCAGCCATTCATTAAAGTTTGTCATATTTGGCAATAGGATGAATTTTAAAGAAGGCAAAACATCATATTATAATATTAACTTTATATAAACATATACTTGCTTAGGGTCTTACCTGACAAAGATAAACTTTATGTAATTTCCATTGGTGACCTGAAAGTCACACAATAAGCACATTATACTCAAAAATTTGCAGCTCTTTTCGAAATTAGCAGCATATCTGCCCAAAGAAGGTTATCTCCGTCATATGACATCTGATAAAGGCAAGTCTATGCAAGTTTGTGTTCTTTAAATGTGACTAATAAAAGCACAGATTATATTATAGCACAGACACATAGAGCTATCAAACATAGTTGAATGTTGATGTTATCACAATGACCAATGAGATAAGCCCTTGGGCAGGCTCTAGCAAAAGATGCTTAGGCAGAGAATGCTCAGACAATCTTAATGGGTAAATCCTCCAAACAATGATTTTGAACAGTGAAGCATGTCAAATGAAACAAAAGATTTTCAATAGTCTCACCTAATGCATAAATTGAAATATCACTGTTTTCTCCCTCAAGAAATAATACATTGTAAATATACTCTGAAGTTGTTTTAAGTCTTTTCCTATGAAAATAAAAATAAAATCTTATAAATCAGGCATGCAATCAAACAGAATGTTAAGAACCCACAAGTTATATACCCTTGCATGTAAAATTGACAAAAAATACAATTTTGTCTCTTAATGATTTGAAACGAACTGGAGACAATAACCTATTGTTATCAACTAACAGTATATTTTTAAACAATGGGGAACAAAAGTAAAGTCTTCGGAGAATAGGGCAACCTTGACCTATTTTATTGGCAACGAACAACGATGACTGCTGTTGCCATGTCAGTAAATGCTTAAATTCGCGGTGGGTAGAACTATTTCCAAGAATCTCAATGCTTGTGAAACTTCATTCACTTCACACACAAAACCTCATTTCGGCTGTCTGTCCAGGAAATACAATGAAAATATGCATCGAAACAAAAGTTGGTTTGAAAAACTATACAAAGATAATAAACGTATTTAGCTTCGCAATATTTCTAATTTAGCTTCCGGGATATTAAGATAACTGCTGAAGCGAAAAGGTTTGTCTCAGAACAATTTTGTTGCATTTAATGCTCATTATAAAACAAAAAGATTGAGTCATCGTGTCGTGTGATTTGAATGAGAAGATCGCGCTGTCAGACAAACACCAACTGAAGGAAATACAAAATACCAACGAAACGTGCATAATGAGTTGTCCTAATAATAACTCTCAAAAAAGTTTGGAAAGCTTTAAAATAAAAGCTAACTGACTCTACTGAACGATTAAGTGCTATAAATTTTACTTTGTACGTAAATATCTCATATATGTATTCCAAAGCAAACCTTTCAGGGCTGTGAGAAATGTCTGTGTCTTCTTCGCAATGACATCCGTTCATATCCTCCGTGTGACTTCTTTTAGAGCCAACTTTTGCTTCATTTAAATCTTGGTCTACGATTGTTTTCGCAGATTTAGCTCGCTTAAAGCTAGCCATAACCCTGCTCGATTTATTCCCCATACTCAGTCTTTTAGAAACAACGATATTAAGTCAAAAATTCCACTTGAATTAAGAGTCAGTAGTCGACGGCCAAAGACCCATTATTGTTTTCTTTAGGCCTTGCTTTTGAAAATATTGAAACAAGCTCTCTCTCTAGATGCCAGCGAAAACAAAATTCATAATTCTGTCAGCAGCACCGTGATATGAGTTACCAAAATGAATCCTTGTATTACTTCTTATTTGTAAATGTGGTGCAATCCATTGTACTGCAACGTAAAGTTTTCGTTGTTGACGTTAAAGCACTCACTATTGCACCCTCATTTGAAATCTTCTCAGACAGATTCGTTCGAGTTTCGAGAAACGAAACAATCTCACACAGCTGCTGATGACGCCGATCCTAATCAAGTCTCGTTTTCAATATGAGGGAAGATTAAGATACACAAAAGGTCAAGATCAAGACACATAAAATTTCATATAGAATAATTAACTTAGCAAAAATTACTTATTTATAACTCTAACGTCAGCCACAAGTCCTTTGCCGAGAATTTGAAAGTCTGATATGATAGCATCTGTGTTTGGAACCATACAGGAGTCATCTGAGCTGCCAACCTTGTAAAAGAAGAGTTGATTAATTATGTTTACATGCCTCAAATTGCTCCCACCTTTTGATCCTGAGCGCACGGGGATGTACAAAGAGTGTTTTCTCCACGATTAGTCTAATTACTGATAAAGCTCTTTTAAGTGACTCCCTCCAAAGTTACATATTGCTCAATCTTTCAAATTTATTATATTTAATTTCTGCATTGAGGCTTAGTTAAATTAATTGCTCGTCTGTTAATGATAAACAATAAATTGGATGTAGAGAATTTAAAACATAAAAATTGAGCACCTTATTTTGTTTTATAGAGACACAACTGCTTCGAAGGCATTTTAAAAACAAAATATTAAAAGCGAATGCAAGCCATCGAGAAAAAGAATATTAATACCTTTTTACTTGACTGACTTGCAACCGAAGGCATCTTGTATTTGGCTCCGAGTATCTATAAGAAAAAAAGCGCAACAAAACATAGAATCAAACTCAATGAAGTGGATTGGATGGCAACTCAAACCAAGATGGCCGCTCAAGGTACTAGGTATGCAGTGAAGTCTCGATATCATGGGTACGAATAGGAACGACAGTTATGTCCGTTGCATAAAGAAGTCTGTGATATACAGGAACATACAGAAAGTATCATTCATATGTAACAACACAATAATAGCATTAACGTAATATTGTTATTTTTTTCATATTAACATGTATATGGGTTGCTTTTGCAAAGAGATAATTCCGAGAAGAAAATGATTTGCCCCTTATTTAGCAGTGTTCACTGATAGAGGTGTCCGTTAATAAAGATTCCACTGTGCTACAGGCGAATTGGCTCGAGTACTGAGCGATACTTATGTCATTGTGTCATTGTTGTTAAATTAGGATGTGGGTGGTTGATGTCGCGAATTACCTTGAAAGGCTGAGGATTGAGCGAAGACTTATCCCATACCACA
Source organism: Sanderia malayensis (assembly GCA_013076295.1). Lineage (NCBI taxonomy): Eukaryota > Metazoa > Cnidaria > Scyphozoa > Semaeostomeae > Pelagiidae > Sanderia > Sanderia malayensis. Next base: position 1,986,503 of record RQOL01000729.1, read on the forward strand.
CCAATCACCAATGATCCGAGTTTATCGTAGAAAAACAATGCAACATCGGAGAAAGCGGCCTGAAATTGAAAACAGGACAAATATTTCACATAAAAATAAACATTGCAGTATAATATGTGACACAAAAAAGTATTAGTCTAGTCAAACGAGCTAAAATATAAAGCAGTCATTGCTATTGAAGGTGTGAAAGGGTTAAGCACTGACTTTACGGTTTATCACGCGAAAAAGAAGCATACAATTGTCATTGAAACTGTCAAGCGTAGAAGGGTTATACAAGAAAGCGTCTTTCAGATGCATTCAACTATGAGAATAAATGCTATGATTTTGCAAACCCCAGGTTGTTCGCTGTTGAAGTAAATCGCAAAATAACAGCGAACTAACAGAAACGAACCTGTTTCTGAAAAAAGCAAGCAATAAAAAGTCCAGGAAAGCATTGCAAGATTGCCATATTGCACATATGGCAATCTTGCAGCAGCCGGTAATGATTGAAATAATACCAGAAGTAACAAACAAACCCTGAGTTCTTCGAGGTACTTTTGCACAGGGTCGAACTCCACAACAGGCATTGAAGTATGGTGTGTTGTCCTTTGTTTTGGTCGCTTTAAAAGGACTGTCGAATCTACAGCTTGATAATGTCGTGGCAACTGCTGCATATCCAAGTGTATCAGGATGTCGTAGTCTCCCAAAGGAGGACGAAATATTGGCTGATAAGAAAAGAGATAGACATTGAAATATATTCGCATATCTATCAATGAAATTTCAGACGATGAAATAAGGGCCTGTTCATTTGGGCCGGCTTGCCGGGCCAACTCACTAAGCGAGACAGATGTAGCTAATAAATGGCACAGATGTAAGCTGGCAAATACACTCCCCAACACATCTGGACTGTTGCTATCAAACTACAACAGTTCCAGCACATTCCAGACAAAAGTAACGTTCCCTTATAAAGACAGAGGCTTCAAATGCCAGGAAAGTTCTCCCATAGCTGTGAAGTTATCAACAATTCAATTAAATACAGGGAAACTGGGACTTGCGTTATTAGTCAAACTGGCTTCGCGACCAATAATGACTAACAATGCACGAGTATACCTTTATTGTGCTTTCTTGCCAATTACTCAGGTCATTTGCCAGAGTATTTCTCGACACATCAGCTAATGTAGTAAGACGGCGTAGAATCTGGAAAAATAGAAACTTTTCACATCAAAATGTATCAAATAAATATATCAAGCATTAAATACATCCACCAATCTTTGCAGTGGAACATTGATTAATGGTAAACTCCTTTTCTGGGCTTTCAGGTCTTCGTGCTCAGTGCCTATCCAAAGGAGGCCAAAACACAACGGAAAGTAACAGTGGCTTCGTAAGTACCCACAAGATAAAGGTTGCACTGTATTATATCGGCAACAATATACACCATTCAATAAACTATCACAGTACAGCACCTCGCATCTACCCTCCTGAATAGATAGCGTTTAACGTTGCTTATCAATGAAACATTTATTATATTGAAGTCTTTTACGGAGGAATTCGACATATAAAGATACAAACAGTGCCAGTTCGTGTTAAGCCCCCCGTAAAGGCATGGGTTTACATTGAATACCAACGGATTAACAGTAATATCAAAGGGGGTGTGGGTGTGTTTGAATTAAAACAGTACCTGGTGTGTCAGTTTCTCCCTGCTCCAAATCGATCTGTCCTTGTCGTAAGGCGTGGCAATGAATACAGCTGGCAGTTGATGTCTGTTCGTTGAAAATGCTTCTTGGATACTCGTGTAATCTTCGACTTTCATGCTGTCATTCAAGTCGACAATCAGTGGATTAGTCTGCCAGTCGTACGTTTGTAGCATCGTAAGGAAACGCAAGAATCCACTTGTATGTGAACTGAAATAAACATTCAATAGTATATCTAAGTTCAATGGACCATACCAGAGCATGGTACAGTTAGGCATAGCACAGTAAAATAAAATACAGTGCAATGCAGCTGATGTGAACTGTATGTGAACTGAAATAAACATTCAATAGTATATCAGAGTTCAGTAGACTATACCAGAGCATAGTACAGTTGGGTTTACTGTACTGTACTGTACTGTACTGTACTGTACTGTACTGTACTGTACTGTACTGTACTGTACTGTACTGTACAGTACAGTATAGTGTAGTTCAGTGCAGTGAAGTATACTACAGTACAGTACAATACAATACAATGAAGTACAGTACAGTACAGTGCAGTACAATACAATGAAGTACAGTACAGTACAGTACAGTACAGTACAGCAAAGAAAAATAAAACACAGTACATAAAATACAATAGAATAGAGTACAGTAGAAAATAATACAGTGCAGTAAACCAGTTCAGTACAATAATTTACCTTGGCGCCCGATACGGTGCAGGTGATATGAATAAAGAGGCGACCATTAATTCGACAACTTCATCACAAACGTAATCACCGAGCATCTGCGAAGATATCCACCTTTTTGCTAGCCTCGTTGTCAAACTATACACAGGGAATCGTTGGTGCAAACTAAAACAGATTCGAGCGAGTGAACAAAGGGTCATATTCACGGAAATAAAAGCACAAAATGGAAATAAATGGAGTTGAAAATGAAGTAAACACTAACCTGTATATCATGGTTGTGTGTAAGGGTCGTTTAACCATGTCAATGTCAATACGATGGGCCATTGAGTCGTGTTGTTTCTTCATTGAACCAGTAGCCTTTGATTGTTGATAGAGAAAAAGTTCTCGGTGGTGATGGATTCTTAATCTGAACACAAAGCCCTTCTGTAATTAAACAGATGAACACATTTATATCTGAATCCATTTAACAAATTGAAATTTAGAAGAGCAATACAATGCAACCACAACATAACTAATATATGAAAGACTTATGTTACTATCCGATATAATGTTCTGTGAGGGATTATTGACAATACAAGAAAAGTTCCATTGAACTGATATTTAAGAGGCCAATGCTGTTGTTCCCTACTTTGGGCATTGCCTTGTAGAACTTCACTGTATAATGTTTGAGCCGTCAATCAACCTTCCTTCTTAGATCGTAGACGATTTAAAGAGGCTTGACTGAATTCTCTTTGAATGAGCATAACAGAAAATAAGCATAGAATACCTTTAGAACATCAAGGTGGTCCGTGCTTGCCATGGCCACAAGAGCGCAGTTCGTTTTTAACAGCGAGGCCAGCTTCAAATAGAATGCAGCCTTCATATATTGGATAGCTTCAAGGTCATCTGGCCACTTACCACTGCCTTCAAACTGCAATATTGCTACAACGAATAAAAGAATGGATGTGATCCAAGGTTTCTATGAGCTACATGTTATACATATATGTTAAAAGCGGTAAACTTCCTAACAATTAATTAAGGTTATGTTCTCTACTTCGCGATTTATTTGGTGATATTATTGCGTTCCATCAAATATGAAGGTCATATTTTAGTTTGGTCTTGGAGACAACTTGTGGTCGTATAATTCTAAAGCGTATATATAGTGTCGTACGTTCTAGCCTTTAGAAGTTGTGAAGATATGACGTATCAATTATTAAAGGTGGGCAGGCCTGCGCAGTACTAAATTCCAGAATATGGCGATGGAAAATTCATTACGTAATAACATTCGCCAGACTCTGCGCAGTATTAACTCGCACAGATCTATCCACCTTTAGAGATCGATACGTCGTATCTTCAGAACTTCGACAAAAGCAACAAAACCCAGGTGCTCGCAATCAGTAAATGGGCAATAATGTCTAATATTGGCATTTTAGTCTCACCTTCAATAGCAGGACACCAGGAAGAATGTTTTTCAATAGAAGGAAACATGAAGCCCTTTTTAGACTCTTGTGAATGTGACGAAGGACGTGGGGGAAATACCTGATAGAAAAAAACAAATTAATTAATCCAGCAAGAGAAAAATACGCAAATATAAATGAAAAATAAATGTAGAGGGCAAACAATTGTTGTATGGTTAAGAAATTATGTGTTATGTGTTAATAAAACTGCAGAAATACGATAGGGAAAATAAGACGGAGGAATAGTGTGGGAAATAAAAATAAATGTACCTAAGATAAAGGACAAACGAAAACGATAAAATAAGCTACGTGCGTGAGACGTCAAGAAAAATAGACCAGCAATAGCAAATCTGCAAGCAAGCTAAGAGAAGTAAGCTCAGAGAAGAGAGCTAAGAGAAGAGAGCTAAGAGAAGTGAACTAAGAGAAGTAAGCAAGCTTGTTCTAACCTCGGTCATTCTGAACACAGGATGCACGCCTTGAATTGCATTAACTTCCAAAGGCAGTTCATCAAGATTTCTAATCTGTCGACTTAACTCTTCAAATGCATAAACAGCAGTTAGCAGATCTTCTTCACCAGTGGAATTTTGCAAAATCTTCATTTCGTGTTCTTTTTTCTCGGTTAAACTCAAATCGGTTGCAAATTTGGGCTTGACCAGCGAGTCAATCTGGTCTACATTGTACGATATCGAAGATGACTGCAGTTTGCAAAACCTAAACAGAAAGAAATAAGGCAAATAACTATATCATAGTGGCTGGCAAGGGATATTAAAAACATTAGACAATAGAGATAATGTAGAGTTAAATCTCCATGCATCACAGAGCCAGAAAAAAGACAGAGCATTTGCATAGCCATTAGGGCTTTGAATTCTAGACATATAGCATATAGTAGGCATTTAGTGTGCACAAAGCAAACCAAAGCTAGGAGAGATAGGAAAATGTTCAAGATATCGGGGAGCTTGAGTTCAAAAGCATTCAGCTTATCGATGTTAAACTGTAAATAAAATATCAACATATAATATAATGAAATGAATCAGGTGAATTAAAATAAAAAATATATAAACCCCCTTCAGGAAACAAGATCCTTATTGCTTGTTCCTAGTATGTATGGTATAATAGCCTTTGACTGAGGTTACCTTTGAAAGAGAAACTCCACAATTTGCTTGCAGATTGTCCTTTTCTCTCCTTTGTTGCTTGCTTGCCAGACGACAGCCTCGTTAATGCTGCCATCCTTGAATCGCCTCAGGTCAGATTTCTCACCCCAAAAACGACGAAACTCCAAAGCCTATAGAAGATTGTGAACAAAAAAAACATTCCATAAGCATAGCTTGCAAGCAATAAAAAGGATAGAAACAAACTTGCACCATTTGTAAAATAGTATTCTACCGAAGCTTAAGTTTTAATATCATTCCTCTATGCAACATTGTGTTGTACTATAAGGTATTATATTGTGCTATACTGAATTGTACTTGAATCAATTTTAATCTTATCTACTGCAACCATACCTCTGGGTCATTTGCTGAAGGTCCCATTATGAGTATATTCTCTGCATTTTCCGTGTTAATAACAAGACCAATGACAACATCAGACATGCACGAATTCGGAGGACAAGCATCCAAGCTCCACTGCAAAGCAATAAACATGCAATGCTCAAAAATCAATCCTATACATTTCACATTTATTCACCACGATAAAACAAACTACACAATTGGACACGAATATACAAGAACAACTATAGAGGAGTATAACAAATTTATGAATATCAATCTCACTTCTGCTGGTTTCTGTCGCTTGACTTCAAGTGCGTCAATTTTGTTGCCCAGGCCTTTTCGAATCGTCGGCATTATCCAATCAACAACGACTGGTAACCAGTCCCCACCATGATCCATCACTTTAGCTTGCAAGCTCTTTCTCTTGCCAAGGCTTTCAAGAGAGTCAAGATCATTGATGCTGGAATAGCAAAAAACGAAGAGATTAAAAAACCACGAAGAAGCATTTGGAGCAGAAGTATAATTGCTATGTCCTGATATGCTAAACAACAAGACCAAGACACAGTCTTTTTACAATAACGAGCATTTGAAGAGAAAACGGAATAATATTTGATAATAAATGCATCGTTCTCTCTGTTTCCCCGATGCATAAGTTTCTCATATATAGTAAAAAGCAGCTAGCTAAAATATTGTAGCTGATTGAATAACCCTGTATAAAGAATGTATTATTATTATTATTATCATTACCAATGTGTATTCATTTACAAATAATGATCTGCAGTGCATAACCCAACTCACAGAGTGGTTCTTAATTGACTTGAAAAACAAACAACTAACAGAGGTTTAATCTTGTGGTGTGGCAACTGATTTTTAGCACGATCTTAGGCTAAGAAACATAATGTAGTGATCGATATATCACTGTTGTGCTGTAATTCTCAATACATGTTAATCCATTGCGAGGTATAGCTGCATATTGTGAAGAGCATACCTGAACCATTGGTCGTAGAACTCGTAGAATCTGCAAGACTTCATGAAAAGTGCATCAAAGTCATTCGTTTTGGAATCCTCAAGAATCTCAATGGCCAAAGCGGCTTCATACTTCAGCTAGAACATTCGAGAAATAAACAAATATTTAATTGGGTATGATAGCACAAACTTGGACAAAGATGCAGTGCCGATGAAAATGAAGACGGTGAAGATTATGATGATTATGATTATGAAGATGACGACGGTGAAGATTATGATGATTATGATGATTATGATGATGAAGATGATTCTGACAATAAAGATAACGATGATTATGATAGAGAGTGTAGAACGTCTTCACACCTGCTCAAAGGTCGTCTTTCTCATGTTTGCGCACAGATTCAAATAGCCAGAAGAATCGACAAACACGACGTCATAGACTTCGTGGAAATTCTCAACCGAAGGCTGCAATAAAAATATCAATAACACTAGTAAACGCAAATACAATGATTCGTATCGACAAGATGCGTTAAGCTGAAACTAAGCAAGTAGAACATATGATGTCATAGCAGCACATACAAAATAAAATATGCAACGAAGTCTATTAGCTAATTGTAGACTCATAGAATGAGTTGTGATATTACTCACCAATGTTGAGTTGATTTTATCATCACAAGATGCCATTGTTATCCCTTTGACAGTCCAGTCACTTTTAGCTGAAAAGACATACACTCAAATATGTATATAAACATTAGCACCAGCTTGAGTGTTTCAAGCCTAAGTATCAAAAGAAATTATACGAAGCACAAGAAGTGCTAATGATTTACAAAGTAAGAAAGGAGGTGCAGTGGAAGCGGCAACTAACAAAGAAGCACCATCTCTTTGTAAAAGAATCTCCATACAACAGACACCTCTCCACAACAGGCATTATAGATCAATCTCATATAGGTATCCATTATGCGCAGGTTCTACTGTATGAAGAAAAAGCGATAGAAAAAAGAGCAAATAATTCCATCTTAGCTTTGAAGCAAAGGTCAATGAACTATCGCATGCTGCTGTTGTTAGCACAGGGTTATACAACAATAAGACTTACAAATGTGATGCAGTGTGATTCTGAATATCTGATACGAGCTCATGTGTGCAGATATCTTTTTAGTGCGCAATAGATAAACGGTCAGCATTGACATTTGGAATCCATTAAAGCAGCTATCACCCTAAAATGAGTGAACAAATGAACACGTTGTTGAAATGATGATATGATGGAAAGACATGCTTAAAACACCAACGCAAAGTAAGTCAACGTCAGGACAAAACTTAAAAATATGCAATACCTCAATATAATTAACTTAAACTGTCGTTGATTGTCATTTTAGATTCCTTCAAATTTTCGTAAAATAAATACTCCACGGTATATTCTGATTCTACTAAAATTTACTATATCAAAATTTTAAATTTAAACTTACTTGCGTAAAACCACGCTGATGTAACCAAACTTTAAGCAATGCAATGGCATCCACCATGCCAGGGCACTCGTCAATTGCATCAAACAGCAAATTCAAATGCTGCTCCATAAGCATATCACCAAGTACACTTGCATTGTACTTTGGTGTTGGGTTACCTGTAAAAAGAAAAGAAAAATTACTAATATTAAAAGTCATATTGAGACATACAAAAAAGTTGTTCTTCAGTCTCAAACAAAAACAGTGTAGTGTTGAGAATTGAAGCAGAACTATGAACCAAGGTACATTACCAATATCTTGTTCATTGTCTTGGGCATTAGTTCCATTGAACCAATCTGGTCTGACATTGCTTCTTGTTGGGCCAAACCTGGACAATTTGAATAGCTTTTCTGGTACAATGGGATGAATTTTGACAACAAATCGATTGCCAGCTTTTCCTTTGATCAAATATAGAGATAAATTATAATTTATTCACTAACAACATAGGCAAACATTAATTGCTTTGACAATCATATAGAAAATTCTTTGATAATGAAAAACCCTTTCCGGTCTCCCTAAACATTTCAATTGCATAAAAGTGAACTATATACCTGCTGGTTTAAGTATTAAGATAGGCTTGAACGGGTTATTTTCAACTTGGCCAAACTTCAAACTTTCAACATCTCCCCAATTTTTCAGCTGTGAAGCAAGCATGACCAAGTAGATTGCCCTTTTGGCGTGATAACGAAAATTCAAGTAGTCCTTTACTTGAAAACATTCCTAAAGAAAACAAAATGTAGCTCTATCATAATAATTTTGCCTAATTTAATAGAAAACAGCTATTTCAAACGATATTTTCCTAATAAAAAAATCTTAATAATATTCATTTTTTACCTCTGGCATTTCTACAGCTATATCTACATTATAATTTGGTTTGGTGACTGTTTTTAACAAATAACTCCCAACAACTTTAATATTTGTTGGCTTTGAAAAACAGAATTTTCCTTTCGTGTGTTTTGATGAAAGGTCGGGAATAGGCAACCTGACATCATTTGGCAACCATGAAATATCAGATAACTAAAAAACAAGAAAGCCATATAAAATTCATCAACATAAAATATTATTGACAAATTATCATACTTCATGATGCTATTATGAATCTACAGTAATTCAATGATGAACACAGAATATAAATTTATAACATCTTACATCGTATTTTTCTGTAGGTTCCAACTTCCCAAAAAATTCATGCAATGAGTGCATGAACTTCTCAAGTGACTTGGATTTTATATTCACTCCTTTAACTTCCTCAAGTAAGTATGATATCTGGAAACGAAGTACATAGCAAGTGATATAACAGTTTTCTACAAATCTTTAGGATTACACTTCATAGTCTTTTTCAGAAATTAAAAACGTTTGTTAATAGAAAAATTATCAAGATCCACTAAAAATAGGAAAGCTTACCTGAAGTCTGAATAAATTGCTTTTGTACAAAGTTTCCGTTTCCTTTAACTCGTTAAGTTCTTCGCTCGTTGGTGGTCGATAAAGGTTGCTCTTGAAACGCTCTCTTTCCTCTTTGCTTCTGATTTCAAGAGCTTCAGATTTACTTATTTTTTGGCTAGGCCCATCGTCCTTATCGACTTTAGTTAACTCATTTCCGTTCCTTTCCACAACATCAGAGCTTACCTCTGCGAGTATTTTCCTTTTCATTGCAGCAATAAAGATACCTTAATAATAAAATTCGTATTCAGTTCGTCTTTAATACACTGCAAGGCTCTTGGCTGATTTAAAAAACAATGTCAAAAAACTGCCATCTTTTTCACCACGAGGATGTAAATTACTACTGCGCAAGCTTAAGTACCTCCTACCTTTTACGGAAATTAAATATCTGTAAATCATTTTCCTGAAGAATTGCTTGCAGCCAACCAATACGCCAACAAAAGTGAATTTTAAATTTGATTCTCAGAAATAGCACAAAGAAAGACACATATTTAGTTGTTTATTTTTTGTACATTTGCAAATATTTCGTATTTTTTTAGCGTAATGGGTTCACTAATTTTTGGTAACTTGCCATACTCTGATGTCATTATCAGTGTAACCTGCAAATAATGTTTGTCCATCTGCAGACCATGCCAATGATATGCACTGGTTTCCCTTGTCTTGTTGGCTTGTGCTCATGCTGATCACTTCTGGTTTCAAATCATCTACAACTGTCTTTGTCTCCAAATCCTACCAACAAAATGCAACAAGTTCAGAAAAACATGTTTACAACAGTCTCAGAACCATTGACACTGGAAACTGCTAGGCACAAAAACAATTAAAGCATAGAGCAATGATATACAAATCAAAAGCTAATAAACAATGATGGACATAAAGATAAAAGTAATAGTTCAACAGGACAAAATCTGGTAGATAGATAGCAGCACATACAACAACAAATATCAAAATACCAATAGCAAAAAGAATTTAATAAAACTTGATATATTCCAGCAAAAAGGAAAGCAAATAGACTGCTTTCAAGACAATAAGCTAGTCACATCATGCTTACATCACATGGTGAAATTCACAGCTGCTTTTCAGAAAAAATATGGTTTCAAAGAAAGCAATTTAGCAATCTCAAAGTGAGCTGGTTGTTTTCATCATTAAAGCAGCCAAATTGAAAATTCATTAGCATGGGTGCTGATTATTGTTAGGAAAGAACAATGAAAGTAATTACCCAGATTTTGATGCTTGGTCCAGTAGCAGCACAGAGCCAGTATCTATTTGGACTGAAGCACAATGCATTAATGATGTCACCACTCTGCAGGGTGTAAAGATGTTTGCCATCATTCAAATCCCAAAGCATTGCCTTGCCATCCTAAAAATAAAGCAATCTTTGCAACAATCCGGAAGACAACAACCTCAATATCTCCAGAGAGCCACAGTGCAAAGAGAGAGAAATTGATGTTAAGAGAGATTGATGGGTACTGACTTTTCCTCCGGAAGCACAGAGAGATCCATCTGGTGAAACTGTGACAGTGTTCAAGTAGCCACCATGACCATAATGGTTGGTCCTCAGCTTGCAGTTAGTAAGATTCCAAACCTAGAGAAAGATTTGCATCCAATAGTGAAAATATTAAAAAAAATAACAAAAAACGTTGAAAACAATTCCAAGAGATTTCTGCTTGCTAGATCATCAAATGATGAGTTAAAAAAAAGGAATGTGGTTGTGATATAAATGATGCAAAATAAAATGAAGCTGAATTCAGAAATACAAATTTTCATAGACTTTTTCTCAAAGTGAGCTGGTAAGTTGTCATCATTATTGCAGCTTCGAATGAAATAGAGCAAATATCAAAGAGTATTGAGTTGTTATGTACCTTGACAGTTTTGTCCCAGCCTGCAGATACAATAATTGGGTTGGCCGTGTTTGGTGAGAATCTAACAGCAGACACCCATTCAGTGTGACAGTCATCCTATGGAAAAAATTAATAACACATACTATTACATCAGCCTCTACAGCTAAAACGATACACAGTGGTATTACCAGTGGAAGAGATACAAAATGTGTTACCATAAAATTATCCAGTGATATAAAACAGAAATAAATAAAGGTTTTTTAGATGGACATTTGAAAATTGCAGATATTCTCCTTCATCAGTATAACCCTTACATTGTAGTTAACCTAAGCTGTATATTGTATTAATTACTATATGTTTCGTTGTTGAATTAAATTAACTTGATTTGATATTCTCCTCCATCAGTAATCTAATGCAGATCAATATTTGTTGAAAAAAGAAAGAAGAAGGAAAACCAACTCACAGTAATAGTGTACTTGCAGACACCAAGAGTATTCCAAAGTTTGATGGTTTTGTCTCTTGATCCAGACACAATCTGACGGTTGTCAGCTGAGAAGGCAACACTCAAAACATCCTTGGTGTGACCAATAAACCTTCTGGTTGTTTTTCCTCTGTAATAACAGAAAGAGACCTTGTATTCCTGAAATATTGGTTACATCTACATCTACTCTACATTATTTAATCAGCAACCTCAATGTTAAGGGCTCCGCTGATGATGTTGTGATTAAAAGTGCCCCACAATGAATCGCAACGTAGATTAAAATATAGGCATATGCAAACTTACGCGTTGAGATCCCAAAGTCTCAAGGTTGAATCCCATGAGCCAGAAAGAGCAAATTGTCCATCAGATGACATCACAACATCAGACACAAAGTGGTTGTGTCCCTTCAAACAACGCTTTGGGAAACCGTATCTCATATCATCTCTTGTCAATTCCCAAAGAATCAAGGTCTTATCTATAACGGAGAAATAGCAAATGGATTGTCAGTGTGAAATAATTTTCTGTGGAAATTATGACGACGCTAATGCAGTTTAGGCCCAAGTTTTAAGGAGGTTTGAAAGCAACAACAGATCCAACATCAAGCTATTAACAAAGTAATCAAGATTGAATATGACTAACACGACAAGGAACATACTAAATACTACGATAAATCATACAATAATGACGAGGTGTAATTTCATGACGAAAAATAGCAATTTAATAACCAACGATACATACCCCTGGAAGCAGACAGGATTTGGTTTGGTTCTTGGGGTGTAGTGGCGATTTGAGTAACCCATCCATTGTGGCCTTTAAGAGTTCCTTTTAATATCAGATGTTCACCCATATTGGCAATTTTATTACGAGGATACTATAAGATTAAAATCAAAGATCCCCTGCCTAACTTAGGACTTCATACATGCAAGTTTCAAAGAGACAGGCCAATCGCTCCGCCGAAAGGTATGGGCACTATTCTTGGCCTCGTCATGAAGAACCCACTCGTAGCGCCTAATATTTGGCGCGTAATATTGGATTGGCTAGGCCAGTGAAAAACAAGAAAAAAGAAGTTTTACTGTTTTGCCAGATTAACAACAGTGCTGATATTCAAAATAACGGATAAAGCTGCTCATATGTGACAGAGTTTGATAAAGATAATGCACTTGAAACATCAAACATATATTCACACGGTAACATATTATGTGGCCTAACTTGGGCTTTTTGCATGCTAATCTGACATTTATCAAATTGTCATTTTGAAATCATGTCCAGAGATGTTCTCAAAGACTTTTTGGATGGCAAAATAAGTAGTGCAGAAATCGTTAAATGCATACAAAATGATAGATTCAGTCAGTCGAACCTAGAAAGTCTGCAGAGTGGAGGAAGTCTGCATGTTCCCGAAGATTTTGTACCAAACTTTCTTGACTACCTGAGGGCCAAATTATCCAGCTACCTGTCGCCCCAGCAGGCTGCTTCATGTTCTCCGAAGAGACAGTTACGATCACGTAAAAACAAAAAGACACAAGAAAATAGGCAGAAAATCTCACGAACTAGTCTACTGACACGTTACAGTCCAGATTCGTCACAATCGGACAACTCAAAATCATTTGATGATAGGAATGATACAAGATTCTCTAAATCACTTGATAATGGAACGTTGAAACAAAATTCAGGGCACTCGTCAAGCTTTTGGGGTCAGCGACATAAAAACAGGAAACCAAAACGTGTCAACATATCATCTGGCAATGTTTCAATGATAACATCTCGCAAGCAAGATAATGCTTCAGTAAATAACGAAAAATCTTTAAAGAACTTGAGTAATGTTCAGAAAGGTAAACAGCTTTGTCAAGACGTGAATTCAGGAATGCAAAAAAAGAGAATCACTCCAACATTAATAACACAGGACAAAGAAACATTTGAGGAAAACAAAGAGACAAATATCTTGTTTGATAGCTCACCCAGTTTAGGAATGTCTGAATCAAGTGTGGAATCAGATTGCTCTTTATCACAAATTGCAGTCAATGAAAAGAAAATTAAAACATTGGAAAAGAAAATGAGGAAGAACCACAAGGCAGAGGGTTTGAAAATGCCTCTGGCTGCATTTCTCATTAATCATCATTCAGGAAATTTGCAAAGTAAAGATGATATTAAATCACCTTGTGCACCGTTTACATCTGATATTCACAAAGTTTATGAACGTAGATTGGTCAGTTCTCCCATCTATGCTGCTGTTCCAGAGAAGGATGGCTCACAAGTAAATGTGACACCTATCTACAGTGGTGTAACAGAAAAGGATGGCTTGCAGGCAAATGTGTCTGACTTACAGAGTAGCATAGAGGAATCAAATGAGAGAGTTACAGATTTTTCTATGGATTTGGTGACACAAAAAGAGAGAATCAGCATGTTTGTGGACGTATATGAATGCATTTTAGTTGAAAACCTTGCCACCAATCTCAATCTGGAACTCTATTTTTTGTTTGGAGTCATGAACTGCAAGATCGAAAGCAGCGACTTGTCAGTAACTCAGGTGTCTGATGAAGTATTCTCATCTGCTCACAACTGTGTCTACTTCGCAGCGGAAGTTCTCAGAAGAATTAAGAGCCTGCTCGTATTCCTTGATAAAAACAGCCTGAAGCTGGTCGTGGAAAACCCCAGGCTAAGACTACTTGCACAAGACATTGTGGAGTTTATTGGCGACCGTTTAGAGGAGGAATTCAGCAAAAATAGGAGCGACACAGTTAACGTGAGTGGGCACTCGAAATCACTTGGTGTTCCTTTTCAAATCGAGATAAACAACCGGAAAGCTTTCATGTCTGATAGATACTTCTATTCCTTCTCGAAGCTACGAGACAGGTTCTATGGCTTAGTCAGAGTATGGGAGGAGAACCATTTCAACCAGGAATGGCATATTGATGTGGAAATGGGTAAAGATTTTCGCGAATTCTTTCATGGCAGTGATGAATTCCCGACTTTTGCCCAATTCAGCGAGTTGTTTGTAGCGCAACTTGTTGAGATGTGTATACAAGACTTCTACACAGCCTCTGGCAATAATAACAACAATTCCATGTCAACTGGTGGTGGTCTGCCAGCTTACCTCCGTGAAATGGACCCGGCCAAGCTTCAACTCTTGCAGGATCGCTTCGTGATGCCAATCGTGTCACGGGGGCCATGTCCCAAACCGAATTTCACCGACGTCGAAACGTTCTTTCAAGCGTTCATCCGCACAACAGACAGCTACCAATTCGCCGTTCACCTTAAAGATGTCCTCGTGTCTAGGCTGTGCGCGATAAATGGCAGAGATCTTCTCGCTCACATCAACACCAAGAGCGATTTGGACGACAGTGAGATGCTCTTCGTGATGAGGCAGGATTTCACCATGCAGCTGTCTGAGGCGAGAATTCTCGCTAAATTCCTCGGCTACGTCGTTTTCCTTCCCTACACCACCGACAACAAATCGCGAGAATTACACGCGGAGGCGCTGGCGAAGTTGCAAATCGTCCAACCATTTCACCCGAGAAGCCTGCTATCCGAGGCGTTGGCAAATGGGCAGTTGACCCTGACCATCCCCTGGCTCGTCATGTACCTGAGTATGATGGACGCCACGTCGCTGAAATTGAAGATTAATGCTTGTGCATTTCGCCAACTTTTTGGCATCTATCGACATGCTGAATTCAGACTTGTTAATCAACTGCGGCAACAAGGAATCAAATCTCTTAACAAGTTCTTCATACTTGTGCACCTGGGATGGCTCTTCGAGCAGCCAAATATTGCCAGCGAAGTATCCTTGTACAGTATGGCTACACCGGACAACGGTAAACAGCGGACCGATCCACCGGGAATAAAAGGAAGTGGGGAATGCGATGTTTTCTCTCCATTTGCATTGAAAATCGAAGGTGGGCGAAGTGTTGAGGTATTGACCCTGGATGACTACGAGGTTGTTAACAAATCCATGTTATACAGATTCTGTCCCTACCTCAGCGAATTGAAACTGGCCCTGGCCTGCGCAGGCGCAAAATCGTACAGAAAAATCAAACCGACAACGCAATTGGAGAAGAGCGCGGAATTCGCCACCGCAGGGGAAGATAGGAAACTCAAGGATAGACTTGTGGAGAACTTCGTCAAATATCAACCGAAATACGTGAAGGATTCGATGGAATTCGTTACCGAACGGTTGTTTGGGAATTTGAAGATGCACGCGACAGAAGAGGTTGTCACTGCGCATGTCAAATCAACGATGGAGTCACTGAAGAATGATGTTGTGATTGACAGTGATGGAGGCATGATGGAGATTGACACACTGCACAAGATGAATGCATCGCAATACCAAACCGTCTTGCTCTCGTCAAAGCAAGCATTGCACGCGGACATTCGCGAGTATTCTCGGGCATACTGTGAGAAGAATGCGGGTAAGGCCGTGGCTGCGATTTTACCCGAGTGTGCGCACGAGAAAGTCGTCCTGACAACGGGGAAGATCATCCAACATGACGTTGAATGTAAAATGAACGAATGGGTGACAAACAAGTTGACGAGTTTGTATGAAAATGAATTGCAAATTTCATTTAATAGACACTTAATGGGGATTTTAAAGAAACATAATAAATCATTCAGTGCAGTTTGAATTGAAAATAAATTGCGTTTATAATTGATTTGTTATAATTTGTTGATTTTGAAATGCAGTTGAATTTGGTGTATTTATTTTGTTGGTACTCAAACGGCGGCCCGAGCATACGGTGGCGCGAAATATGAGCGAGGGCCCTTGTATTACTTGAATTGCGGCACCATAGCCCCGCCACATCATCCGTGGCACAACTTATTTATTTGCTATAATTCTAGCACGCTGAATAAAAATTTATTCATTGAATAAAAATGACTCCTGGTACCAGTAAAATAATAAATTAATAACTATACTTCGATTATAAATTTATCTCAACATGTTTTAGCAACCCAAAACAAAATGAATTGTCAAGTCCAGGGAATAGCCTGAGAAAAGAGGATTCCTTTGCATTGGATCGGTTTCCAAGAAAACACTTCAATGTGAAATGTGAAAGAAAGCCTTGATGGAAAGTCAGCCAGTCCCAGTCACTCAATCTCGAATATACAAAATGGCTGATAATAATAATCACATTCCAGCATTATTTCTAGAGAACGTCTCGTCGGAGACAACAGAAGAAAATCTACTTGCATTGTTTTCGGTGTTTGGTTCGGTTCGATCAACGGCAATTTTCCGCGATTCGAAAAGTCACTTGCCTCTCGGAGTCGCCTGTGTGTACTTCGAAAACAAGTCGGACTGCGACAGGGCCGAGCGATTCTTGAAAACGTTATTCGCTTGCGGACAACCTGAGGTGGTCCATGGGACATTTCCATCACAGATATCGACAGAAAAGGATGACAAAAGCTTGCAACATAATGATGAAACCGAAGCAGGGATCGCCCGCAACAAAAATGTCCAAGAAGAATGCGAGGATGAAAATATTGTTGATGATTTAATAGAGTTTTCGGAAACAAATTCAATCGCGGATGAGACAGACTTGGATGCATTGATGGAAATATTTTTGTACCAGGGTGATGGAAACTTCCCATCAAAAACCAAAGAAATCGGTATGGGAACTTTCGGGGACAGTAAGCAAGCAGTTGGTGAACGAGAGGAAGGAAAACAAGCAGATAAAAAACGGGGAATACGGCAAGGAAAAATGGCGCTGGAAGTTGATGGTCACGAGATTGTGATCAGAATGAAAATCGACCCTATTGAATGTGGTTTAGATGTCAGGGATTTTGAACCTAGATTAACAAAAGCTGGAGAAGATGACGACAGAAGGCAGGGGGCAGTGACGGAGTTGCGCACGAATTCATTTTCCTATTTCGCGTTAGAGAGCAATAGTGAAAATGCGGACCACGAGGAATTGGGAATAAGCCAGGAGAAACGAGGAGGAAACGAAGAGGAGCCAGAATCTTCGCTCTTACAAAATGCAACTTGCTGGAGCTTCAAGGAAACAGGTGGCAGGGGAAAGAGCATTGAAGATTGTAATATTTGGGAAAGGTTGGGGAAAAGTATTTTTACTGAGAATGGTAAAAAAATTGAGCATGATAGAAGCACCAAAGAAGAAAGCAAACAAGAAAATTATGACAGCATAGAAGAACATTCAAGCAAATCAAAAGAAGATTCAAATAGAATTAAATATAACTTAAACAGAAATAAAGAGCAGTCAAATGCACCAATGAGCAGAAAAGAAGATAAAAGTGAAGACCGCAAAGCTGAAAAAGATTTAGGAAAATATAATGAAAAGACTGGAGAGGATTCAGTCAAACCTAAAGAAGAGACTATCAGTGTCAAAGAAAATTCAAGTAAAGCTAAAGAAGAGTCGAGCAAAGTCGATAAAGAGTCCAATGGAACAAAAGAAGATTTCAACAAAAGTAAAGATCATTCAGTCAAACCTAAAGAAGAAACTAGCCGAACCAAAGAAGAGATAAGCAAAGCTAAAGAAGATTCAAGCACAGCTAATAAAGAGTCCAGTGGAACAAAAGAAGATTTCAACAAAAGTAAAGATCGTTCAGTCAAACCTAAAGAAAAAACTGGCAGAACTAAAGAAGAAATAAGTACAATTAAGGAAGATTCAAGCAGAGCTAATAAAGAGTCCAGTGGAACAAAAGAAGATTTAAACAAAAGTAAAGATCGTTCAATGAAACCTAAAGAAGAAACTAGCAGAACCAAAGAAGAGATAAGCACAATTAAAGAAGATTCAAGCACAGTCGCTAAAGAGTCCAGTGGAACAAAAGAAGATTTGAGCAAAAGTAAAGATCGTTCAGTCAAGTCTGAAAAAGAAGCTGGAAGAACTAAAGAAGAGATAAGCAAAGCTAAAGAAGATTCAAGCACAGTCAATAAAGAGTCCAGTGGAACAAAAGAAGATTTCAACAAAAATAAAGATTGTTCAGTCAAACCTAAAGAAGGAACAAGCAGAACCAAAGAAGAGATAAGCAAAGTTAAAGAAGATTCAAGCACAGTCGCTAACGAGTCCAGTGGAACAAAAGAAGTTTTCAACAAAAGTAAAGATCATTCAGTGAAACCTAAAGAAGAAACAAGCAGAACCAAAGAAGAGATAAGCAAAGCTAAAGAAGATACAAGCAGAGTCAATAAAGAGTCCAGTGGAACAAAAGAAGATTTCAACAAAAG
Organism: Sanderia malayensis; assembly: GCA_013076295.1. Classification (NCBI taxonomy): domain Eukaryota; kingdom Metazoa; phylum Cnidaria; class Scyphozoa; order Semaeostomeae; family Pelagiidae; genus Sanderia; species Sanderia malayensis. The sequence goes on from RQOL01000729.1 coordinate 2,005,171, forward strand.
TAAAGATTGTTCAGTCAAACCTAAAGAAGAAACAAGCAGTGTCAAAGAAAATTCAAAAAACGTGGCTGAGAATTGTAATGACAAGAAGGAGGTGCACAATGATGTTATGTTTTTTGATTACAACCAACTACAGGCTGGTGGTAATCAAAATAACAATTCAAGCCAAGATGAAAGAGACAGAGTACCAAACTCATCGTGCACTAACGATCCTAACAGGGATACAACAAACAAGGGTGACAACAACAATGGCAATGTAGAGAATTTAGGGTGTGACACAACAAGACCAAATATCAGGGAAACAAGAAAAGTATCCGCTGATACAAAAAGGAAGACACTTACTGGGAGAAGAAGAAATAAAGCCAACTTGACCCAGGTGGTGAAATCTAACAAACACTCAAATGACATCTGAATATAATATGATTACGAGAAACTATTACTTCATGTTTGTTAACATTTTATAACGAAGTCAGATTTCAGTAGTGCTCAAGCAACAAAGTGATTACAACTCATTTTGAAATTAGTAAGCAAATTAACATCATCCTGTGTTGAAATGGTTAAAATCAAGTCTAAACAAGTCTATGAAGCTTTTAGTGCATTATTCACTACCACCAAATAGAATTACTCTTAAAAACAGTTTTAGTGTTTCAAGTTCTCATAAAATCCACCAAAAAGGAGACTTGGAAGGTAGAGCATGGAATAATCACACATGTTTATCATACACAATAAAGACTATAGCATGACATCTGACATCTGACGCATGTTTTGACTTGCTGTACATAATTTAGTATAGATAAATAGAATTGAAACAATCTTACTTTAGTAGTGCATGATGTTGAGGGGTGGTATGAATAGTTTCTTGTTCTTTTTACCATTCTCTAAGAGCATTATGCAGTCCATTTTAAACACCTAGGAAGCAATGCAAGACTGTTGCTAGAACTAATAATATTTCTACCTTTTTCTATCATTACTATCATTATCATACCTTTCTATTGTTACTGTCAATACTGTATTTTTCTATCATTACTGTAACAATTGTGACATTTAAAATGAAAATAAAGACACTAACCTTGTATCTTTGTGTGTCTTTAAGCATCTTACACTGCAGTATCGTGTACCACAAGTTACACATGTATATGTTGAGAAGAATCTATTCTGATGTTAAGCAAACGCATTTGAATAGGTTACTCTTAATAGTAAAATATGTAGATATGCGTATGCAGACACGTTTCTGCAGGGACAGAAAAGTTGATGCTAATGATAACAGATGATTTTTAGATAATCTGGTTTAGTAAAACAGAGCTGCAGAGCATAAAAGGATACCCGCAAACTGCACAGAAATGCCTTTCTGGCAGCATTGAACATGGAACAACTGCAGAAAAGTAATCTGGAACATCATCTTCATGTTCTTGTTGCTGAAAAAGGTATTCGCATTTCTCAAATATGAATTAATTCTTCATGGAATCATAAACAAGATAGGAGGAATTATTGAAAAAAGAGCGCTGCGAAATAATTTCGTAGCACTTTTCCTTCAACAATTCCTTCAAGTGTTAGGACACCAATTTCCTGCAGTTTAAGGAATTCCAGATATTACAGATTATAAACAGAGTAAAAAAGCTGATAAAATATCAGAATTATCATTGGATCTAACTTCTGGTTTTTACTTACTGCTTCTTCCAACAATGCTGGGAATGATCGCTTAGCTTTCTGTAAAGCAATTAGATTAATTAGATATTTATATTTAGGTAATAAAATCTGCATGTTGAGTAAGTAAAAACGTTGCAAACAAATGAACTACTTTCAAATATTCTACCTGCTTGAAAATGTCACCAACTTTAGTCTTTTTTCTTTTCTTGACTGTTGGAAAAAAGAAACGATGAAGACTTTTTATGACAAACCAAAAACAATAAAAAATGTATACATATTTAGAATAAGAATAAAGGATGCCTGTATACCTTCCATGCTGTCTTCAAATGCAGGGATTTTGGCCTTTGCTAGCATAGTATTGCTCAAATGCGCATGTGGGTCATCATGAAAATTGTCTTTTTCAAGAGAATCCAGCTGCCTTTTCTGTCTCTTTAATCGCGTTTCTTTATCAAGTACTCTCCTTGCATTTTGGTCTTTAACTCTCGCTAAAATTAAAACGCAAAGAGAGATTTCTATTTCTTGCTTCTGTCTTGAGTATAAAATCACTCAACTCAAAGGCAACACACACTAGACGTTGAAACTTTGTAAAAACTAGCTTAAAGTGCGTACTATCAATAAGATACTTACCAGAACCCTTGCTCTTTTCCGACATCGTATTTCTAGCTACTTTACTTGCGTTTAAGCTTTGAAAATCTATGCATAAAAAGGCTGTAGTAAATGCTTCTGGACTGTAAACATTTAGGCCATTGAGTACTATTTGTGTTCAAAAAGAGAAATGAACTGAATTGCTAAAGCGGCACGCACCACTGACACCACAGAAAAACAAAATGTTTTTATTTATATTGCAGATTTATGAAATTAAAACTGATAGAAATATATGTAGCTTTATTATATTTATACTGGTATAATGCATTTTGATAGAATTAATGTAATTAAATTACAATGAAACAGTGAAAACAAAACAGAAATCCAAATGTTATATTTCAATTATTATACAATAAAGAGAAGAAACTTATTACAAAGACATCTTTCTCCATTTCTATATTCCCTCTTCAATCAATCCTCAGTCATCACTAAAAGAGGAAGCTGTTGACCCATCGCTTACTGATTGGTCATCATCAATATCGTCAGTGCCACCATCGGGGACAGGGGCATCTGGTGTTCTGCAATACAATTACATAAAACCTTAGCCCCCTAGACAATGCCACAAAGACTAAGCATTCAAATGAAACTTTCACCTGTCTACTTCTAAACGTTAATGTTTGTTGCAAATATCTACTCACTCTAGAAGGTCGGGATTCAAGCCTTCAGCCATCATCTTTTGTCGCAAAGCACCTGCTGGTACACCCTAGAATGCAATAAAACATATCAAAAATCTTAGCAGGGCTATCTCTATTTCATTCTCCCCATGGGATTGCAAGGTTATCCGTATTTAACAGCTCTGAAAATCAACGTTTAGTATGAAAATTGATAAGAAGCTTTTACCATTTTCACCATCTTGAAAAATTTGATATATCTTGCGTCTTCTGCAACAGTTTTTGCTGAAAAGAAAAAGTTTATTACACACAAAAGTTATCAAATATTGAAGGAAATATACAAAGGTAGAGCTAAAATGGCAAAGATCTCATACAAATGCTAAAAGGTGAACTTAATGCATACTTTACTAATATCAATAAGACATAATAAGAATGGAAAAAAGTAGCTTACTTTTGGGTTTTACTTCTTCAGGTTCTAAAATTGAAAAATCAAACAAATTATTTGAACATAAAGATCTTATCAAGACCTATTTATTTTGTTTGCAATCTGGTGTTATAATGCTAATAAATCAATACCAAGAAATGGAAGTGTTTACCTTCCATGGCCACTGGCTCCTTGGTTTCTTGCTGTGTTACTTGAGTCTGGTCGGGGGGATTAAATTCAACACAAATAAGATTCTATGCATGTACACAAAACAAAGTTATACTTAAAGAATTTGTGTCTCATCATAGAACATCTTACCACTGCTGTATTTTCTGTTGGTGTAGCTGCAGGCTGTGTTGGCGCATTGTTGCCTGGTTGGCTCTCTATTGTAACATCTTCCAAGCCAGGGATTGAAGATAACTGAAAAGCAATCAAAACAATGCTTGTATGTGAGATTTCAGAAAAAGCCTCAGTTCAAAACATTCCTAACTTAGCTCAGGGTGCCTTGTTACATAGTTCTGCTTAAATTTAACTAATTCAAAGTTCAATTCTAGTACCTTTGTTTCCAAAAGTGATATGGTGACATCTAATCTTTGAATTCGAAGAGAAAGGTCTGCAAGTTTCTGTTTGAAAAAATGAAACAACAATGATTAACATAAAATCATCTTTTCTCTACCAAAATCGAGAATAATAGTATTCATAGATGTATAAATAAACTATAAATTTGGATGTCGTAACGAACAAACCTCTTCACAAACACATGAAAATCTGTTGAGAAACTTGACTGTGTGACTAACAAATGGGTTGAAAATTGCTGCAAATTCTTTATATCTTATCGATGGAATCTTCAAAAGGAATTAGGTAATATAATAACAAACAAGTCCGACAAGTTAACATCACAATAGATTCTTCTCAACTCAAATTGAATTTGCATTCGATCGACTTCACTTCACTTCAAGACAAGACAAATGTCAAATGTGTATCAGAAGTTTCAAGCTACTGATGATGAGAGATAGGAATGTTTTGCAAATTAATGATACTCTAACCTTAGTCATGTCATCAACAGCTATTTCAACAATTGACGACTCCATTTCTGTACAAGCCACTTAGATTTATAAATCAGTTTTCATAACAAGAAACACATAAAAAGAGAAACTGTAAAAAGGAAGTAAAGACATAAAGACAGTTCTGGGAAAGATAGGATGTCAATACGCACGCGTACTATTAGAGGTATTGGAAAAAAGTCCCCCCCCCCTCTTCCCGCGTCGCATTTAAAAATACTGGTATACTGGGGAAATGTTTTAGTAGTTGCCTTTTTCTAGCATCTTCTAATCTTTAGTTTTAGTTTTTATCGATGTTATGTTTTTTTCTTAGTTTATATCGATGTTATGTTTATTAGTTTGTTTTGCTTGGTAGTTTGTAGTTATTCATGACGACGCTCTGTATATGTAGCATGTCATTGTTATTAAAAAAAATTGTTTTATATTGAAAAGCGTTGAAAAGAATAAAAAGATAAAACTTTGCAGATTCCAGCTCAGCTTGGTGGGACCGCATGCAATGTAATTTACTCCGCCTGACAACTTTTAGATTTTGTTGATGACGTCAACATGGATAAGCTACACGCATAAAAAGAAATAAAATAAATTTTATACTGTAAATATTTAATACAGTTACACCCTCATTTGTCCACCAAACAGATTAAACCGAATTTCAAGGTGGGTCGTTCGGATAAGATGCGAAGAACATTCGGATAATCGAGGGCGAAAATTTCACCTGCAACAACGGAAAAATTAATTATCATCTGAACAAAAATTAAACTCTTGCTTGCATAAAGGCCATTTTCTTGCTTTTTAACATCCAGTTCTCCAACTGCATAAGTTTCCCGAGCTTGCAAATGAAGAAATTGACGTTCGGATAATCAAGGATGTATAGTGAATTTATCAATAAAGATAAATAAGATAACTTAATTGTGCAGCATAAAATATAATCAATTGAAAAGAGAAAGCGGAAAATTGCACACAAAACCTTTTGTTTTCTCGTTCCTTGGAAACAACGGGAGCCTGACTGACTGAAAAGAAGCCTTAAAAGTAGCTACAACTAAAATATGGAACAAGAAATTCAAGAATTTCTTAATCACCTAAGCAGAGCGAACAGGTCATTCCATGGTCCGCGTTTTAGTTGCGGCCGAAATGTGTTATGGGATAAAAGTGTGCAGCGATTTTTGGAGAAGTTTAAATCAAACATTGCGGCTGGATGCGCGTTGAGATTTTTGGTTATAAATGGCAACAAATAATGTAGGCCTTCACCAGCCTGGAAACTCGGATATAAAAATGGATAATGAGTACAAAATTAAAGTGATATGTCTCGGTGACAGTGCTGTTGGGAAATCAAAGTAAGTTTTCTGTAATCAAGCAATGCGATATTGAAATGCCCGATTTCGGGAACGTACACATCAGCTGTTCTTAAGACGGTTTTCCGATCTTCTCATAACAAACCAACAAATCAGTAGTTTTATTATCGTCTGAAGAATGAATTAATAGCTATCGTTCTAGTGCTGTGACTCGAAATCCCTTATAAAAGCCATGATGCTCATATACCATTTTAAACAGTATTCGATATCTGATTCAGTATTACTTTGTAATGTTAGGCCAATTTTAAGAAACGTTTTCTGGTGGGAAAGCGAATTCGCATTTCCGATATTTCTTATCAGCTTGGTCAGTTCTTAATGAAATAAACTAAAATTTTAACTTAATTTTTGTTAATAAGGTCGATCACCATTATATGGTGGATAAAGTATACATAAACAAAACCTGTTCATCTGTGATAATTTTAGTCAATCAAATGTAGTTACGGTTCATGAAAAGTGAACGGATTACTCAAAAAGCTTTTGACGTTCAAAATTTAACTTTATTTGTTTTTCAGGCTAGTCGAAAGATTTCTTATGGATGGATAGTATCCTTTTCAAGTTTCAGCTTTGTAAACCACTCTTAGGTTTATTCAAAATGAAATCCTTTGAAATCAAATATGAAATGCGCTCAAACTGTTTTCTTTGATGGTATGGTGCAATAAATTTTGATTTTCTATTACAAATATTATGATGCAGGTGCTATTTATCAATGCAGATTATTGTCAGCAACAAAATCCTTATAATTTATAATTTTCGTACCCTTGTATGACAAGAAAACAAAAAATATGCTGTCCATTGTCTAATACTCATACTGATAACACAACCTGTATGGAAGCAAATATTTGATGTGCAACTGTTTCATTCTGGAATTCATTTTCAGAAAGACAAACTTGCAAAAACTTCCCATTAATTGTCATGACCAGACACCATTTTCTATATTGAATTTTCTTGAAGTTATAGGATGGCAAATTAATGATTAAAGTTCCCTAATAAGATGCAAGAAATTATAAGAATATATAGTGATAAGAAGATACAAGATATAATTATAATAAGGAGCAAATATTGCAACATTTTTACTTTTCACAGTTTCTGAATTTTATTATCTTAACTTGTTTAAGTAAACCTCAGCAGCTGTCAACATATGCATTGACACTTTTTAAATATCACACAAAAGTTGATGGTCGTGATACGACAGTTGGTATGTTACTAAAATTAATCACACTATTTTCTGCCTTTTTTGTTGTTAACTTGAGTTGGTGTAAATTAATCTAGGAGAATCAATCTAATGCAGGTGCGTTTTAGTTGTTGAAAACATAGATAAACATGCTTCAATAAACAGCAATTGTTTATTGTACGAGCAAAAGAAAAGAGCCGTTATAAAACAAACATGGAGATTGCTATGTTTTGGAAAGCTTTTTGCATTTCACTTGCATACCATTGTCATTTATGACTATTTCCAACAGCTAATTTCCCTGCAAAACGTGGCCAAATATTTTCAGAAAATTGAATGTTTTGGCAATTTTTATACCATGCTGTTTTTTGTTTCTTTGTTTAGAATTCTGGGACACAGCAGGGCAAGAAAGATTTAGCAGTATGCATCCTTCCTACTATCATCAAGCACACGCCTGTATTTTGGTGAGAAAGCCACCCAGCACATTGCAAATCTATATTACCTAATGTCCTTTTATGATACAAAATTCAGAACTTTTTTTTATCTTAGCACGTTTATACACACAAAAACCTGTTTATTAACACAGCCACTGCTAATACAAGTAAGCATTTTTGAAAATTCCATTCCAGGTCTTTGATATCACCAGAAAAATAACATACAAGAACCTAGCAGAGTGGTATAAAGAACTTCGGCAATACAGGCAAAAGATACCGTGCATAGTTGTAGCAAATAAAATAGATGGTATCCTTTTCAATTCAGTTGTTGTGAGGATTTTCTACTGCACTTAATCTCCTCTATAGATAGTCATAGTGTTATTTAGGAGCATGTGTCTTCCTGTTGTGCTCAATAAGCTGATATTTTGTTCCATGTTTTTCTTGACGTGACTTGAAGTTGATTGGAATATAACATCGAAAAATTTCAATTTCCCAAAAAAATATAAGTTGCCTTTCTATTTTGTGTCTGCATCAGATGGAACAAATGTCGTAAAAGTAAGTATGCAAGTTTATAATTTTTGTAATTGTTGAAAAAATGTCTCCTGTGGCATGGTTTTTTGTCATTCAAAAATCTATAACAGATTGCAAAACCTTTTGATATCAATTCATGTTTTGTTCACTGATGAAAAATCAGTGACAAAAGATGGAACCTTTCCTATTGAAATTTATGAATCCTGCCTACAGTATGAGACAGCTGACATTAGAAGTCAACTAATCTAAACCATTCAATAATTTATCTAACTTAATCCTCAACTATACTCTTGAATACAAGTTCTGAATTCATAACAACTTTTTGCAGCATTCACTCTTATAGATAATTTAAATTTGAGCAAAATCATGTTCTGTTATGTACTTGAAATTATCAAAATCCCCTTGGAACATATGTTTTGAATCTCGCATTGAAATTGATTTAACCTTCAACAAACAGCCTTACATGTGAGCAAGATAAAATGATAGATAAAATAGTGGCTCTATCATTTTAACTTGGTTCCATTAAATCATAGTCAATAGATAAAAGTTTTTTATATTTTTTAAAGTTTTTTCTATTGACAATGATTAAATATAGGTTCCAGCTTGATAATCACCAGGGTTATTATCAAGCTAATGATCTAGATCATCTCTTATGAAACAATAATAGCCAAGTGGGAAATTCCTCATGAAATGATAAGCCAAGATAAAGGAAGTGTCATCTTAGGAAATGAATGAATATATTAAAAATAAAACTCTTGCGGTTGTAATTTTGCAGGTTTTTAGAGAAGCCATCCAGCTGGGGGCTGAATACAAAGAGGACTCGTCAGATTTCATGGATGAAGTCATGAGAGAATTAGACGTAAGTTCACTGGCTCCCACTCTTATATTTCAATGACGTCATCTGCACAGTGCAGTTTCAATACAACGAACTAGAGGACATCTGGTCCTTTCAAATGTTTCATATAGTACACGTTGTTTATAAGAAGCTTGCATCAGCACTTGGTGCTAAAACTGTCTAAATTTGGTGTGACAGTTTTGGCGTTTTAGTACTCCTCCGAGTTTCTAAAATTGGTTTCTTATTTTCCGGATCTAAAATGACTATATTGTTTTCTATTATTGGATTCTTTTTAAAGAATGGAAATCTTACAGTTTCTTAATTATTCTTGAACTTAATACTAAAGTTTTGCCCATCCCAGTTTCAGTTTGTTATAAACCGGTTTGCTAAAAAACGTGCAGCACAAATTAACCTCGGATTGACGCAACCCCGATGTTCGGGTATGAAGTTTGAAGGTTCGTTGCATTGGCACTCCACGGCGCAAGGAGATAAACCCTTTAACCATGCTACAACCACTCTCTTATTAATAACTACTTATTATAAGGCAAATACATTTGGTCACCATGAATAGTCGCGCAAATAAACCAACCACCTCTTATCCCTGCTTAATTCAGTTGAATATCGAATGCTATCATAAGGGCCGGTCTTATAAGGTCAATTTCGGAAATTAATAAGCCAAAGCCACCGTAAAGGCAACCGTTCCTTCATTAAACGCCCACGGCGTTTAGGGAATGCGTTGCTAAATTGGGCCGCTCTGTTCAAACTTTTCTTTTTCCGTTTCAGAATTTCGATGATGACGATTTTGATGTAAATGAAAACTCTACCTCGAAACAAGAAAAGTAGCGGAGTTTTAAAAGAAGATTAGCAGTATTTAAAAGTGATTCTGTTTCAACAACAACAACAACAAAGACAGCAACAACAACAGTTTGTGGTGCACAATTATAATTATGATTATCATCAAAGTTGTTGAAATACGTGTTGAACAGTGCGCAACTCTTTATGTATTTAACCAGCTTAAATCAATCTTAACCATATAATTTTCCATGTACAGTTCAGAGTCTTAACTAGTGTTTTTGTGATAATTTGCTTCACTGTAGCGATTGGTATCGTTGAAGTACAGAATGCAGTAGTTTTCCTTGAAATTAAATACCTATAAATTCGCTTCTCGTTATTATTACAAGTAGCGTGTTAATCCCCGCATGTAAGAAAGACATTTTTTTGGTGTAGCCTATTATTTTTGAACAAAAGACAATTGTCCTTCCTATTGTTTGTTGCAAATAAGCAGGATCCAATTTCTTATATGTAGGCTTCCCATCTGTATTTGACAATATCGATCTTCTCTTTATCTTCATCGGTATTGTCAAACACAGATGCATCTGCTACAAACAGTACAGTATAACCCTGCCACTGGGAAACTGACTCTGGTCCTAAAGAGCCAATTTCTAAGAGGCGGGGTAATACTGCAGTACAAGCTGGACAGATGCCTGTTTATAATCTCTTGTCTCATATCTCTTTTTACTGCTACTAAACCACATACCCCCAAATACAGTGTTGCATGTATAACTGCACTGTCCAATTTCATCGAGTTAAGTATGATTATAAGACGTTTCATTGCCATTATTCAAGGTATTGAACTGAAATTTCATGTAGGGTGTCGAACTGAAATCTCCGACAGGTTTTAGCCTGTTTTGTTGGGTATTTCTCATTTAGTTAGTTATATATGATCAAGTAGTCTCGATGTCTGCAATTGTGAAACGTTTTCTTTTCAATAAATTGTAAAGAATTCATATATATATATGTGGAATTTGAACAGGGTTATGGTGTAAAGTAAATATTATCTTAGTCTGTGTATGAAAACTGTAAATTTCAGATATAGAAAGTGAAGTGTGCCACTATAGTAGATGTGAATATTTCGGAAATCAGTTTACCTTGCATCATATTCTGGTAATCATCCTACTTTGGGTTGTCTTCTGGTAATCATCCTACTATGGGTTGTCTTCTAGTAATCATCCTACTTTGGGTTGTCTTCTGGTTATCATCCTGTATCGCATTGCTTTAGCGACGCATGCTGGTGCACCTCACTTGGACCTCCTCACTATGGTAATACATGCTAATACCAGGCCATACACATCGCAATATGTGCAGTGGCTAAAATGAAATGTTACGAAAATGCGTATTAATAACTAAAAATCGCTGAAATTCAAAACATCACTGATGTAGCACTGCGTGCTATTTTAGAAGATTCATAATTGACAATAAATGGTCGATATCCTTGATCCTTACTGATATTGTACTTAATGGTAACTAATGGTGCTATTGATCCCAAGACTATTGTGGACATATAGAAGCTGAATTAAGAGCGAAATTTTTTATGATAGACAACAGCGAGGCTAATAGCACTATTTTAATCCGAGATGGCTTGCTGTAAAGAGTTTGATCATAAAAGATCAGGATTCTTTGGATAAATCCAATTTTTGTTTTAAAATGTACATGACAATAAAAACAGACATATTTAAGTGTTGACCAGATATAAAATGACAAATCCAAAATCAAACTAAGACGTATATATTTTAAAATTTCGCTTTGCACTTCGCTTCCCATCTGGTTTATTTAGTTATATGCTAGGCAAAAAGGCAAAAGGAATCATGAGGTGTGGTCACATCGGGAGGAAGGACCATGGTCGCACTACTTCGATTAGTCTAGCTATTCAGTGGGCCCTTTGTGCTTAGCACATAAACCAATACCTTACGAAGATAGTAAGTATTTGCCTACCAATCAATCAGTCAATGCTAGTTATAATGCTCATAAATGTTTAAAAGAGTGTGATTTTGAAATAAATGGGAAAGTCGATAAAAGATAATAAATATTCAAATCCATTTGTTACGAGGTGGCTTGTTCTTTTATCTTCTCCCAGATCAGCCACACAATTTTCTTCCATTAAGAGTAAAGATAAAGTCTACAAAACTCATTGAAAAATCGAACAATATTTGCAATGAAATAGAAGAATATTTGGTTTAAAATCTCATATTTCTAAATCCTTTAATCTATGCAAGAAAAAGAGTAAACATTTCAAATGAAAATCTCAATGCCTTCTGATGCGTATTGTTTCATCATCCATGTTACAAATCTTATTATTCTTATAAATTCCCGGTAGCCATAAAGATCCAGCTACCCTATTCATTGTCATGTTTCGTTGTTGCTGTTGTTGTTGTGTATTGGGTAATGCACGAGTTTGACTAGATTCTCATTTGGGTTGCGATTTGCATTAACGTTTTCAAACCCGGCATGAAGCTACTTATCTCCGAGAAATTCCCTCTCACTACCATTTCCGTGTGCAGCTGGACACCCAACGGGTAATTCATCACCTGACAAGCTGCAAGAAAATAATATACTCAGTACAATGAAATGCAACACAATGCAATACAACATAATGCAATACAATGCAATGCAATACTATCCAATGCAACACAATACAATGCAATACAATGCAATGCAACACAATACAATGCAATGCAACACAATACAATGCAATACTATGCAATGCAACACAATACAATGCAATACTATGCAACAAAATACAATGCAATGCAATGCAGCTAACTCTCGACATCTTCGGAATCTGAGTTTCATAGCTGATTTAGCGAGCCATCCGCTTGATTATACCAGCTTCATATAGAAATCTATTTTACAAAGGGTGCTAAAAACTCGTCCACCTTGAGGAGGTGTTTGCATTATGGATGTCTGTCCGCTCAGAGAGAGAGCTGACTGTATTAAAACCTTTATACAACTCATGCCAATACAACGACCCACAACCATGACATATATCAAGCATTGTATTAATTACCTTGAGAAATTCGATGCAAGCCATCAAGGACATTAGGAGACAGCTGAAATAAGAAAAAAGGTTACGAATTAGATGTATCAAAATTTTCAAAGGAATCGATGAAATCTGTCTGAGATTAAAGCCACTGGTGGAACAAACGAAGAAGTCGTCGGAGCAGCTGTTGAGCGTCCAGGAGACTGCTAAATGGACTCGGGGGAGGGGGGTTATCAGAGACGTGAAATTTGACTTACCTTCTCTTCTCGAAGCATATCATACATGCACTCTATTCTTCTTGTTACATCATCCAGCTTCCGTTTTGTTTGCTAAACAACACAAAATAAACAACTACCAGTAACAACAAACAAACAAGTAAACAACCAAAAGTAAATAATAACAACTAAACAAGTAATTATAAATCTGAGCATTCCGAAGGGGCGAAAAATTGGTCTAAGAAAATAAAATTTAAAAACACGGAGAGTCGTGTTTGAACTATCAACTTAATTGACAAAATCTCGTTGTCTCAGACCCCTGTTGTTGCAGCAACTACAACAACCATAAAAACAACAATTGAGTCTACGATTGCCTACTCCTCTACTGTACAGCTGGCACAGTTTCAACAAGCGAGTAACAAGATAAAGCACAGGGGCGCAATGTTGAGTCAGCTAACAATATAATGCTAACAAATCTTACCGGATTGTTTGCTGCAGTTTTACATTTTTCGATCATCAAGTTGAATGTTTGCTGTAGTCCCATGTGTTCTGCGGGAATTGGCGGCCTAAGTGCTTCTTGTTTAGCTGGTTCTGGAATCTGACATGAAACAAAAAAAAATAAAATGTCTAACTATGTGCGCAGATCTGAAAGGCGTAGTTCACTGGTCTGAACCATTGACTTCATAAACACTGGGTGGTGTCTCTATTGCTCGCCTGAATTGCCTGTTTTTGCAAACTGTTGTGAGTTCCAAATGTTCAAAATTCTATCACAAAGAAGTTGTATTTATTGAAAGGATAAGTGGAATACATGCAAGTAACAACTTTACAGGCAGGTGCACGTATACTTGCAAAATAGGGACCACGGATTTTCAATGCCACAGACAAATTGAGGTTTGACTCCGGTGTCTGTACATTACCCTTTGTGTTGATAAATAGAAGCGGGGGGTGGACAAAGTACACAAATTGCTAAAAAAATCTGATAAAAATATACTTACAATCTTTTCCTTTTGTTCATTCGCGGGCACTTTGCCTGGAATAAACGTACCAGGAACGCCAGTTGAGCGGGGACTGAGAAAAGGCAGAGAAAAGACAATAATTCAAAGCTACATGAATACGAATGACGAAGAGCGTCTTAAAAGGGTGGGGGAGAGAAGAGAAAACTCGGAAACAAGGCTAATAACCTGGAGCTTGACCCTGCTGATTTTGATCAGGCTGATGTTGACCAGGTTGCTGCGCAGCAGGGTTGAATAGAGGCATGTTTAGTGGCTGCGTCGGCGCATGATGAGTCTCCTGAAAACGAAAGAAAAAAGTTGAACAATCAAGATAGGATAAGAGACATTGGAATGCGAAGGGAGACCCAAACATACAGTAAAACCCAGGATATAGAAACCTGCACACTTTGCATACAGTCTATTGTGTTTGCGCAATAGGCTATTGTTTTTTTCGTTGTCTTGGGCAGGAATATCGCCCTGGAAGTTCTTAGTCCATTGGTTATCACACGCAGGTTTTTCACTGTTGTAACAATAAGTAATAGCAGAAGGAAGAGAAACATTCCTTCTCATTCTATGAGAAGCGGTAGCAACAACAACAACAGTACAAAACAAAAGAAAAACAGCTGAACATCATCAACTTGATGCATTCAAAACCGCATACCTGTTTCACTGCCTTCAGTGACATTGGTGGCTGTGCATTCGATGAAGAACTGGGGGGTGGAGGGCCTAGAATCGAAAAATGGCTAATATTTAATCGATCAACAAAACCATACCAAAGTACTACTCGTGGCTGCATGGTTTCTAATGGTCGAAGAGATTACAGTTGACTGCCTACCATATTCTTAAATAATGGCAGACAATGGCAATTGACTGTCTTCTAGATACTTAATGACGTGATACTTGATTGAACAATGAGAGTGGAGTACTAGACGCGTTACTTTACGTCCCAGTGCCTCGCTCGCAACTCGCTTAACACAAGGAACTCATTCGCTTTTGCTCTAGTGGAGTACCGCTAGATGTAGTGAGTCTAGTGGAGTACCGCTTAGCACGTATCCCACAATGGCAGACAATGGATGTACGTCATGATTGTCTACTACACATTCGACAATGGTAGATAATAAAAATGCTTGATAGTAGCAATAGTAGTAATAAACACAGCAATGTAGATATCAATGTTAAGGCTTACCCATCTGAGCTTGAGACATCCCAAATCCCTGACCACCATATTGGTTAAAATGAGCTTGCGGAGGGGCATTGCCGCCAGACACGCCAGGCGCAAAGGGCGGTGCAGAATTTACTGGCGGAACGGCTGACGACGGCGGTTGGTTCAATTGGAATTGGCCAGAGGAGGCGGGTGGTGGCGGTTCAGTGGAATATTGGTGGAAACCTGCTGGTTGCATTTGAGAAGGTGGTGCGTACAACGGTGCCTTGAGAAGATAAATGAAATCTACACGTTACACATACAACTATTAACTTACAAGGTGTACAGTTGAATGGGATGCTTTTTCCTTTTGCCAACACCCATCTAACTGTACTACAGTTAGATGGGTCTTGGCAAAGGTGTACAGTTACAAGGCGTCAAGCACTGAGGGAGGAGTAAAAAAATTGGTTGATGAACCTAGCGAGTTTGAGCTATCAATGGTCAAACTTAAATCACATACATGTACATGTAAACAATAATCCTCCACAGAAAAGCCCAGAACGTTTATCAATTTTCCAGGCATTGAACGGAGCGTTTATTAAATGGGCTTTTAAACGGGCAAGCGTTTATTCGGAACACCAATATATTCAAAATCACGGGGAGACAAAAAACGTTCAAGACGTCGTTAAACTAGACTTAAACGGTAGTGAACTTGTCGAAGTTCGACTCTCTATAGTAATGACTCGCAAACATGGAACTAGGATCAACCATTTATCTCGGGTTCAATCCCACGTTAATATCGGGGCTTATGGATTCGAACTAACCTGCGTTGCTGCAGTTGATGGTGCAGATGCTTGTGACTGATTTGGCTGATACATTCCTTGGTAAGCGTTGATAGCTGATGTTGGGTTGAAGAAATTACTCGAAGCTGGGGGATTAGCTTGAACTGGTGACGCGTTCTGATATCCATAACCAGGCTGCATTTGGGACGACACCTAAAATGACATATGAGACACATACATCAATTTTTGAGCATACAATATATCACCCACCGATGATAGCTCGAACCACCACGGAGCATATAAAATAGTTCTAGACTCGTGGTATTCTGTTTTCAATGACGTTACGAAAAGAATTGCCATAACATACCTGTTTCTGCTGCACTGGTTGGAATTGTTGCTGCTGTTGTTGTTGCTGTTGAAAGAGTTGTCGCTGTTGTTGTTGTTGTTGATGTTGTTGTTGCTGTTGTTGAGGAGCTGGTGACGCACGAATGTGGACCTTATCAAATGGCAGAGCGGAGTCTAGAACCTTCTGTCCTTGGGCTTGAAGCAGTCTATCTTTTAACGCTGCAACAGACTGAAACGAACGCACAATTAGTCCCTGAAGACGCAGTAATTCACCGTGATATAATGGCATCCCTATCCTTGCCGTGTTCATCCCCCTGTCTCCCCATTTATTTGCTATTGATCTGGTGGAATATCAGAGAAGCAAGACAAGACAAAGTGGCACTCGTGTCAGCATTCGCCCATACAACCAGAAGTGCCGTATTGTAGCATTCACGACAAGTCAAAGGTACAGCAATTGAAACGTATATCAAAAGCAATGTTTGAGCAGTATACCTGATCGCTAATTGTTGAAAGGTAAACCATGGCAGTTTCGTAGCTGCCTTGAGATGCTAAAATCTTGCTGTATTGGCTGGGATAAAAAGTATATACCATTATTAGTTCAGTCAAAGTCTAAATCAGTACAGCTGGAAAAACACTTTGGTTGCTGAAAATTTCACCCAAAGTTGTAAAGTTGTAAAGTTGAAAAAAGGAAGCTGTATTTATGAATCATTTGAATGGGTGAGGTCGGACAATTAGCTTATCAAATCGGAAAGTTCGTCAAATCAAAGTTCATATGAAGATCCCATTGTATAAGACAATGGAATCCAACACGATACAGTGCACTAAACAAAGTTGATTCTAGCAGTTATCTAAATTACCTAAGTTTGTCGGCCAAGAAGGCATGCGACATGGTAGCAGTCTGTCTTTTCTCCCTCTCCACTGCCTTCTTCAAAATCATGACCTTTTCTATCAAATCCTGCAACATTAATGGTGTGGCATCTTTGCTCAACGACATCGAGCTGCGAATAGAAAAATACAAATCAAAGCTACCAGTCTCAGCATTAAGTGCAACCTCTTTATGACGCTTAATGCACACGAGGCCAGTGAAAAACTTTAACAAAGAGCCGGGATCAATGTTTTATCACAAAGATCATTCTTTGTGATAAAACATTGCGTAAAGGTATCTGTGATACATGACTGGTTAGATGGTGTTCAAAGGACATAACGACATCAGCATTGTATTACCACAGGGGTCACAGGCATCCATTAATCTTTAATTGTATCTCAAGGAACTCTACTAATAGAGGATTCCCTTGAAATACAGTCCAACCCCGCATATAAGAACCAGTAGACCAAAAACCTTCCAGGCTAATATTTCTGCTCAAAACAATGGAAGAAACAATGGGCTACTGTATTTGAACAATAAGCTGAAGGCAAAGCTCAATGGTTCTTATATGTGGGTTTTTACAGTAGCAGACCATGTTGAAAGTCAATTGTTATATGCATAAACGTCGTAGGCAAATAATAATGATGAAATTGGACTTACGCGCATGATACAAGCCTCTCCACATTGCCCGAGCATATGTAACAAATGGCCGCGGAGCTGTAGTTGCTAGCCTCGCTTTCAAGCCGCTGTCCCAGCATGTCACACAGCTCAAAGAACTCCTCCGCACGCCCGTAGGTAACTAGGGTAGCAAGAGCCTCTTTCCAGTTGTCAATGGTGCAGGATTCGACTATTGAGCGCCAGTCACGGCCAACGACACACGAAATGAGCTAAAAGATAGAACAAGTCAAATCACATCGGTTGGATCGCTGCTATAGCTCATGCCATGCAATGAGTCTGATTATATACATTTAACTAATCGCTTTGTCACCGTAAAAGCATCAAAAAGTCGTTTGAAGCCAAGGTATGGTAATGATGAACCTATGAATTCTGTATGCAGCCTATTGTTAAAACACAATAGTGCTTCTTTAATCGCTTTGAACAGAAACGTTATATTGTAGAATCTTAATTCATTGATTCTCACATGCAGGGTTTTACTGTACTTACAAACTAAACATTTGTTCCTTGAATTGCCAGATACAGTAGAACACACTCTCGACTAAACTACTTCTGGTGTCTGGTGCAATAAAGCGACTCTCATACTGTCCCACTCCCAGGCCGTGCCTACCTTTGAGACTGAATTCCTAGCTTGGTGCAAGTATCTCTTCTGTGTTCTGGCAAATAATTCAGGGCCGCCGGCCACTGCTAAGATAAGGGCTTCGGCCATTCGGTTTGCCTTGAAACATATATCCACGGCACCATCAAAATTACCAGTCAGCAATGCTTGACTTACAAGACCATCAGTATCTGTAAAGATCAATCAAAATGAAGCTTCAATACAGTAAAAACCCGCATATAAGAACCAATGGATTAAGAACCTTCAGGGTGATATTTATATTCAAAACAATGGAAGAAAACAATAGCCCAGTGTCTTGGAACAATAGCCTGAATGGAAATTTACAGGTTCTTACATGCGGGTTTTTACTGTATTAAACAAAACAACTTGCTTCGCTTCATTATAATGTGAAGTTGCACGTTTTGGTAATCGGGTTCGACCCTGCATCAAGGTTCGAACCCACAATGATAGTCACAGTGTTCTGAAAAGTCATGTCAATTCCATAAGAGTTTGGGGGAAGCTTTTCAAACGAACAAAGCAACGAATTCAAACCGATGTAATCCATATAAGTATGTTTTCGAAACTGTTAAACACCAAGACTCGTTTTCAACCTGGGATTAAGCCTCGAGTCCATGCAGAGAGTGGTTGCAAAATCCAATTTATGGATAGCACAGCATGTGTAGTGAAAAAATTGTAAAGAAATTCAATGTAGATTACCTTCGTCAGTTGCAATGATGAGTGGAGAGCTCGGCCTTCCAGGATCATCGAGATTCGAAATGCCTGTAACGTCAAAGAACTCACATACATCATACCCTTTATAACATGCAAAGTTCAGTTATTTCTTATTTTTCATTTACACATTGCAGCGGGAAAGAGGTAGGCAATGAATATCAGAGCATCATCTCCATTTACATGCACATATACAACCCCTGACGAAAGCCAGGTAGTGAGAAAGTGCAGTGATTTGACGGGGGTAAACAGGGGAAATGAATGATCCACTCACTTGCATTCAATGAATCGTCCATGCTCAGATTTCCGACCATTTCAAAAGCTGCTACTGGGTCTGGTTCCGACGCAGGAGTCTTTAACAAAAAGGCAATGAAATACTTAGCAATTAAATCACAAATTTAAAACCATATTATACTTGTCCATAACTAGTACCTGAACCTAAGACACCTTCCTTTTATAAGGATACTTTAACTTTCTCCAATTCTTAATTGTTATTATTAAACTTCAATCGACCTCTATTGACTTTCGGCAACTTTTGAGCCTCGATATTGGCATACGGCTTATAAAAAGAGAAGTGTATCGCAATAAAGCAAAACTGCATTTATTCATACCTTTCTTCCTGAACCTGGTGCTGGTGACGCAGTAGCACTGATGACCAAACCCCCTTCGCTTTTCACACTACTTGCATCCTAACAAGCAAAGCATCGTAATTAACAATCATTTCAGATAAGTAGACGGGGGTGCACATGGTGCATAAAACGCATACAAGTGTATACAATGCGTGTGCTATGGTGAGTGGAAGGAATAACTCACCCCGGTGTTAAGCAGTTGCATTTTCGATGCTAATTCCTGTGCATCAAAGTCTGGCATGCCATCAGTGAGACTCAGCTTATTGTTCTTGGAGGAAATGCTCGAGATCTGTAAATACGTAAAGCCTTAGTAGTGAATAGACTCACAGTTTCAACAGTATCAATAGCAGCAGTATCACTAGTAACAGAATCAATAGAAACAGTATCGATAGTAACAGTATCGATGGTAATAGTATTGATAGTAACAGTATCGATAGTAACAGTATCGATGGTAATAGTATCAATAGAAACAGTATATCTAGTAACAGTATCAGTAGTAACAGTATCGATGGTAATAGTATCAATAGTAACAGCATCACTAGTAACAGTATCGATGGCAATAGTATCAATAATAACAGTATCAATCAGGCATACCTTTTTTGCGAGTTCCTGTGGATGGTAACCTAAAAGCTCCAAAAATCGCAACCTTGGCTCCTTGTCAAAGTTTACCTGCAAAAAGCAAATAACAATAAAATAAACATTATGGGCATGAAACAAACGATAATAAAACAAACAAGAGGGATATCAATGAAATGACAATAAAATAAACATGAAAACTATGAAACATCAAAAATCATCAAGAGCTATAGCCATGAAATATTAGATAATCATATTCCCGGCTCATGTATCGTATGTATGTATGTATGTATGTATGTAGGTAGGTATATATTTATGAATGTAGGTATAGTATATGTTTTTATAGTAGGTATAGTGTGCTTTTATAGTAGGTATAGTATGTTTTTATAGTAGGTATAGTATGTTTTTAGAGTAGGTATAGTATGTATATACTATATAATAATTATTATTATATAATAATTCCAAATTAGAGACTTAAAGATGGAATAAGTGAAACCAACCTTTAGGAAATTCCAAAGAGTGTTTTCGGTTTCACTGGATGAGAAATATATCTTTTTGTCGCAGAATTCGACGAGATTGTTTGAGAGGAGAGCATTCTCTAACTCCTTCGATCGTTCCAGAAACTGCTCTTCTGTGACTACTTGACTAATTGTAACCTGTAAAGTAATTTCGAAATTATAGATCAATTAAAAAGATGATCGAGTCTAACAAATTGATGGATACATACTGAATTCGAATTTATTAATACATCAAATGCTTTGTTGCATTTGTTGACTGGGTTTCAAACTATACCTGAACGGTATAACTTGAAACACGGTGAACTCGTCAACAAATGGTTGTTTTGAAAGAGAGGAAATGTCGCTTTGGAAAAAAGGAAGTTTGTGGACACACGAAAGTTCAGCCACGCGTGAAAGAGGTTATCCAAAACATCCTTGAGATAACATCGATCAAGCATCACACAAGGTAAGTGAACATGTATGCTATAGACATTGTACTAACTTGATTCGTAGAGGAGTCATCTTTGCAGGTTCCAAATGTCACCAAACGACCGCCAAACTGTGATCGAAAGAGAGAAACATGTCAGAGGCAGTAACAAGGAGTCGATATCTAACGCTTAAAGCCTGACATCTCTCAAAATGATGAGAATTTAAACAAAATTGAATTGAATTAAGTAAATAAACATACCGCAAAGGACGCTGCACAGGGTCTTCTCATCCATCTTGGCGGCTTTTTCAAAGGTTCTGGAGCCGCCGACGGAGTAATGGCAGGAGCCGTCGGCGAATGGGGTGATTGGGCGTCGCTGCCAAAAGAACTGGCAACCTGAAATACATCAGAATATAGCAAAATACAATCGTAATGATCAATAATCGTATGTGTGTAGGGGGGGGGTCCTCTCTGCGCCAGAAAAGATATCATGGGACTGTGGATCTGAACAAGAATGGACTGTGGATGTCTTAATTGATGAAAAGGAGAGAGTCATGATCCCAAAACAACTAATAAAAGAATGTATTTTGTACATTAGGTAACACCGGAAAATGTATTATGTACCCTGCAACCATTGGGATATAAAGCCGTTCAGGACCCTAAAACCCCGGAGTAGGAATGGACTCCACAATCATTGGGATGGGAATCCATCCAGGACCCTAAGACCTCTGGGGCAGGAATGTAATGTCCCTTTCCGTCCTCACCTTATCTGAAGCGTGTGGCACAAAGCCGCCGCCCATCAACGAACTAACGGTCACGTGGCCATCGAAGGAAGCGGTGGAGAGGATGCCGGGATTGCGCGGACACCAGCTCACTTCGAAACTCCATTGTGACGTAGTAGGCAACTCGTAGACGATCTACAAGACGATTAAAAACAGTGCCAGATGAAAACAATGAAGATGAAACTAAACAGAGATAACATGCACGGGAATCTGATTAAAGAGCAAACCTCTCCACTCTGTCCATTGTTGGGATTCCAACAGAGGATTCTGTTGTCCTATGAAGAATATGAGAGAGTTGAACCAAATGCATGTTATGAATCAATATCATGAAGGCACAAACATCTCTCCAACAGTCTTATCAATAGAAGAACAAGGGACAGAACATTTATTTAAAACACAGTGATAATCGTTTTTAGTAAAAACCAACAAAGCTTCACAATGCAACATGATAATACATGGGCTTTACTAAGAACGAAAAAGGCATTGCGATTCAATACACTAGAATGTACCTAACTACAAATAATCGCATTATAATTTAGCATTAACGATGAAGACAAGAAGCTGAGATGATAAGCAGTGAATAAACAAATATACCTTGCCACAACTCATTAGAAGATCGGGGTCCTGATTACACCAATCCAAAGATAATATACCTCTATATGTTTAAAACAACGTAAAAAAACAGATCAGTAAAAAAACCAGGTAGAATGGAATGATTTTGTTCCCTGAGGGAAATGGGGCCGGAAATTTATTTTTCAAATTCAAAGAAAAGCAAACAGACGGTATGTGGATTACCTTTGGTGTCCCTCTAGTACTTTCATTGGCGAAGTAGCGAATCGCAGGTCCCAAAGCTAAAAAGAGAGGCATAGCGACGTCAATATTATCAAAGTCATTTATCAAAACTCACTGAATTTCTCAGTTCCCTTTGCATTCTACTGTACAAGTGACCAAACAATCACAAGATCCAAGCAATACGCCTAATATATCATCAAATAAATGACCTAGCGTACTTCGTTCATAAAGATGTTTAGAGGACAAGATGTTGAGTTAACTATAACGGAAGTTCGTCATCATAGGAGAGTTTTGAGGGTTTTTTAAGTAGATTTTGTAATCTATTCCTTATTTGCTTTGAAGTTTCCCTAAAGCTCGTTACATTGACGATTCAATGTTCATGTAGCCTGCACGCAGGCTGGCGAATTTACTACAAGCAGGCAAATGCTCGTGTAACTAAATCATCACCGTTAAAATAACACAGATGAGAATCACGGCATTGCAGTAGCAAACTATGATCTAATACCTGAATAACAGGGTATCTATCATCTTCGTTACCGATGACCATTTGCGTGGCGACTTCTGGATGCCATGCCATGGATTTGCAATGCAACATGGCGGACGTGTCACCGACTTTAATGATTGGCTCGCTCTTTCGCAAATCCCAAACGACCACGCGCCCGGACGGTGACGATGAAGCCATGATGTGTTGCACCTGCTTGTTCCAATGCACGCAAGTCACACTGTCCAGAGGCGTCGATTTGGCCCCCGGCGTCAAAGGGTTTTCCGGCTTTCGCAGATCCCATATGTAGATCTCAGAATCGTTTGCTCCTGCGCAGTAAAGATCAAATAACACGTCACATCGCAGTTACAAACGTCGAGTCATTGCGTATGTTTTTGCTACTCAAAATTCAACAGCAACCACACTTGACCTTGTGTACATAATCCCATGTTTCCATCTAACTATTATAACATTACCCATGAAAGACTCTGCTTAGACTTTATGGAAATAAAAGTCTACTGAACACTTAAATTGAAAAAAACGAGTAAAAATAAATTAAGTAGTTTTTAGGACTGTCACCAAAATTCCCACACAAAATGAACAACATCAAACATGCAGTGATTTTTAAACACATCCAAGCCTCAAACCATTCGATCAATTTGATTTCAATCTTAGTGCACGCTCTATTAGATTTTTCAAACACACCTGCCTGTTCTCTGTTACTGCCTTGCTCTATATTAAATTCTCTATTCCAATGGTCTATATTAGACCCCTTATGCCCCATACCATTTCAATATTCGACCCTTAACTACTGCTAGCTCATTATTTAACTAATTCCACAAAATAAATGAAATCTTGACATTTGCAAATATTAAAAAGACATTTACCAGAAGCGAGTAGATTCTCTTGAAAACTGTTGATATCTAATGCTTGAACGGGCCCAGTGTGTTTATCGAGTTGCAATGCCAGAGCATTGTCTGTGTCTCCAGCGAGTATCTTGGCAGCATCATAGACGAATATGTGTCCATTATCAGTGCCTCCAATTATAACACCACTGCTGTGCTGGGCACTTAACATTCCATGACTGCCCCAAATTACTTTGTGCAGTCTACAAAGGCAATCATGTAACATGTTGAAAATAGTGGATACTACCAAGGGGGTGTAGGGGGAACAGGGGGAGTAGAGGGAGAAGGGGGAGAAGGGGGCAAATGTCACCACAATGCAAATAGCCTATATTGACGATGTCATATTGCTTGCTCTGTTTTATATTTCATCCTGTTATAAATATTCAAACTATTTTTGATCATTTGACCATGCCAATGATTAAAAGCAAACAGAAGCATTAGCCGAAAGTGTGGGTAAGAAGTGGCCAACTCAAAGGCTATTAAATGATATCATACCTTTGGTTGCATTGCAAGCTGCCTGCAATTGGCATCTCCAAATCCTTGCTGCCAAAATCCACATGGAAAATCTCCAGCTCTGCAGTAGTACTGTTGTGGCAAAAAAACAGGTCAGCTTGAAATTTGCAAAATTGATTTAATTAACAATAGATAGCAAGCATATAGTGGAACTCTGATAATGACCTTTGAAGGAAAGAGAACGTCCTTCTGTCAGGAGTTGATAAAACAGAAATTAAATTATTCTAAAAAGCAATTCTCGGATAAACAATTTATTGTGCCAGGAAGCTTAGTGTATGGATCAGAGGTGCTAATTTATTACCTGAATGTGGCATCTAGCTGCTGGGCGGCTGTGCCAGCAGCAAGGTATATTGGATGCTGGTTGGCTGGACTCCATGCAATGTTAGCTGTTCTGTTCACTTCTTTTATTTTCGTCATCTATTTAAATCAAGACAGGATATCTGGGTTATAATATGAATGGAATATAATAATACAACATGATCTAATATGTTATTGAATCAAATTCTTTTTTATAATATATATATAGAATTTTCTTTTTCTGGTGATTTATTATTGTTTAAAACTACTATCACAATTAAAATGGAAGTTGAATTGTTTTTTGTAAAGAAGGCGGAGCAGAATGAATAGTAAAAGAATTTCTTGAAATAATTTTATGTTCCGCAAAAATTTCAAAGTTCACATGCTGCCCAGAGAATAATAAAAAATTCAAGTTTTGAAAAAACATAGACTACACACATTTTAATTAATTCAGACAGTTTTAAAGCGTGTCCATATTCATTACTACCACGCAAAAAAGGAGTCGTAGATTTATCTCCAATTGAAATTGAAAGGCAATAAAACGTATTGGTAACACCTCCTAATTCTAATTACACAGACCTGGCCTAACGCATATGAGCAACAACGCTATTCATTCCAGGATAGACTTTTTACTGCTTCCTCGACTCCTATTTCATCAATAGAAACAATTTAAATTGGAAAGGCTTAATTATTAAATAGCCTACCTTTAAAATGAATTATATCAACAAGAAAGTGTGCTTACAGCTGTTTCAAGAGAATTATGTCAGAACAATTTCAGTCGAAATCTTCAATGCCCTGCAACCATTTTGTCAGATAAGCGAACGTGGCAAATTTGTTGTTGTGTTGTTGCAGTGCAGCTGCAAAAAGCCAGCCTCCTTTCTGGGTCCCTTCAAAACAAGTGACGTCATTTGGTATCATCGAATCACACTGCAGAATTCTTTGTCAAAAGAAAACAAATTTAAAACTCATAATTATATCTTTATTTCATTGCATGAATCTAAAATATATATGTGCTCATTTAAAATGAAAAACAATACGCTTACTATTTTCTATTTTTTGATAATGTTAGCCGGCATAGGCACCCAAGTCAACTAAAGCAACTTAAGTTGAACCAATTCATAAATCAATAAAAATCTCAATAAAAGGCATTAAATTATATACTATAACAAAACCAGCAATGATGCACTTATCAAAATATTGACTAGCGAGCCTAATTATTATTATTTATCATTATATTGCTGTTATTAATTATCATAATTATTGTAATTATAGGTATTACTACTAAAGCCACATATTTGAGTGAACAGTGTCTTACAGCAAGGGAATCGACATGCATTCATCGGTTTATCGATTCATGCTTCATTGTCAATAGTGTCGCTATCACACAACGACCAGCTTCCAAGACTTGAGCAAATATCTGAGAGGGTTTCTTCGAATTCCTCCGACTCAGGTTGCGATGCAAAACGAACTCTCGTTAACGAACCAACAGTGACGTCATCATTGCCATCACGTGACTGATAGCTCGCTTGCCTGCCACGTGATCTGCGATTCCGGCGTTTCCACTCGCCGAGATTAGACCTGTGGCTGAACATTGGACCAATCACATCCAAATACGGATCTGTTGCATTGTCGTCTGTGCTTGCAAACGAGGCTGGCCTTCGCGATGCGTGAGCTGCATAAGACTTCAAAGGCGTAGAGGTTTTGTGCGGGACAATGTCATACATGCTTCTCTCAAAGGTTGATGCCCCACCACCAGCAGTGCTAGACCATGAGGTGCCTTCTTGTCTGTTCTGCTCCATATGAAATTCCAATGGCATATGTGATACGCCATCGTATCCTTCTACTAGACGGCTCAACGACAGCAAATAGAATCTATCCCTTTCTGTCATTTCCTCTGTATTAAAATCAAACTGTCTGCCTTCTGCAGCAAAACCCAAATTACTCATAAGCAAGTATCTTTCTGACCGGAAAACTTCATTTTGGTCAGTGGGAGTACGATTCACATTGAAATCTAACTGTTGTTGAGGTACATCCACTCCAAGTACGTTATTACTAAGCTGCTGTAAACATTCAGCAACCTGTCCTGTTGATCTACTGTTGTCTTCAATGTCAACATTTCTTGCATGGCTGTCTACGCCAACAGCACAACCTACACCAGCTTGATTTTCAAATGTAATTAAACAACTTCCATTTTCATCATCCATCCCAGAATCGTTAGAAATCTCTTCTTGCTGGATGTCTGAAGATGTCATTTCTTCGCCTTCGTTTTCCCTTACCACAATCAATTTAAAACTTTGCTCTTTTCTCTGTTCAATATTTGGTTCATCCTCTTTAGGCATTGTTATTTTATTCTGTTCTACTTTTCTATCTTCTTCCTTCATCTCTGTTTCAATTTTCTCTTCTTGCATTTTTCTTTGTTCAATTTTCGCTTCCTCCTCTTCCTGTTGCTTTTTTACACTTTGCTTTTCTATATTATCTCCATTCCGTTGCTCTTCACTCCGTTGTTTTTCTATTTGTTGTTCTTTTGCATGTTGTTCTTCTTGCTCGCATTCTCCCGGTCCCTTTTCTTCACCCTTTTCTTTAACTTGCAGCTCCGTGCTTTGTTTTCCAACTTCTTCTTCGTCTTGTCCATCTTTATTTGCTTCTCTTTCGTCTTCACTTTTCTTTTTATAGTCTTGTCCCTCTCGTCTTGCGTTTTTTCCTCTTTCGTGATTTTCTGTGCCTTGAAATATACCGCTAACTTCATCATCTCCTTCCCTTCTACTTTCATCTTCTTTATCTTCGTTTCCCTTTACTATCTGTTCATCTTCCTTTTCTCCGTCTGTTATATCAATAAATCCACTATCATTCAGAAATTCTCCATTCTTTTGATTGCATATTTCTTGATTATAACTTCCTTTAATTCCCTCTTCCGTGCCTTTACAATTTGCGTTGCCACCTTCTTCTTCCAGCTCTACCTCTTTGTCATTTCCATGGCTCTCATGCTGTTTGTTCGACCCTTCTTGACCATCACTGTCCCCCTTTCCACCTTCTTCTTCCAGCTCTACCTCTTTGTCATTTCCATGGCTCTCATGCTGTTTGTTCGACCCTTCTTGACCATCACTGTCCCCCTTTCCACCTTCTTCTTCCAGCTCTACCTCTTTGTCATTTCCATGGCTCTCATGCTGTTTGATCGACCCTTCTTGACCATCACTGCCCCCCTTTCCACCTTCTTCTTCCAGCTCTACTTCTTTGTCATTTCCATGGCTCTCCTCCTGCTTGATCAACCCTTCCTGGCCATCACTGTCCCCCTTTCCACCTTCTTCTTCCAGCACTACTTCTTTGTCATTTCCATGGCTCTCCTCCTGCTTGCTCGACCCTTCCTGGCCATCACTGTCCCCTTTTCCACCTTCTTTTTGCAGTTCTACTTCTTTGTCAGCTCCATGGCTCTCCTCCTGCTTGCTCAACCCTTCCTGGCCATCACTATCCCCTTTTCCACCTTCTTCTTCTAGTCGTTCTATTCTTTTCTGACTATCACCACTTGCACTAAGACGCCTATCCCATCCATATTCCACCCTTTGCTCATCCCTTTCTCCTGATCCACCGTCTACCATTCCATCAGTCAGCAAAATATCGTCTATCGAGGGATGAACGGAGGAACCATTTTCCTCACTCAAAGCGTTATTTCTGTTTTCGTGACTCGGACTCCCTTTTCCTCTTCTGCCCAAAGCAAACGCTTTACATTCAGTGGAGCAAGCAACCAAGCATGGAGCTCCACAATCTGACCATCCACTCATGAAACCAGCAGCTTTGTTCACCGACGTGGCCTCATTGAACACGATGCAGGCAAGCCCGAGTGAGTGTCCAGATTCAACATGGCGAGAAATTGCCACCGATGAAACTTTACCAAATGTTGAAAACAAATTTACCAAATCTTTCTCATCAATGTTTGGAGAAAGCTTCCTCACCATCAGAGGAAACTCCATGCCTCCTCCAACAGATCGTAATCAAATATTTCGACAAACTGTAATTAATTTATTGAAAGGTTTTGCTGAACGCGTTAGAGGGAGGTGAGTTTGTTTTCCAATGAAATAATATCGATTACCACGGTTACAAAGCAATCTAATCTGGGGCGTCTTCCTGGAACTTCATGTGCAAGGGAATCTCCTTTCTATAAAAAGCCACCCGCAAGAATCCCCTCCAATTCAAAGAAACGCAATTTCTGCATGAGATAGTTTATTGACAACAAAGTAATTCCCAGAATAACAGCAAGAAGCTGTATTGCTTTTAATTAATTGCGGAAAATGTTTAGGATTCGAAGCAGAGAGCAAGCTACTAAAAATGTATTGCAGCGACGGTCGATACTCAAATAACGCGATGTTTATTGTTTTCAAAATAAAATCCCCAAGAGTTTTTAATTTTTCTTTAGAAATGACATAATTTATCTGAAATATCAAATATTACATGCAAAAACTGAACAATGTTGTAACCGTATATACCTTTATTTCTAGAAATTCCAGGCTGAACACAAATCTCGAGGACCTTAACCTTTAGCCTAACTTTGGCTTTCATTACAAAACAAAAACTGATAATAATACATATCGCGACAGAGAGTAGGAACAAATAATTCCGTTCAATTTTGTCAAATAGTATTTTCCAACCTTGAATAGCAACAACAAATCCTTCACTGCAAACTTTACAGCAGCCAATTCTAAAAACTACAATAACAAGGAGGATGATAATGGCGTTGATAATAATAACGATGCTGATGATAAAATGGTGATGAAACGAAGAAGCTCTTATGCACATAGCATCGTTAATAATTCATAGTCATAAAGAGTTTTCTCTTATGACTGTGGTTAATTTGAAATAAAGTCACTTCTTGACTGAATGAATATTCAACGATATTTTGCATGAACCACATATACACATTGATATATACAAACACACAAACAAAATATATACATAGATAGCATATAACAATAAATAAACCGGCCGAAATCTAGTAATCATCATCACCGGGGATATTTACATCTACACCAAAATTTCTTGACAATTGCTTCAATTGGCGTTCGTATAAAACATTTCGTTCTACTGACTTTTTGTAGTTGTATTTTAAGTCTTCGATTTCTTCAAAGAAGGCAGGGTCGAAGGCTTCGAGTTCCTTCTTGAGCTAAAACACGGAACAGGGAATGGGATGAGAATAGGAATGGAAGTAGGATAGGAGTGGGGTTTTTCAGGTGCGTAAAAGCTCCATTAGGCCCAGGGGGGTTATCTCATTTTCAATGTTTCTGTTGAGAGGCTTATTGAAAAGAGAGACTTAATAGAGAGGAGGCTTGATAAAAATTTTGAAAAAAATTTTGGACTGTTCCCCCCCCCCTTTGGGCTTAATAGAAAGGGAGGCTTGATAAAGCTCTTACGGTAGTCATAATTTTACAATCATATACCTTGAGATTATCCGTAGTGAGGTTCTCAATTTCCATCTGTGTCCTCTTGAGCTGCATCCTAAAGCGTGTCAACAAATGTCACATACATTGGAAAAAAACGTTGTATTGTACAGTGGACCCATCCATTGTAATGCATGGAAAAGCGTTTCAAAAAAGGGAGAGCAATCTGCTTAACTGTTGCCTTCATCCTAAAGAATCTGGAAAATTTATCACTACCAGCCTCTATACATGCAAAAATCCTATTTAAACATCTGTACAAAAGGGCGTCCAGCGTCATACACCCTTGCACTAAAACACTAGAGGCAGTAGTACACAGTGGATGGGGTCAAGCAAATAGTCTGCAGGGTAATGAGGGTAAGCAAATAAACAGTGATAAACAACTAACCTGAGCTCTACCTCTACTGCCAGAAGCTTGTCGTATTTTTTAAGCTTTTCAAGCACTACGTCGTCTTCCTGAAATACAAAAAACCCCTTGAATGAGTCAGCATAACAATAGCACAAGAATATAACAATATAGAACGATGGAACGATGGCAATAACAATAGTAACTATAGTAACTCTAGGACAAATCGTAATTACTAGTTGATCGTTCTACAAACTCCAGCAAGAAATGCACTGAAATCAGTCATGTTCGCAAAAAAGCTATTCTTTACTGTAACGCCATTACTGAGCATCGCTTAAAGCATTTTACTCAATTAATGCTATTGATCAGAAGTACATGCGTTCACTCAATTGCTGAAT
The DNA here is from genome assembly GCA_013076295.1 of Sanderia malayensis. Taxonomy (NCBI): domain Eukaryota; kingdom Metazoa; phylum Cnidaria; class Scyphozoa; order Semaeostomeae; family Pelagiidae; genus Sanderia; species Sanderia malayensis. The sequence goes on from RQOL01000729.1 coordinate 2,036,098, forward strand.
GCACATGTGGAAACTTATAATGGTATACCAATGAGACGTGATATATCTGGCTCTGGCAATAAATATATGATATCAGCATAACTCATCAACCTATGTGATAGCAATAAATCAGCAAAGAGTTGTAATCATTTATTTACCAGGCTGATCGGGTTGTTGCCATTGTTTGACAGCTCTCTGAAGCGTGAAATATCATCGAGTAGTTCGTTCTTCTCCGCTTCCAGCGTGTTGATGCGCAGCCTGTAGAAAGAAAAAACGAACAAAATTCAAATAAAAGCTAATCAAAGACCCAAACATGATTCACAGTTTGCAAGTTGTTGATAATGCTAGAAAAAGCCTGCATGCCGCCATAGTCCACCGAGTAGAATTGACGATGAAGAAATTTCAATACAAAATAGCAGTGTACACTTCGATGGCATACCTTGATCGTTGTAAATGCTGCACCACGTCACTGTCTGTTTTGATATCCGAGGGAAACTTTTCCAGCAAGGCAATCTGAAATGAAGAACCAAGCCTTGTTATCAACTACTCAATAACAAGTAAACCTCACAGTTTTCAAACTGGCCAGTGGTTGGAAAATAATCATCACTGAGTTCATATCAATGATTTCAAAACCTTTTCCTTGAATTCGTCTTCTCTTCTGATCAATTCAGCTTCTCGTTCTGCAGCTGACCGAAGATGGGTCTTCAGATCTTGCAACAATTTGTTCTGAAGAAATAAAAACACAAGTACATATTCCAAGCAAATGCACGCTTTTAGCAAGCTCTTTTAGCATTCTCCAAGCTCGATTAGCACCCTAAACCTATTTCAGCATCATTTAAGCACTTTTAGCAGCCCTCAAACTCTTTTAGCTTCATTCAAGCACTTTTAGCACTCCTCTAGCTCTTTTAGCATCCTTCAGAATCTATTCGCATCTTTTACCGGTGCTAAAAATCATTCATCTTCCACAACTTTAATTCACAAGCATTCTACTACTTATGCAAGTGAACCACACCGTCAACCAGCAACAATATATTTTCAAAAGCTCCCACCCACCTTTTTCTCAAGTTCCGATTCGACTTTTGCGACTTTCTCTTCGCAAAGTTTCGTCATAACAACAGACTTCCATTGTTCGCTGTCGGCTGCGTCGAGTTTCGGTGCTCTGGCCTCGGCAGCTGAAAGTTGCTGCCTCACCTAAACAGCAATCACAGTAAAATAGATCATTAACCAAACGGCAAGGCATACTAACACGACAAGCAAGTTTCATACCTTCTTCAGCTCTTTTTCGATGTTTTCCTTTTCAATTGACAAGGAACTCTTAGCATTCTTCAGCTTTTCAATCTCCTCGGTATTCTGAACAACAAAAATTCAAATCATCAATATTGAATTTAATACAATTTGGAATAATACTCGTCCAGTGAAATGGCTCTTATTGACAATGAGTGATAAATGACACAAGATTAACGGTGAATTGAAGCAGCAAAACAGGACCTCACCTTTTTCAATTCACGTCTTATTCTGTCATTCTCTTGAGCCAGTTTATTAGTAGTGATCGTTCTTGCAGACACGCCCCCAGTGCCACTCCCATCGCCATCTCTGCTTTTCAGTTTCTGTATTTCTTGCTAAGCGCACAAACGTAAAATTTAATGGATTAACACATTGCACCAACATTAACCATCTAAGCTAGGCAGGGAAGACAGAAAGTATTCAACATCTATCAAGGAATTCACGGTAAGGTAATTAATATCAAGGCCCAATAATATCGTAATACATCTGACATACACCCAGAGCGTTTATTAAATAACACCAGGCACGCACAGGCGTTAATAAAATTTCTTACTGACAAATAGGAGGCGTTTATTGGAGGTACCAGGAAACACCACAGTAAACACCCGCATAAAGGAACAAGTAGATTAAGATGCTCCCAGGTTAATACTTATGTTCAAAACAATAATAGCAACGCTAGACTATTTCGTTTGAGCAACATAGTGAATGCAAAATTCCAAGTTCCTGCATGTGGTTGTATAGTACTACACTCACCTTGAGTTGTCTGTTCTCTCTTGCCATATCAGAATGGGGTGGGATTTTCGACTTGCCAGCGTGTTTCTTGAGGTTGTCGTTCTCTCCTTGCAACCGTTCAATCACTCGCCTCATTGCAGCAATGACGCGTTCTAAATCTTCCACCGACTGGCCACCCATACCTGTACCCATGGCCGTCTGAAAAGACAATCATATGTACAATACAGTTACAACCTGTGTGTAGGCAAATTAAATCTACTACACTAGTGTTACTGTGGTGGTCAGAGGCTGAATAGAAAGGTGGTTAGCTATAGAAGGGTGGAGAGAAAGGTGGTTAGTTATAGAAGGCTGGATAGAAAGATGGTTAGTTATAGAAGGCTGGATAGAAAGGTGGTTAGTTATAGAAGGCTGGATAGAAAGGTGGTTAGTTATAGAAGGCTGGATAGAAAGGTGGTTAGTTATAGAAGGCTGGATAGAAAGGTGGTTAGTTATAGAAGGCTGGATGGAAAGGTGGTTAGTTAAAGAAGTCTGGATAGAAAGGTGGTTAGTTAAAGAAGTCTGGATAGAAAGGTGGTTAGTTAAAGAAGTCTGGATAGAAAGGTGGTTAGTTAAAGAAGTCTGGATAGAAAGATGGTTAGTTATCGAAGGCTGCTATTTGGTGACTATATGGCTGCTGCATCTAAAGCAACGATTACGACTACAAAAACAGCAATTTCTAACAGCAATGACTTCCCGAAGCAGATCGAAAAAAGAACAATAGCTGACCTTTCTTTGTTTCTCTCTCTTCTTAATGGCCTCCAGCTCAGATTTTAGAATTTCACAATACTCCTCAAGATCTTTAACTCTTGCCTTGAAAAATAAACAATTCGTTGATAAATATATTTTCATATTCATCTATGTAATTTCGTACAATAAGGGATTTGTTGCATTCGTATTGGAATATGTTGAGTCCGTATGCATGATACTGACCCTCAGGCGAGGTAGATTGGCTTGAGCGCGTTCGTTTTCAAACTTCAGTTCCATGTTTTCCTGTAAAATATACAACATATGTGCCATCGTACGGTATTAAAATGCGAAGTGTAAGACAAATATATTGGTGTCTCTTTAGAACATAAGCGTGGTGCAACTATGTACCATCATGGAAGAAATATAATGTGACACCGTAAGACAAAAATGTATGCCATGTACAACTGTAAGGCATTGTTTGATGGGGTCATAGTAGGACAAAATATTGTACGACACAGCACATTATTTGAAAGGACATCGTGACTAATCTAGTACATAAGCAAATAGGATGTTTGATATCAATGATTACCTTTCTGGTTTCAAGGATCTCTTTCTGCAGCGACTGTTCTTTTGTAGCAGACCAATTCTGACCAGTTGAATTTTCTTCTACCTGATATATGAACAGCAAATATAATCAGTCCAGAGCTATAAGTGATCAGCACTACCACACCATGAAAGCAATTACCAATTAGAGTCTTGAAAGTAGTTTAATGTGTAATGTGTAGGTAATACCTCTTTCTTGGCAATCTCAGATTCCAATGCTCTAATTGTCTCTGTCAGTTGGCTGTTTTTCAAACGCAACTCCTAGAGAAGGCAGGGAGAAAAACCTTTCAAAATAGCATGATCAGTGTTAATCCACATTTGATCCAAACCGATCCAAAAGACATCAAACAAGACCTTACGTCAGTATTACTTCATTACAGTGTAACTTATTAACCGCATTAATCCGCACTTGATCGAAAGGGTAATGGATTACAGCGTATTCATACCATACTGGATCCCTACCTGATACAAATGGTAGTAGATTACGGTATGAAAGTGTAAAAACTACAGGGATTGCATGGAAATGGAATCAAACTTACAAACAACTCGTTATCCTTATCCAATGTCAGTCTACGTTGAAGCTCGTTGTTCTCAAAAAAAAAGAAAAATACGTATCAAAGGAAAAACCTTGTATGCAGCAAACAGGCATTTTAACTATACCAGTAGCGTAAGGATGTGCACGAAATGATGGAACGAAAGTCAACAGGTTTATTACCAGCGTAGCAATGATAGAAAATGAAAATATAAGTTCGACAAAAACAGTGGATGGTCTAGATAACGGATGTCTAACATATTCAAAAAAGTTCTCCTCGGGATCAGAAATTAGTCGAAATAAAAAGAGAGATTGAAATAGTGGAGATAGCAATTGATATCAACAGTATGGTTAATTTTAATACAAATAACAAAAAGAAGAATTGTGATAAACCTCATCTTCCAATTGAAATATTCGTCCCTTCAATCCCTGTATGATCTCCTCTTTGTTGGACGATGGAATGTGAGATTGCTCCTCCGCAGGGCGCATAGAGCTGAAATTGCAGAGCAGTTTCATAAAATGCAACGTTACAAGACCATAATAGAAATTCAAATTTACTTACAATGACAGAATGACAGTTAAGCCTGGGGACAAGTCAACAACAAACGAACTCAAATCCATCAATATTTACAGTGTCTCTCTTTACATCAAAGTTCTTCTCTCTTTACATGGGACACACTGTTGTGTGCCCCACACTGTTTTGTGTCCCACACTATTGTGTTTCCCACACTGTTGTGTGTCCCATGTAAAGCCAATGTGTCCCAATAATCTTAAGGCCTGATTAACTCAAACAAGCATGATAATCTCCACGTTTGTCAACATATCTCCAGCTTCAACTGTATGAAATCAATTATATATTTAGCAAAAAACCTTTTTATCTTGGCCTGCAAGGCAGATTTCTCTTTATCATTGCGTGCAATGATATCCTTCATCATTTGGTTACTTTTTTCTGCTTTTTCAAGCTCTTCAGTTTTCTCCTTCAACTTTCCTTTCAGTGTTTCAATCCTCTTCTGCCATTTCTTATTTTCTTCCCATTTGATTACCTCTTCACGAGACTAAGAAAGACATTAATAATTATAATCTCTTCTCTTGTGTTCAATAAAATCTCTCTCTACGTCAATAGCTAACAGATACAGGTCGTATTCTCTGTACCAAATAAAAAATAGACACAGCTCTAACTCTCTGTACTCACAGCTTATAGACACAGCTCTAACTCTCTGTACTCACAGCTTATAGATACCGCTTTAACTCTCTGTACTCACATCTTATAGACCCAGCTCTAACTCCCTGCACCAATAGCTTTTAGATACAGCTTTAACTCTCAGTACCAATAGCGTATAGATACAGCTCTCACTCTCTGTACTCACAGCTTATAGATACAGCTGTAACTATCTGTGTCAATAGCGCATAGATACAGCTTTAAGTCTCAGTACCAATAGCGTATAAATACAGCTTTCACTCTCTGTACTCACAGCTTATAGATACAGCTCTAACTCCCTCTACCAATCGCTTTTAGATACAGCTCTAGCTCTCAGTACCAATAGCGTATAGATACAGCTCTAACTCTCTGTACTCACAGCTTATAGATACAGCTCTAACTCCCTGTACCAATCGCTTTTAGATACAGCTCCAGCTCTCAGTACCAATAGCGTATAGATACAGCTTTCACTCTCTGTACTCACAGCTTATAGATACAGCTCTAACTCCCTGTACCAATCGCTTTTAGATACAGCTCTAGCTCTCAGTACCAATAGCGTACTCACAGCTTATAGATACAGCTCTAACTATCTGTGCCAATAGCTTATAGATACAGCTTTAACTCTCTGTATGAATACAATGAATACAACTCTACATTAAATAGCTGAAAGATGTAGCAAACACTATACTCTGCAAACCTTTCACCCGAAGACATCACGAAATCTCATCACTCCCAAGACCATCACAAAATCACGTGCACACGCAAGAATTCTAAGCATACAAGTCAAGGCACATGGAAACAAAGATCACCCTCCCACCTTTTTGTCTTTGGTTGGCACTTCATCTTTTTCCTCCTTTTCACTTGGATACTCAGGCTCGAACCCCATCTGTACTGCTTCAATATTCTGCACTTCCACCTGCTGCTCATCTTCAAGAACACCCACTCTTTTTCGCAATCTCTGGGCTTCTAGTTTATACTTCTCAAGCTAAGGAGACAAATAAGCATATTTCAGAAGAGACTGACACATTAATGTTATGCCAATATGCACACTGATTCATGCATATAAAGATAACCAGGATCATGTCCTACACAAGTCAAATGATAGCTGTCCAGTGAGGATGAAATCAGTTACAATATGTAGCCAATCATATTACTCTATGTATATGTCATTGAAATCAGTATTGCAGTATCAAGTATATGAAATTCATCCAAATATAACTTCGATAGAGCCTGATCCTACTGATTAGGGTGCTATGATCACTTGGACATAATATTCAGTCTGTCAGAAAAGGCTTCTAAAAACCTATAAGTTCATGACAATCCCGACCAAGTACATTACACAATGTGTTAACCATTAACATTAACCTTTCATTAATACCTGATGAATTTTCGTCTACAGCAGTAAAGGCTTCTAATACAGGGTGGCCCAGAAAAAAGTAGCCCCCCTAACAAAATAATTCGTAAAAAATATTTCTGAAGTAGCAATTTCATGAAATTCATACTTCACGTTATTCCACTTAAGTGCGATGTTTTGTGTAAATATTGTGCTGGTAGAGTTTATTATCTCTGAGTAAATGTACTCTCAAACTTAAGCATCCAAAAACACACTGTTTGGAAACATGTAACTTTATATTGACGCAACAAAACACGAAAAACTTCAACAACTCATTCTATCAGTCACATAAGATGTTCAAAATGTCAGTTTGATAAGATTATTTTTCTTCCCCATCTTTTTTCTATTCTTAAATTCTTTATAACATGCTTATCTTCCACTGATATTGCAAGCATTTTCCTTTACGTTAATTTTTGTTTTGCTTGCACGCTGACGTAATGAAATTTCAATTTCCCGCCAAAACAGCGGGTTTTTGTATGTCACGAATTTAACGCCTCATTGTGCCTAGATGGAAGCTCTAAACGTCAAGATATTCCCACATGTTAATACACTTGAATTGAATATCATCTGGTATAAATTTGATTGAATTCATTTTTGAGGAAAAATATCTATAAATTATTTTGTTTGGGGGGTTACTTTTTTCTGGGCCACCCTGTATAAAACAATTATCTTCAGGTAAAGTTAAAACAATAAAATTCCACTTACTGAATTTATTTCAGCCTTGAGACTTTCAATTTTCTCATCCAATTCCTCTCTGACCTTCAGTTCTGCAGCAAGTTTTTTTACGCCGGTTTCCTTTCGTTCGTTATCCTTAAAAAAAGATGAGTAAAGATTCAAAAGATCTTCCAGATATCTTCTAGACATCTTCTAAACATCTTCGAGATATCTTCTAAACATCGTCCAGACATCTTCCAGATATCTTCAAGATATCTTCTATATATCCTCCAGATATCTTCTAGATTACTTCTAGATATCCTCTAGATATCTCCCTAACACCTTCAAGATACCTTCTAGATACCTTCCAAATACCTTCTTAATATCCTACAGATATCTCTAGATATCTTCCAAATATCTTTTTGAAATCTTACCCTTTTTAGTTTGCTTAACTCGGTTTTCATCGTTTGTTCCGACTCTCTCTTCTGCTTCAGTTCGCCTTTGAGCTTCTCCTGTTTCGTTTGCAATTCATCTATCTTTTCCTTCAAAACAAAAACAACACACGTCAGCAATTGAACATCAAAATAAAAAGCCATCCTCTTTTATTTAACAAGCACTGAGGTACGAAAAACAAATCGGCATATCCCTTGGCTACTTTCTTACTTTCATAGTACAATACACTATCGGCTTAACTAACTCCCGACACTAGTGTTTCTTAGATTCATTATCCATTTAAGGATCGTTTCATCGGGATTTCACTGGATTCAATCTCGATCAATCCATTCAATCTGAAATGTATCTGACCAATAAGAAAATCGCACAAAAAAGAAAATAAAGAGCGCCAAAATTTAACCTCCTACCTCAAGGACTGTCGTGTGCTTTTCAACAATTTTTTGAATGTTCAACTCTTCTTCGGCCTTTTTTGCGTTGGTCTGCAACAAAAAGCCAACAAATTTACATCACAAAGTCTTGATACACAATATGCAATTAGTTCACTGGACGGCTCTACGATGAGACACAATCGAACTAGATTAATCAATCGGTCACAATCGGTTTCATGCACTATATTAATAGAACTAGGGGTCATCACTCGCTTCGCTCGTTCGCCCCAGCCCGTCAAGTAAAAGAAGCTTAATCTGGTTGGCGCACTTCGTGCGCTGCATTCGCTTACGCTCATGCCCCTTTCAACCCAACTTACAATGGGTTAGCTCGCTGCGCTCGCCTATGGTTGGCGTACTTCGTGCGCTGCATTCGCTAACGCTCATGCCCCTTTCTACCCCACTACAATGGGTTAGCTCGCTGCGCTCGCCTGTCTATCTATTATCAAGAAACATTGACTGATAGGGCGCATTTCGTGCGCTGCATTCGCTTCGCTCATGCCTCTTTCAACCCCACGTACAAAGGGTTAGCTCGCCTGTCTATCTGTTATCAAGAAACATTGACTGATTTGCTTTTAAAACTTTGACTTTGTTTACATTAGGCCTAAGCGTCACAGTATGTATGCCGAAGCAACAATGGCAGTCGTACAAAAACTAAAACTATCTCACTCAAAAAACAAAACAAAACTATCACCTGTGTTCTCAATTGTCTCCTGTAATTTTCCAGAGGTCTCTCAAACAATTAGCAAGTCTTTACAAAGATAATTCAGGTCGTAAAACACTTTGAAAGGCGCCGAGTTTTCTTTTGTGTGCAAAACAAAAACACGACACGCGTCTTCTCCAAAAGTACCTGCTGTTCAACCCGAGGGCAAATTTGCATGATAACGAAAATTGCGTGACTTTTCACGTGAAGTTGCGAAAGAGCCAATCAAATTGCAGCAAAAGGCGAAACACGTCACGTGAAGAGCGAACGCTTTCTTCGAAATTGGAGTTCGCGACGCGAATTTGGAAATTTCGCCAGCGTAAACCGTCGTTTTTTCGTGATAGCACAATTAGTAGAATAATTAATGGAATAACTCAAAAATTCTTTTAAAATACACTTAGCTCCAATAAGTATGGAAGCGCCTGATGAAAAATGGCGTCTAGAAGTGGCCCTAGGCCTGAGCAAGAAAATTTACATAGCAATATAAAACTACCAAACGGGCTTCAATAGCGAAATTCTTTAGCAGAAATATACTCAAAATTTCATACATTTTTAAATGAAAACATAATTTAAACTATATCATATTGTTTTGCAATAATATTAAAAGAAAACTGCGAAGAGGTCCCTTAAAAAATGTTCACGAAAATTTATCAAAGTGGAGTAATTAAAACGCCAATAATTATAATTTCTTTCACTCAAAGCCACGCAAATTCTCTGTCATTTAAAAGAGAATGTTTTAAAATTTGAAAAATATAAAAAATTTTCATGTAACTGTCTTGACCTTTTACAATTCAAGGTTTACGTCTTTGTTTATCATTTTAGGAATGTGATTGGACAAAACCTATTTTTCCGTAATTTTTTTCCAGAGTAAAAAAAGAAGGTTAAGCGCCATAACAAAAAATTTGACATGGATATTCCTATAATTTGTTTCAAACATTATAATTTGATATAATTTTTAAGGGCTTAACATTTTCTGAAGTGAACGAAAATTTTATTTTTTAAAACCGAATTTGAAATTTGAAAAACAAAACATATGCTTCTGAAGTTGTAAACAAAGACTTAAATCGTGAATTGTAAAAGGTCAAGACAGTTACCTAAATAATTCTTATATTTTTCCAAAGGTTAAAACATTCTCTTTTAAATGAGAGAGAATTTGCGTGGCTTTGAGTGAAATAAATTATAAATTTTTTTTTTTTTTTTTTTTTTTAAATTATAATAAATTATAATTATTGGCGTTTTAATTTCTCCAGTTCGATAAATTTTCGTAAACATTTTTTAAGGGACCTCTTCGCAGTTTTCTTTTAATATTATTGCAAAACAATATGATATAGTTTAAATTATGTTTTCATCTGAAAAGGTATGAAATTTTGAGCATATTTATGCTAAATATACTCGCTATTGAAACCGGTTTGGTAGTTTTATATTGCTATGTAAATTTTCTTTCTCAGGCCTTGGGCCACTTCTAGACGCCATTTTTCATCAGGCGTTTCCATACTTATTGGAGCTAAGTGTAGGCTTCCAAAAATAGATAACTTTTGCCTACTCCAAAAACGGAGCCTTTCCATGCAAGTCTCAACCTTTTGCGACCCCAATGAAAAAAGCCTTATTGATCACCGATTCGCCGTTTCGTCCCATTGTTTTTGAGCGTTCGACCTATTGTTTCAAGTCGAATCTATTGTTTTTGGCAAGAAAGTGCGTCATCGCGTGACCTCCGAAGAATATATATATTAGAAAATTTTCGTAAACATTTTTTAAGGGACCTCTTCGCAGTTTTCTTTTAATATTATTGCAAAACAATATGATATAGTTTAAATTATGTTTTCATCTGAAAAGGTATGAAATTTTGAGCATATTTATGCTAAATATACTCGCTATTGAAACCGGTTTGGTAGTTTTATATTGCTATGTAAATTTTCTTCCTCAGGCCTTGGGCCACTTCTAGACGCCATTTTTCATCAGGCGTTTCCATACTTATTGGAGCTAAGTGTAGGCTTCCAAAAATAGATAACTTTTGCCTACTCCAAAAACGGAGCCTTTCCATGCAAGTCTCAACCTTTTGCGACCCCAATGAAAAAAGCCTTATTGATCACCGATTCGCCGTTTCGTCCCATTGTTTTTGAGCGTTCGACCTATTGTTTCAGGTCGAATCTATTGTTTTTGGCAAAAAAGTGCGTCATCACGTGACCTCCGCAGAATAGTAATATTAGAAGATTTGTGAGAAGGGAGCTCGTCGCTGATTCGCTCAGACCTACTCCCAACTCTGTTGCTCTAAGCAATAAGGTGTCACAGACCCGAAAAGTGCTTCGAGAACAGAAAAAACTGCCTTTGTGCACTTCTGGTCATTTTGATCTTAACCCATGGTTGATTCTTCTTTCTACTGAATTACATCACGAATTTATACACAAACAGAATCTAAAATTAGTTACAGACATACGTAGAACTACAAGCTGGTGTTGACAGACAAAAGGAAGGGTTAGGTTATTTAATAATGTAACTGACGTAAACGAACTAAGAAAACAATAAGACAATACTTAGGAAACCCCGCACCCACTGAGTAACCGAGACAAGAATAAATGAATGAAAAACGAGAGGCTTACATAATAAAGGGGGAGGGCGCACCACACTGAAAAACTCGATAAAGTTGATGTACGTTGACATTTCACAGAAGGGCCGCACTAATAAGTTAATTGATGCAGATGCGCCCGGTGAAAAGTGAATTCTCGACAAAGGGGGCGTGATGGAAAATCTTCAAAGGTTCCGTCGCGCAGCCCCAGAGCTGCACTTTCACTGGAAAATCTCTGATAAACCAGCATGATCATGCAGATCTGGCTCTATCATTTATTAACACCTTGAAAATACAATGCTGCACATCAATAGCAAGCACGCGACTAAAATTCTTGAGAATGAGCGTTGTAAACAAGTTGTTTTTACTCAACTCAAAGTTATAATAAATGGTTCGTTTCTCCCACAGTGCAATTTATGTTCTGTAGTTTTAGCCTTTTTACTTTTAGCAACTTTTTCTTGTACAGTTGAAACTGTTATCACACTTTGCTGGACTGGTTGCTGCGTTTTTTGCAACAGCCCAGGCAGTATACATTTGAACGTATTTTTAGAGTTCCGAAATTCAGTGGCTGTGGCTGGTGCCAAGTATCTAGATTTCTCTCAGTTTGGTTTTCATTTTTTTTTCATCGTTACGCGTATAAAATAAATGTTGGAAATTCTCAATATTCAAATATTCAAAACAAGCAATTCCAAGATAGATAAAAGAGTGTTCTGTTTTGTGTACGCTGTTGAGTATTGACAGTTCGATGACGTGCTGCTAATAATCAACATACCCTGAACTGTTGTCCTCCTCCAAGCGATAATTGGATCACGTTTGTAGAACATGAAAAACACCTTCTAATTAGTGTGGGAATATCGGGTTTGACAAAGTTAATCCAGAGGATAGTGCGCCCTGGCCCAATTTGTGACAAAGGTCTTGAACATATCCACCCAACAATTTTTGTGTCCATGTATGATTTTCGCCATGAGAAGTTTCAAAACGCCCTCTTCTGTTTTCAGAATCTCGGCTTACTGCAGCATGAAGTTTAATTTTAAATGTTATTTTTTGTGTGTGGGTCTTTGCATTGTACTTACATATGTAATTTGGAAGATTCGTGTTAATAAGACGATTGCTTCTCAAAATGTCAAAATGTTCAATGACGGCCTAAGTGCTAAAAAGAAATTCCAAGAAGATCGAGGCATTGTAATACAACCGGGTGGTATTCTTGCCGAGAAGACCGAAGAAATAGATGTTGGCTGTCACAAAGATCCTAGCAATTCTTCCATAAAGATATGTGAGAAATTTCGCTACAGAAAATATCAAAGAATCAATAACGCAGCGATTCTGGGAAATGGGAAATGCGTACTTCATGAAACTAGTCAAAAGAGAAATGTTGTTGGTGACGAACAGGAAAAGTTGGTTTTGATCACAAATTTTGTCGACTTCAGACACGATAGCTATCGCAAAAACATGCATTGGCTACTAGAGAGAACTCAGACTTCTTTTCACGTCGATGTTGAGCAAGCTTTGGAAGCCCGAATGACAGAAATCATACATACGCTGCAATGTAATTTGGAAAATAACATCATTGAAAGCATTCATGTTTTAGTCCAAGAAGAAGAATCCGTCAAGTTTTTACGAAGCCTGGGGCTTTCAAAAAGTGAAAAGATGGTTATCCAGATGGTGGAGAATGTTACTATGTTTATGCAGTTTAGCTATGCTTGTAGATGCTTGAAGGATAGAATAGTTGTCATATGTCACCAAGATAATATTCTTGGAGCTGGCTGGGACAAGTTACAGCCTCGGGTTTTGAAAAGCGAAAAGATTTTTTATTCATTGACACGGCATTCAGCCCTGGGCTCAAAGTGTTTTGCTTCCAGGGTATACAATTGCGGTCCAAATGAACCGTACCATGGTAGCCATGATGCGTTTGTCTTTCACGTGAAAGGCGACATTACAGAAGAAATGCTAAAGCCGTTAAGTCTTGTCACATCAAACATGCAGGGGCAGGAGCAGTTGTTAATGTATATGTTCGAGACACAGTTTGGGTACACTGTCTTAAATCCGTGCTTAACATTGTTTGTTCACCACCAGCATTGTGTTCCAGTTAGAGACAAAGGTAGGAAGAACATGGAAAGTTTACGTAAAGATTTTGAAAAATGGAAGAAATGGGTTGGATTTAGTGAATTGGTTCAAAAAAATCTCAACATCGTAAACAAAAAACTGTAAGTTAAACTAAGACGCTCTGAGATTACTGTTGTGCAACCAATGCTGTGCTTTTACATCACATGTTTTATTAGAGACAACAAAATTAGCTGTTTTTATTTTGCATTTTTTGGTATTTCTTCTCAAACGATGTTTAAAAGACACACATTTTTTCATTTTTATTTTCTGTCTGTATTAACGTCGCTTCACATTTTCTTATCATATTATAACTTGTACTTTACGAAAAAAATTGAAAAAATGCCGTTTGCATTTTCTTTCCGTTTCCGCAGCATGACAGGTAAAAGAAAGCGAAGCAAGGAATATCGGATGGGTTTGAAGTTGGCGCAAAATGTCTTTCTAATAAAGCTCAATTCTTTGACGCGATATTCAAGCTTATAAAATAAACTATAACCATGCTGCCCCTTTTAGAGATTCCCCATTCTATATACCCTCGCCGTTCCTCTTTTAGAGAAAGCCGCTGGCAGCATGCTTGACCTCACATCGTAGCGTACTTGACACGAAAAGGAGACAGATTGAGAACGAGGCGGTGACTTTGATTTTGGAGTGTTTACTTTCCAGGGCCCCAAGCACCTACTGTCCGACAACAGCGAGATATTCAGCACAGGGATTGAATAGGAATTGTTAAGTAATTAAGATCACATCGAATAAGATGAAGATAATCAATTTGAAACAGATGAGCTCAACTACATTATTTGGCAGTTCAAATGAGAAAGTGATAAAGATGAATAGGTTTCCATAACATCAACATCCCCCATCTGACAATATTATGTTAATAAAAGTATTTTATTGCTGTTTGAACATGTTGAAGCTCATTTTTCCACGATATTTCGACTTATTCGTAAACGAGGATGACGTCATGGCGAATGATGACGTCATATCCCAAGACCAAAAGTAAGTAAAGTAAATAATAAATCTATACTTCATTCGAAAGCGCTTACTGTGTGCTGTTCAAATATGTAATTTGTTAGACTGTGGTGGTTACGAGAAAATATTTACGGCAGTAAAAACCCCCATTTTCTCGGAGTTGATGACGTCACCAAAAAATAGACTTCCGGTCAAAAATTTTTTTAGCCGATCTTGGATTTGGAATCTCCATAGTCGATTTAGTCAAAATCCGAAATAAAATTTGAGATTAGGCAGTTTGCCAGCTTTTTTCAAGAAAATCCCTGTCTAGTATGGTTGCACACACAGCTACCACGTGTGGCTGCATGGAGTTGCCAGGGATGGCTCCATAAAATGAAACATCTTGCATTGAATACTGCAGTTTAATGAAAAATAACTTGACGCATTTGAATTATGAAAAGGTGGGGTGCACAGTGCGCAATGACAAACTCACCGTCACACTCTCTTCAGCTTGACTGACCATATCCTTGCGCAGACTCAGTAACGCCTGACTCAAAGCCTGAAACAAAGCAACAAACATCACAACCACTTTCTAGCAACATACCCGACCTCCTGGACGCTTACCCATTCCGCATTGTTAACCAATGCTTCCAATGTTACCAGCAGGGGGCTACGTAAGTTTAATTGGCGATACCTTCTGTTGCTTCTCTTTCAATGCCAGCTGGTTTCTGAGTCTTTCGACCAATGCTTTCATCGTTTTCGTTGGCGCTCGTTCATTAGCCTCTTTTGCAGCCAGCAAATCATCGTTCATAACCTCAACCTAATTCGCCATGATAAAGACAAAACATCACTCATCCTATATCATTGATAAAATACATGAATTCTCATGTTATAATGATAATGACAAGACAACGCACAAAGAATATTCTATTGGTTGTTACTCAAAATTCCGTGCTATGGAGATCATCAGACAACGAGTCTCACGCTATTGGAATCATTAAACAACATGATCTCGCTCTGCCTCTTCGTTATTGACCACAATCTTTGCCTTTCACAACGTTCTTACAAATTCTAATGTTAAGTTTCGTGTAAACGCCCAACGCTTATTAAATCACTTAGATAACGGATAAGGCTTCTATTCAATACAAGCTGCCTATATCCTTGTAATTCCGTACAAGGATATAGGCAGAATTTACTTGAGAGACGTCAAGAAAATGCAGCGCTAATTTGTGGCATTACGTTACTGCTGTCGTGAGCCCTTGTTGGCTGCGAAAGATCTTTCGTCGTTTAAACACTGGTCAGCTGGCAAATAAATTCTGACGTAAACGATAATGACTATATCTGATGAATACCTCTTTGCTGAGTTCTGCAACTTTACCCTGTTCTGCTTCGATTTCTCGTTTCAATTTCTCCGCCTGGGCATGATGCTCTTCATCACGTCTGAGGGATAACAAAAGGATAATAAACATGTCTAGATTATTAAAACAAAAATCACAGAAAGTCATATCTGTTTGTGTTATCACCGGGTGAAGGAAAGTCATTTATCAAACGAAGTTTGTCCGGCATAATATAACGATATAATGAATAATACAAAGAAGCAATTAAAAAGTAAAGACTTCGACGTTTTAAAGAATCTAATTGCTTCTATCCTGTACTTCTTATTTTAGTCTCTTGAAAAAGTAACCAGATAGGAAGATAATAAAAAATGGCAAAAAAGAATCGAAATATTGAGAAGTAAAGCTGAAGGAAAAGGCTAAACAGCTCGAAAAAAGAAAAGAGCTTGCAACGATGAAGAATAACATTAGGTAAGTAAGTAAGTACGAATATTTATACTGGATAGCCACTTCAGCTATGATAGCTGTTGCCAATGTGGGTCCAGTTGGTATAAACCCTTACCCCCCAGAAATTCTTGGTACTCATTTACCGACCTCGGAAGGATGGAGAGCTGAGTTATGGACATGAACCACGAACTACAGGCTGACGGCTTGCAGTTCGTGGTTCTGACTATATGTGGATTTGAACCAGTGAAGGCATTACCTCTAAAGGATCAAACCCAGCGCCTTAACCACTAGACTACACCACCGTACAATAAAATTGTACAATAAATAATAAATGATCAGTGCAGATACCTTTTCATTCTTTTTTTCATCATTTTGATGTCGACTTCTGATCTTTCCTTCACCTTTTCTATTTCCTCTTGTGCCTTCTTGTAGTTCATGTTAGCCACAGCCAGCTTGTTGTCCTGCTCTGTGACTGTCTCTTCCAGTTCAGCCAGTCGGTTCAACTTGGTATAAATGAGATGAGAATTACAAAGCAGCGAAGAAGTGAACAAAAACTCTAACTATAGACCATCGGCATCCAGCAACTTGTGTCAGGCGATGAGTTACATAGAAACGCTTGAAGTAAAAGCCAACATGTAAGAACCAATGGATTAAAAACCTCCAAGATGATATTTCTGCTCACGAGAATAGACGAAGTAATAGCCTATTGTTTTAAACAATAGACTGGATAAAAAAACTTGCATTTGTATATGTGGGTTTTTACTGTATCCCAATTGTCCCCTTAGACACCTCACTATAAAGAGGCTTAAACTATGACCAGTGAATGAGCTGTAACGGTGAACAATTTGGGACTTGTGTAATGAGTAGACAAAACAGGCTGATAAAGGAACATTCAAGTGACCAATAGGGACATGATATTCACGATGAAAAACGCTGCAAAACATATTTTACCTGTCTCTCTGTCGCCACCGGAGGTCGAGGTGCGTTGATGTAGTCCTGGGAATAAAACAGTGTAGAATCGTCAACTGAATGGGCAACACAGGAGACAACTGCTGCATGTAACAATTGTGGTATCTTGTCATCATTAAAGCCCCTGACATATCTAAGGTCAGAGACAAGCAATGGAAGGCAACAGACTTCCAGGGGGTAGCATTGATCAATTCCTGATAACACAGATATAAGATCTTTGAAACATGTAGCTTTACAGTAAAAACCCGCATATAAGAACCAATGGATCAAGAACCTTCAGGGTGATTTTGCTTCTCAAAACAATAGAAGAAACAATAGCTTATTGTCTTGTAACAATAGGTTGGAAGGAAAATTTACAGGTTCTTACATGTGGGTTTTTACTGTATACAATTGTGATGCCCCCCCCCCGTAAAACAAGAACACTCTCATTGTATTTGATTGCTCTGTTTTGTCAAAACCGGGGGTCCATGGTGAAAAATAAGCCTACCAAATGCAATCGCTTGAGTTTGCGAACTTTTTCTTCCATTTCCGCGTGAAGTTTATCTTGCATTTCTTTGATCTCACCTTTGTGTGACTCGCCCATAGCTTCCATTTCCTAAAACAACACAACAACATATACATAACATACTAAAAACCCAGTAAAGACATTTGCTATAACAACACAACAACATATACATAACATACTAAAAACCCAGTAAAGACATATGCTAGAACAACACAACAACATATGCATAACATACTAAAAACCCAGTAAAGACATATGCTAGAACAACACAACAACATATGCATAACATACTAAAAACCCAGTAAAGACATTTGCTATAACAACACAACAACATATGCATAACATACTAAAAACCCAGTAAAGACATATGCTAGAACAACACAACAACATATGCATAACATACTAAAAACCCAGTAAAGACATATGCTAGAACAACACAACAACATATGCATAACATACTAAAAACCCAGTAAAGACATATGCTAGAACAACACAACAACATATGCATAACATACTAAAAACCCAGTAAAGACATATGCTAGAACAACACAACAACATATGCATAACATACTAAAAACCCAGTAAAGACATATCTAGAACAACACAACAACATATACAAACATACTAAAAAACATAAAGAAAAAAAACAAAAAAAAAAAAAAAAAAAAAATAAAACAACACAACAACAATGAAACATACTAAAAACCCAGTAAAGACATATGCTAGAACAACACAACAACATATACATAACATACTAAAAACCCAGTAAAGACATTTGCTATAACAACACAACAACATATACATAACATACTAAAAACCCAGTAAAGACATATGCTAGAACAACACAACAACATATACATAACATACTAAAAACCCAGTAAAGACATATGCTAGAACAACACAACAACATATACATGACATACTAAAAACCCAGTAAAGACATTTGCTAGAACAACACAACAACATATACATAACATACTAAAAACCCAGTAAAGACATATGCTAGAACAACACAACAACATAAGCATAACATACTAAAAACCCAGTAAAGACATCTGCTAGAACAACACAACAACATATACATAACATACTAAAAACCCAGTAAAGACATTTGCTAGAATTCAGCATAACAAACAAACTATGTCGTCTGCAACATAACTTAACACATCAAAGTAAGGAGCAGAGTAAACATAAAAGTGAGAATTTAACATAAAAAATAAGGTACAAAAGTTCCAGAATGTTATCTGTTATCCAATCTCGTTACAGCACACTAATAGTATAGCAATCATTATCAAAATCTTCTATTTCTAATAATATTGAGAGACATAACCAAGATAGAAAGACAAAGCAGAAAACAACCAAAACAAATCCATGTCAAGGACACAAGAAGGGGATACAGTTTCAATGCAGGTAAAGCAACTAGTATATTCTATCAGATGAATTCGACTAAAGCATACCATCCTAAGTGACTTCATCATTTCTTGGTATTTCGTGATCGTGTCTTCCTTCTTCTTCACCATTACCTGATAAAACAAAAAATATCAAAGGCTCTCATGAAGTTGATTTTAAGTCGCAGTAGCACTCAGCAGTGAAAATAATTTTTCTGCGATTAAAGAATACTCGAGTTATCAAGGGCGAAACTTACACAAGAAATAAGCTATACTTAGAAATCCAAATAAGCTATAGATTAGAAATCCGAAAAAGGGGGCAAGTTTTCACTAACGGTTATCTTCTAATTACAGTGAAAAACCTGTAGTCCTTGGTCTGGATATCTGTACATACACATATACATATACACGAGACACGTTACCTTGAGACTATCAACTGTAGATTGAGCCACTTTCAGTGCATTCTTGGCATGAAATTCCTCCGGCGAATCTTGTTTCGTGTATTGTTCATATTCCCTTGCAACAATTTCTCTCTCGGATATCGGCAACCGAAGTCGAAGTTCGTTTATCAACTGAAAATATCAAAGAAAAATTAGTTTGATAAAAACCTGCATTAGATTGCAAATACCCCGTAAATACGAAAGCACCAGGACCTGAAAATAAAGCAGATACTCAAGCAGATATTAAAGGAATTAAAGCAGATATTCCACTCTATGCTATACATCTGTTTTCTCGCTGGTTTATTACATAAGAATAAGAAAACTATACCTGTAGACCAGAGAAGTGATAAGAAGACTATACCTGTAGACCAGAGAAGTGATAAGAAGACTATACCTGTAGACTAGAGAAGGGACAGGGAGACTATACTAAAAACTGGAGAAGCAATAAGGAGACTATATAAGACTATAAAAGAGTTGAAGTAAAAATAAACAAAGAGCTGGAAATATATCAATTCGGGCAAAAAGCTTGATTATAAATAAAATCACCAGAAGCTTCATGTTGATTTGTAAATAAAAACCTTCACTCTGATGATGACTACTCGTTAGTGTAGTCGAATATATAGTTTTAAGAAAGAAAAATTTAGATCTTGTCTTTCTTTTGAAAAAGAGCTGGAAGCTATAAAATCAAACAACCAAGCCTATACTATTGCTACAGTGGTTCTGAAGACCATTTACAAGAAAGCGTTTACAGCAAGCGCTTGAATAATACCCTGAAGTTTTATCGTCTGGTGATGGTAGCATGTAATGAAGATGGTAAATACCTTGTCCTTTTGGGTGATTTTCCTTTCATTTTCACCCAGTTTCCTTTCAACATCTTGAAGACTCTGCAAAGGTAACAGTTGCTTAGTTCACTTCATACAGCGATGTTCGTCAAACAAGTGAAAATGAGAAAGGGGGGAGCTTGTCAGCTCGATGATTCTCTCTATAACGTCAGCACATCCATAGCTCTGTTGATTTGCAACTCATACACCGTAATACTTCGAATTAACGCCTTCTTTTAAACACCCCCCAAATAAACACCCCAATGTGAAAGCTAAAAGTTTAACGCTCCAGGCGCTTATCCAAAACATGCATAAAAGGGGCAGGAGAGAAAGAGCTCAAAGTATTCTCTTGATTTGGGCACACCTCTTTCATTCGTTTGGACTCAGCTCTTGTGATGATAATGGTCTTGATGTGCTCCTTGAGTTTGACGATGGCCATTTCAAGTTGATTCGCAATGGGCAACGTTGGATCCAGCACAGAGCCGGTTGCTTCTTCGAACTGAAAAATAAAAACAAACATTACACAGGACGACAATATGTTAACACCCTCCCACCTTAATGGATGTCCTATGTCAAAAAAACTAAGGAACTTGATAATAATAAGAGGAATTTTTAGTAAACACCGTTGAATAGTGCTCAATACACATATGTGTAGAGTGGTATATAGAATTAAATAATACTCAGTGAAAAAAACGCATTAAATCTGCCTGATGAGTGCGTAAGCACGAAACTCAGAGTTGCAGCGAATCATGCGACTTTTTCACTGAGTATCACTTAATTCTAAGGAACGTGATAGATATGTAAGAAAAAACTCAGAGTAGCAGCGTGTTTTCTTTCTCTGTTGAAACAAAACACGTCGTTCTTTGTCTCCCATCCAGTTTCAGTTGAAATCCAAGAAGACTCAAGTTCATCAGGGATAAAATACATATGATGAATAAAGAGAACGATATACGATGAATAGAGAGAAAATGACAAGAAACCTTTTGTGTAGCTTCGAACAGCTCGTCTTGGTTCTTTTCCAAGCGGTCAATCTTTCTTTCCAATTCCACTTCATGCTGTTCCCATACAAGCTGCCGATCTTCAAACTCCTACATTAAACCAAAAGGAAATCTCTAAAGCAGAATAGCTAATGAGATGTGACGAACCACTTCAAAAAACAATACATTATACATACTACAGGGTCAGTCAGTGTGTTAACTTGGCCGGCAGTTACTGAAAGATTGTTGTCAAAGCAAGACAACAACTGGCATAATTATTAAACGTACCTTAGCCTGTTTGTGATATTCATCTTCCATAAGAGAAATCGAATTTTCAAGCTTGTTGTTTTGATCTTCGAGGTATTGTATCTGGAAAACAAAGCCCAGTCGTTTTAGCATCATACAGATCCAAACACTCTATGATCAACACTGCATATGAGTAGAGCTACCACTAAACACACTGCATTCAATGGCGCATGCATAGCATCAAAACAACACAGTACAAAGTTGTGCAGGTAATTCTAATAAACGACAATCCCAAAGCTAAGGACATACACGCTGATCTGCCTTTTCAACTTGTCTTCGTAACTTCATGTCTTGCAAACGCATGTCACCAATTTTCACGTGCCATTCTGCAACCTAAAAGATGCATCAACATAACTGAGCAATGATTCAACAGATATCCAACATGTATACTTTGCAATGCATCGCAATGATATCATCAGCCTTACATCTAACCTGCAACGTTGCCATTACATTGAATCTCAATACAACGAGCCTCTCAGTACAACGAACATTTGAAATGGTGCATGATACAATACATGCCCCGGGAATATCAATCTCCTAGTATAAACAAGTGTTTTGGGGTCCCTGATCCCTTCAAGGTTCGCTATAACCAGATTAAACGGTAATACTATATAAATAATCAATTCGTTTACCTTCTCTGCTCCTTTGCTATCTTTCAAAGTGACAATCAACTCTTGCAAACCGGCCAGTTTCATCTCGAGCTCCATGGCTTTATTCTGAGCTTCCTGTCTTTTTATTCTCGCCTGTACAAGAGAGCCATAGGAATCATCCCACATTGCATAGCATTTGGCATGGAGTATATGAATATATACCAAGGTTGTACATCGCAAAGGCGTTTATAATGGGTTAAAGTATAATGACAAGATCACATCTTTCTTACCATGTTCAGCTCCGTGTCCTGTTCTGCCTTATTTCCATGTAAATCTCTGAGGGACTTCGTGAACTTTTCTTGCTGGCGTAACGGCAAAGCTCCACTGAACTGTCGTCTCAAGTCCTGAAGAAGATTAGAATACAAGATAGTTAGCAAAAGAAAACTACCGTAATATCTCCATTCACTATCCGTCTGGGGATATGTTTACTTTTCGAGTTTTGAGAGGAAGGCTTGTTCGAGTTGAGAGTTGATAAAATTCTCAAATAAACTTCAGAAAAAATGTTCGTGTAAAATAATTGCAAAATAACTTTTATGAACTGTCAACCAATCAAAACATTACCATCGTTTACAATTTCAAAAACAAGGGTGGTTAATTCAAAATCTCGTTTCAAAAAGGAGGCTCACTAAAGAGGAGACTTAATAGATGGTTTGTAAGAAACCATTCTTGACAGTAAACAATAAGCCTTACTTGAATGGTTTTTTTAAGAAATCGTGTCTTCGCTCTGGATTCCATGCGAGTTCGATATAAGAGCTGATATTTCTCATCCAGTTGTTGTTCGACTCTCAAAATGGCTACTTCAAGTTTCTTCAACTTTGTAGCAGTCGTCTGCATTTTCATAACGGCTGTTGCTTCGCTCAGCTGTTGGGCCACGATGTGCTGGTGCAACTTGGCTATGAAAAACACAGACAAAAATATAATTAACACTGAAAACAAGTAAGATGGAGATTATCTAAGTTTTACACCAACCCCCTCGAAATTCTCAAATATCAATTGCTCATAATTGATATTTTTTAGCGCGTTACTCACCAATAATGGTCTTTTCGTCCGACTCCATTTGTATGTCGTGTAGTTGTCGTCGCAGTGACGTCAGCTCTTTCTCTTGGACCTGTTGTCGCGCCGAGACGGTCTCGGCCTGGTGCGTTGCTATGTCTGCAACCTCTTTCAAGCGGCTCATCTCCAGTTTGAGCCTCGCTTCAGATTCCTCAAGCTGATCGATTCGTTTCTTGTCAGCTTGACTCACAGAAGCAGGCACTGCGTCTATCAAATCATATCAAATCATGTCAGAGCAAAAAAAACATAGCCATGTCAGTAGAACTATTCTGACAAAAATCGCTTTAGTGTGGACTTTTTTAATACCCCCTTCCTAAATCAAAGTTTCCTGTGTCTTGGTAAACGTTTTGGCTAAAACTATACAGTAAAAACCCGCATATAACAACCAGCACGTTTTGCACCAGCCTATTGTTAAAAAACGTAAGGCCATTGTTTCTTCTATTGTGTTGAGCAGAAATATCAGTCTGAAGGTTCTTAATTCATTGGTTCTTATATGCGGGTTTTTACTGTATAGTAAGTTGATTTTCAATGTAGGTTATGCATGAATCCCAACTATGGAATAGAATGCATACTACATGTAGGCAATAGCTACAGTGTAATTGCAGGCTGAAGATAGAAAGAGTCCACTGAGTTGCAAAATAACAAAAAATAATAATAATAATAACGATAATGATAATACTAATGATGATGATAATGATGATGATAATGATGATAAGATGCAGAAAAGAACTTACTCAGCAATTCGTCTCTTAGTTCTCTTTCCACCCTCTGTGCTTCTAAGTTAATCTTTGAAAGCTGGAGGGGGGAGATGAAGATCGATTAGAATAGTGTAAAAAGAACACGTAAGAAAAGGTAGATGTTATGTTGTTAAATGGGTGATAGATTCGAACCTCTGAAAACCGCTGTTCGAGATCTGAGTTTCTGGTTTCAAGTTCTGAAATAACACCCTTGAGTTGCTCGAATTTCCTGACAGCATGGTCTGCCTTTTGTCGTTCATTTAATTCCTGCAAAATGAAATTATACTCATGTACCATATAATGTTGTAGATTAACTATGATAATTATTATGATTACCAATATGATCACGTGTGTGAAGTATGATTAATTGATTGACATTTATAGTTAAATAGAGCATCTAAGAAGAAGCTAAGAAGAATCTAAGAAGAACCTAAGAAGAATCAAAGAAGAAACAAAGAAGAATCTAAGAAGAATAAAAAAGAATCAAAGAAGAATCTAAGAAGAATCTAAGAAGAATCAAACAAGAATCTAAGAAGAAGCTAAGAAGAATCTAAGAAGAACCTAAGAAGAATCTAAGAAGAACCTAAGAAGAATCAAAGAAGAATCAAAAAAGAACCTAAGAAGAACCTAAGAAGAATCAAAGAAGAATCAAAGAAGAATCTAAGAAGAATCAAAGAATGAACAAAGAAGAATCTAAGAAGAATAAAAAAAGAATCAAAGAAGAATCAAAGAATGAACAAAAAAGAATCTAAGAAAAATCAAAGAAGAATCAAACAAGAATCTAAGAAGAAGCTAAGAAGAATCAAAGAAGAATCAAAAAAGAACCTAAGAAGAACCTAAGAAGAATCAAAGAAGAATCAAAGAAGAATCTAAGAAGAATCAAAGAATGAACAAAGAAGAATCTAAGAAGAATAAAAAAAGAATCAAAGAAGAATCAAAGAATGAACAAAAAAGAATCTAAGAAAAATCAAAGAAGAATCAAACAAGAATCTAAGAAGAAGCTAAGAAGAATCAAAGAAGAATCAAAGAAGAATCTAAGAAGAATCAAAGAATGAACAAAGAAGAATCTAAGAAGAATAAAAAAAGAATCAAAGAAGAATCAAAGAATGAACAAAAAAGAATCTAAGAAGAATAAAAAAGAATCAAAGAAGAATCTAAGAAGAATCTAAGAAGAATCTAAGAAGAATCAAACAAGAATCTAAGAAGAAGCTAAGAAGAATCTAAGAAGAACCTAAGAAGAATCTAAGAAGAACCTAAGAAGAATCAAAGAAGAATCAAAAAAGAACCTAAGAAGAATCTAAGAAGAATAAAAAAAGAATCAAAGAAGAATCAAAGAATGAACAAAAAAGAATCTAAGAAAAATCAAAGAAGAATCTAAGAAGAATCAAACAAGAATCTAAGAAGAAGCTAAGAAGAATCTAAGAAGAACCTAAGAAGAATCTAAGAAGAACCTAAGAAGAATCAAAGAAGAATCAAAAAAGAACCTAAGAAGAACCTAAGAAGAATCAAAGAAGAATCAAAGAAGAATCTAAGAAGAATCAAAGAAGAATCTAAGAAGAATCTAAGAAAAATCAATGGATGATCACCTTCATTTCTAGCGTAGCCAACTGTCTTGCAATGGATGTGACTTCATCTTCTCTTATTGAACCCCTTCCACTACCACCGCCAGCTGTGTGAACAAAACAAGAAGAATAAGATCAAACTAAGGAGACAAAGCAGGCCTTTAGTGTAACCTCTATATATCGGATAACTATAAAGCTTGAGGTTATCGTTCGTTGCAAACAGGCTTATTACAGTACAAGATCAATATTCTATTTTAGAAAGGTGCCAACTAGCTAACAAATACAAGCTGAAATAAAGAATCTACATATAGAAATCAGTAGATTGCCACTATATAGTTTTTCATAGGGGTTTAAACACACACTACAGAAGAGCAATAGGCAGTGATACATGAGGTACTTTACACATGCTTACCTTTTTGGAGGTAGAATTCCAGCGAATGCTCAAGGCTGTGAGATCTTTCTTTCTCGGCTTGCAGTTGTTTCTTTAAACTCATTTCAACTTCTTCCAAGCGCTTCACCTCAAACTTTGGAGAAAAACAAAAACTATCAATGCACAATATCCCCATTACATGATATTTTGCTACAATTTAGACGTCTACGACAACTCAATCTAATTAACAAACGCCCCTTCCACAAAATTGTTTATAAAGATCAAGTATAGCTTCATGATACGTTTTCATTTGCCATCAACGCATACTAAACTAATAAAGGCCCAGGCGTCAATTCAAGACACTTAGAGTGAAAGCTCTATCAAGCCCCTCTCTCTGTTAAGCCCCCTCTATATTAGCCCCTCTCTCTATCAAAACCTCTTTCGAAACAAAATTTCAAACTAAACCATTGTCTCTATTAAGCTCCCTTTTCTCTTGAAAAAAGTTGATAATTCTGACGGTGATAAAATTGTAATTGATTGAACCATAAAAGTTCTAAGTAATTTTACAGTTATCTTACGCGAGGATTTCTCTAAGATCCCCCCACTTAAACCTCATAAATAAAATGAGTCCCCCCCCCCAACAGGATATTAATAGAGCTGTTACAGGATATAGCTGAATAACATACTCCAATAGCATCCTCTAGTGGGATCTTGAATATGACAAAACATAGTTAAACCATACCATACGGTATGAATTTCCAAAATTATCCACGCAATATCATAATTGAAACTCTACTGAATGGGAATGGAATGTGAAAGGACAGCACAATCTCCTACCTCTAGGTTTTCAACTGCGGTTGTTCTGCTGATCAGGGTGTTCTCCTTTTGCAACATATCCCTGTATTTCGCAGTCAACTCGTTGTATTGCCTATTAGCCAGTTGCAGTTCCATCTCAGGAACACTATTGTCTAACGCCTTTTGCAGGGCAGCTATCCTGTAATTTGCCATCTCCTATAGAGAATCCAAAACACACGCTAAACACGTTAATATGGCATGACAGTACAATAACTGTAGGATGTATCAAAGAAAGAGAGCATAGGGGCAAATGTCCACAGAACTTTAGCTTGAATAGGGTCTTCAAAAACTTTCGAATCTTGCGTAATTTCCTAAAAAACTGGGATTGGCAATAACAAAAGGCACTTTTAATTATCTTTGCCCCATGCCCTCAAAATCCTTTCTACAACCGGCTATGACAGTGGCAAGTAAAACGAATTACATTTCGACCACAACTCAGTTGCAGCAAGGAATGTTGGTAGAAAGTGCCTGGAAGTCTTACCTTATACCTGGTTAGATAACCAATTCGTTCTGTGATGGCATTTTCAACGGCAGTGATGTCCGTTTTGAGTTTGTTTCTCTCCTTTCTGAGATGTTCCTCGGACTCTTGTAGAATCGTGTACCGACGTGCCAATGACTTCTCGTTCACGCGTAGGACAGTCAGCTTTCTCGTGCACTCGGCCAGTGCGACCTTCTGTCGACTCGGGTCATGCTTCAAAGTGTCCAGCAAACGCTTAACAAAAGAAAGCATGCCACAGGGCTATTGTCGTCATGCATATACAAGTAATGTAGTGAGATAGAGGAAACACCTCGCAGAACAAATCTACGGAATGGAGCCTCCGTATAACGGACAGAACAAAAGCAATAACAAATGCCATTCCTCGTTGTGAAAAGACATTGACTGTATATAGACGTTCATTGTCGACTGTATATAGACGTTAATTGTGATAGCTTCTGGGGAGAAGAGATATTCCATAGAAGAGAGGTGTCCATTGTAAGGAGATGGAAATTGGGGAACTGCTTGTAAATGCAGGACCCACTTCTATTAGCACGCATTCATGAAAAAGCCTTACTTTATATTCCTGTATTCGGATCTGATCCTGGTCTCGTGCCAAGCGCAGGTCTGCGTTTTTGTCATGGAGTGTCTTCACCTCAGCTTCTCTCTGCTCTTTATCGTCGAGATATTGGGAATACAGAATGCTCTAAAATACAGAATAGCAGAATAGCAGAACAGCATAACCAAACTGATCGAGGAAAGAAATAGCACTGGATGTAAAAAACCAGGACCCGGCTCAAAGTCTAAACAAGCCACGTGACTGTTTCTCAGCATCGCTGGCCACCAATCAGCAAATGCCCCAGGCTTTTATTTAACTTAATAACAATCTTTATCCCCCGGGTTTCTAACCAGACATCAATTGAGTTTCACGTAGATTTCCTTCACAGACGGGGGTATTGTAAGATCAGCAAATCATTGTATTCTCTCTGAATGAATGCCGTTTCGCAGAATCTATCAGTGAAAATAGCTTATTCGAGGATAGGATATGAAGTGAAAAATCAAACAGCAAACTAACCTGTTGGTGCATGGCAACCGAGAATTTTCGTTTGTAAGCTTCGAGGCTTTCTTCGTATTCCTTTATCATCTCTTCTCTGTTTGCAAGCTCCTATCAAAGCAAAACAAAATCTTTACCTCCTGTAAAATAATTCCCCTTGCTTTGTTTATCAATGAAGTCAAAGGGACTTTACGGGGGGAGCAAATCAACTCATAGCTTCAATAAAAGCAAAGTAGTTTAACGTGTATAAACTTTTTTTATAAAAATGGGTTTATAAGAAAGTGGTGCTCGGCACTTCCGAGCTATATTGCATATATTGCTTTGAAAAAACTTTCGTATAAAAATCGTGTAGCAGAATATATGACCTCCTGGAAAAAATCAACCAACTGCATTTATCGGTAAGTATGATAGGCGTTTCGGGGGGTAGGGTAATCAAATACACTTGCCTGTAAAATTTGAATGAGAAATTCGTTCAAGCTGGCGATTACGTCAGCTGACGATGGGGTCATTCCCTCGGGCAGTTGCAACGGATTCAGTTTGATGATTCCCTGACCTAAATTGAATACGAAGAGAATAATATAGAACTTGATGTTGAGAGCGATGCAGCGTATAGTATTGATCGATTGAATAGAAAATTCACTACTCACCTGCATGCCGTAACAGCTCGACTTCTTTCTCCAACTCCGAGACCTGGATGGTCGCAGCAAAATAAAACGATATTGCGTTTATAAACTATGCTTCGTCATACAACACAATAATTAAACCTTGGGCATTTATTAATTTTATTGTCTCAGACGGAGCGTTAGAAAGGCATTAAAGCATTTACCGTAAATCCTCGAATAAGCCCACACCTCCGAATAAGCCCTCCCCTTGAATAAGCCCCCATCCTGATAATCATTTGCAAGGATATTGAGCCCAAGTTTCCAAACATTGAAGTTGTTTAGTGAATGTATTGCAAATAACAACAAGTTGGGACTTATTCGAAGATATACGGTATTAACTTCTTTTCTACCATGAAGAGGCGTTTAAAAGGGCCTTTATTCGCAATACCACACACTGATTCGATCTTAGGTCTCAAAAGAAGTGCATGCGCAGAAAGAGACAAATATACCTTTAGTTCTTTGCGTTGAATATCAGCGACCATAGTGTTAATTTGAGTTCTTGAATTCTTCAACTCTTCCCTTAGCTCTTCATTTCGTCCGCTTAGATTCTCTATCTACAATAATGAAAGCAAAAAATAGAATGCAGCAAATTGGGTATAAATTTACACTTAATAAGATATTTGAAATGCCTTGCAAAGAATTCTAAGATCCCAACGCCAAAATTAACGTCGCTAACGCTCATGCCCCTAAACACCCCACATACAATGGTCTGACTCGTGTGCCAAGCTTGGAATTGTAATGTGCTGATGAAATATGTAGTCCCTTGCTTACCTGTGATTTCAGCCCGATGTTTACGTCATATTGGCCAACAGCATTCCTGGACTCTATCATCTGTTTGAGAATAACAGAATGTTTATCAGTTCACTGGGAATGAAAGACCGAAAATAATAATAGAAAACAGAAGAAGAGAAAATAAAATGAAGATAAAAGGAGAATACTCAAGTTATATAAATAGAAGGCAATATAACAATAATGTAAGAATGATTCAACAATAATTAGAGCAATGTAGAATATTGCACGTCATCACTCATAAGGTGAAGGGTGCTTGCTTGCTGGTAGCAGTAACAAGGATGCTTGAATAAAAGACTCGTTCTCATGCAGAGGCCCTCGTGATTTGCAAATATTCCTTGCAGCAAAAACATTGCGCTCATACAGCCTTGTGTATGCGCTTGGACTCTCATCCTTTGTACGACCCTAGACTCTTGATCATTGCATTACCAGGAGCTCTAACGAGTATATAGCTCAAACTAAAATAGGGCCTGTATGTTGGATGTAACGAAAACGTAAAGAAATACTTAAAACGGTATGCGAGCAGTTATTAACGGCTAGTTGAATCTAATGCATAATGCACAGAAAAAAGTAGTGTCTTAACTGTATATACAGTAAAAACCAGCATATAAGAACCAATGAATTAAGAACCTTCAGTGTGATTTTGCTGCTCAAAACAATAGACGAAACAATAGCCTATTGTCTTGAAACAATAAGCAGGAAGGAAAATTTACAGGTCCTTATATGCGGGCTTTTACTGTAACTAAGCTTGATTATATATCATGTAATGTATCATAGGGGCCGGAGACGGAATGATTTCAAAGAAAATTTCGAACACTTACTGCGATTAGTTTCTCAAGTGCCGGAACGTTTATATCGACTTGACCACTTTCATCTGCAAAGAAACCGGGGCACATACAATAAACCGGCGTGATCTAACGACGGAATACTCCGAATAACATTACCAAGAAATTGCTTAATAGTGAGCGATAGATCAGCGCTATGCTCTACACTGGCCGTATGAAGGAGGGGTTTTCAATGAGCATAACTGCAGCTTGAATAGATACGAACCAGGTGCTATGAAAATAACGGTACTTACTTCCATTCAGACGGTTGTCTTTGATTGCTGCAAGGATTTCACGCAGACCTATCTCCAACTGTTTGTTCTCATCCTTGAGCTCCTGACAAAAGAAACAAATAGATGTAGTAAGATAACATGCGGCAGCATTATGTGTATCTGTGTATCATGTGTGTCCGCTCTTCAGAGTTGCCAATGGTAAAGATGGGTCAATACACAAAGATGCACAAAACTAAGGGTGTCTGCTTGTTTCATTAATAATCTTCAAAATGTTCGATTTGAAACTGAAGTTATTCTTAAGTTATTCCTAACCAACTAAGCACCTTTTTGTATACCTCGCTTGTCTATATGTTGTGTTTTATTATATACTCTTATCTTAATGTATCAAAAAATCTATATCCGCTTGAGTCTGCCTTTATTCTTACATTACTCTTACATGTTAGAGCGTTCGAACCTTGATATTTACATTAACTATATTCTTATGAAAATCATTATGCATTAAATAAAAAGGAATAGCATATGAAACTAATAGATAAAACGGAGTAGGACATAAAGCTCTTTCATACCTTATTCTCGCTTTCAAACTTTCCGAGTTGACCTTTCTGCTTTTCTGTTAGCGCTTCGAGCTTGGATTTCTCGTGCAAAACACTCTCTTGCAACTAAGAAAAAGAATTGATTAATGCAGATATTGTGTATCATAGGGCCATCGCGATATACAATGCCCTGGATACTGGTAAATAAACTTCTTGAATGTAGCTTTATATACCAGTTATAAAACATGTATGTCTAGATAATGCATTTCTTCCTCCTATGATATAGCTACATCTATCATCCAAACAAACTAACATGTAATGCCAAGAAATAGTTGCATCCATTGCCTTCCCATAGCTGTATATAGTGTCCAGAAATCTAAGATACCTAAATACGATATCTATATACACAATCAGAGGTCACACTCTGGCATATGGTAGCATTTATTCCTAGAATATAACAACAAACAGCGCCTGCCAAGACAGACGCACGCATTGCCCCAAACTGCTTTACCTTCACGGTATTAACATCAGCATGCATGTGTTGTAATACAACTGGTTTGATCACGGGTTCAGAGCTGAGCGCAGCCTCCTCCACAGCTTCCAAGTCCTCCGCCGTGATTCCAAGCTCGACAGCCCTGAAAAACACAACAACCGATTGTGCAAACTATGTTCAACGCTCAAAAGAACTGGTTGCTTCTCTGGTAGTAATACAGTAATACAATGCAGAGAAAGAAAAGATACCTCTCCCCGCGGTGCATGGCCTGTTTACGAAGCATTCTCTTCAACTGCAGCCTTTCCTCCTCCAATCTTTCGACCTGAAAATGAGTAAAGAATTAGTTGGCATGAAACGTCATTAGCTACTTCATAACAGAGTACGCAACGTGAAGCAAGCATTGCTCGCAGAAAGCCATTGAAACAATGCTCCGAATGACTGCAACTGATTAGCTTCTTACCAGGTACAGTTGTACCTGGAGAGGAGTATTACCTTTTTGAAGATTTAAACCAAATGTCTCGACATATCGAGCATTCTTCTATCCACATGAGCATACATTGAACTGATTTGACTCGGGTTTGCCTCGCAATAGCTCGATACATCGATAACTCGAATCTTTATAGTTGAAAACCTTGACAACTCGAAATCGTTATGGCTCAAACCCTTGATAACTCAAAGCCATGGTAGCTCAAAATCTTGAGGGCTTAAAATTCTAATAACTCGAGCCCTTGATAGCTCAAAGCCATGGTAGCTCAAAATCTTGATGGCTTAAAACACTAATAACTCGATCCCTTGATAGCTCAAAGCCATGGTAGCTCAAAATCTTGAGGGCTTAAAATTCTAATAACTCGATCCCTTGATAGCTCAAAGCCATGGTAGC
Source organism: Sanderia malayensis (assembly GCA_013076295.1). Classification (NCBI taxonomy): domain Eukaryota; kingdom Metazoa; phylum Cnidaria; class Scyphozoa; order Semaeostomeae; family Pelagiidae; genus Sanderia; species Sanderia malayensis. Next base: position 2,068,748 of record RQOL01000729.1, read on the forward strand.
TCAAAATCTTGAGGGCTTAAAATTCTAATAACTCGAGCCCTTGATAGCTCAAAGCCATGGTAGCTCAAAATCTTGATGGCTTAAAACACTAATAACTCGAGCCCTTGATAGCTCAAAGCCATGGTAGCTCAAAATCTTGAGGGCTTAAAATTCTAATAACTCGATCCCTTGATAGCTCAAAGCCATGGTAGCTCAAAATCTTGAGGGCTTAAAATTCTAATAACTCGATCCCTTGATAGCTCAAAGCCATGGTAGCTCAAAATCTTGAGGGCTTAAAATTCTAATAACTCGAGCCCTTGATAGCTCAAAGCCATGGTAGCTCAAAATCTTGAGGGCTTAAAATTCTAATAACTCGATCCCTTGATAGCTCAAAGCCATGGTAGCTCAAAATCTTGAGGGCTTAAAATTCTAATAACTCGATCCCTTGATAGCTCAAAGCCATGGTAGCTCAAAATCTTGAGGGCTTAAAATTCTAATAACTCGAGCCCTTGATAGCTCAAAGCCATGGTAGCTCAAAATCTTGAGGGCTTAAAATTCTAATAACTCGATCCCTTGATAGCTCAAAGCCATGGTAGCTCAAAATCTTGAGGGCTTAAAATTCTAATAACTCGAGCCCTTGATAGCTCAAAGCCATGGTAGCTCAAAATCTTGAGGGCTTAAAATTCTAATAACTCGAGCCCTTGATAGCTCAAAGCCATGGTAGCTCAAAATCTTGAGGGCTTAAAATCCTAATAACTCGAGCCCTTGACAGCTCAAAGCCATGATAGCTCAAAATCTTGAGGGCTTAAAATTCTAATAACTCGAGCCCTTGATAGCTCAAAGCCATGGTAGCTCAAAATCTTGAGGGCTTAAAATTCTAATAACTCGATCCCTTGATAGCTCAAAGCCATGGTAGCTCAAAATCTTGAGGGCTTAAAATTCTAATAACTCGATCCCTTGATAGCTCAAAGCCATGGTAGCTCAAAATCTTGAGGGCTTAAAATTCTAATAACTCGAGCCCTTGATAGCTCAAAGCCATGGTAGCTCAAAATCTTGACAGCTGAAAGCAATCCTTAATACGTTGAGTATATGCTTCTGCACTCAACTAACTCTAAAAATCATGCGCAGATCAAACCCACCTCTCTTGCAAGAGTCCTGTTTAGTGCCAATGCCTGTTCCTCTTTGATCTGCTTCTTTTTGCGCAAACTTCCCGCGTCCAGGGACAGTTTTGGATCCATTCCAAGCCTCTCTCTGAGTTCTTCGTTCTCGAGGCTGATGTCGTTCAGCTCCATTTGAGCGAGGTTGAGACTTTTTGTCAAATCTTCAATGTTTCTATGAAAACAATGAAAAAAATATTCATCTCGAATTTGGCTAACAAATATTCGAAACTTACTAATTAGAACCTTCTTATCATTTTGAGACAAGTTTCAGGTCTCTAGGACAGTTGGTTCAAAAGTTCACCTCCAGCAGTGGCTGCAAGAAGTCAATTACTTTATGTATACTCCATAAACGTTCAAAATCGCAAATCGAGAATTTGAAATAGACCAAAATTTGGCTAACAAATAATCGAAACATACTAATTATAACCTTCTGATCATTTTGAAACAAGTGTCAGCTCTCATCACTCCTACAAAAAGCATATGTGTGTATTTGACAATAGAAGTAAGTGAAATAAGTGAAATAACGCTTACTTGTCCCTGATTTTAATCTGGGTCCTGAATTCCTTGATTTCTTGTACGGCCTCTGGAAGGCCAAACTGTCCCTGCGCATGCGAAGAAGATAAAACATGGCATCATAGACGCTGCGTTGAACGCAACACGTGAATTGAAATGAGGAGAAACACGTGGTTTAAAAACAGATCGAGTTTGATGGTGCTTACCATTTCGTACTGCATCATTCTTGCTCGAAGATCGCTGATTACTTTGTCTTTCTCTATCACATCACTCTCAAGCTGTCAGAAATAAACAGCATATGAAAATGAAAAATCGTACAAATAGTTCATTGACATCCCCAAATACACCGTGCAAAAAATAAACCGTTCATACTTAGTAAGAGCTGAAATTTACTGTAAAAACTCTATTTCACCCCCCTCTCCAATAGCCCCTTTGAAATCTGTAACCGGCAGGGGGTTAAAGGGGGTTACAATTATACGTACTTTGACAACTGTTTCTTTTTCCTTCTGTGCCATCAATTGCTCTTGGTGTAAAGTTTGATTCAATGTGGCAATCTTTGATTGTTGCGAAATCGAGGGCCCGGTTTCTGTCCAGTAAAAAATATATACATTGGGATTCAAGAATCGCGAGAAAAATGTCTTTTTGGAGGAGTGTGTATCTCAATGCTAAAAGGTTTTTTATACTTCACTTCAGGATGTCTAGTGTTATGTCCTGTAAACTTGAAGTTGACCAAAAGATATCCTGAGAAATATTTTGAGCATTTGTATAAATATAAGTGAAAAAATATTTGTCAAACCTTTCTTGGATTTTTCTTGAACTTCTTCGATCTTCGCCGTGACCATTTTCATCTCTCTTGTGGCCTGAATACAAATAGAAATTAGATTGATATTTTTTAATATTGATATTATAACCATATAATTGCATGGTGTGCACTAATACGGAGGAATGAAAGGGGAATATATTTAAAATTGATATAAAACTTGCATCAAAATTTTAAATAAATCCTTGCATAAACTTACTCCTTCAAGGCTCTTTTTCAATTCTTTAATTTTTTCATCTTTCTCCTGGCAAGCCTAGCAGCATAACAAATAAAAACAAAATAATAAAATGAAAGAAAATAAGAAAAAATAATCTCGTCCCTAGGTGGGCTTGAACCACCAACCTTTCGGTTAACAGCCGAACGCGCTAACCGATTGCGCCATAGAGACGTTGCCACAGGTCGGGTCATTTCGCAAGTCTACAGTTGTTAGCTAGCAAAACAATCGGCCATAGCAAAAGATTTTTATCATACCATATTTAATTCTGTTATTAGGTTTTTATCCGTATCCATTCTTGCAGCTTGGAGTCGATTTTGAAGATCTGCCACAACTTTGTTTAGTTCTAGCAAGTCTTCATCTTTGCTTGCTAAAACAGCCTGGAAAATCAACACAGAATCATAGTCAAATGTCTCACAAAACATTATGAATCGTTAAAAATTACAATCTGTGCATATCAAAATCTTTTTCAAAAAATCTTTTCCAAAAAAATTTTAAAAATTCTTGATATACACTGAGACCATGCCGTGCGCAAAATAAATAAAAGTCCATGGACTCTTTTTTAAGATTGGAAATTTTACAGTTTCTTAATGATCCTTGAGTTTAGTGAGAGGCTTCTCAATTCTTTGGCCATCATAGTCCTGGATAATCCGTTTTCTTATAAAGAAAACGTGTATTTTACTTATATTGATGAACTATTGCGGAATTTTATGAATAAACATAGCTAAATTATTGCCACATTTCATGGAGTCAAAAAACTACCTTCCATTCTTCGACTTTCTTGTTGACGGCTGCCATAATTTCATCATCTGTGTCTTCTTTCGAATTGACTTGATGTTGAAGATCTTGCACCTACAAAAAACACACAATAGCTACTATACATCATCAATACTCCAAATGCACAACAAGTGGAACAAGAAGAAACCAAATACAGAAGTAAACTATAGATTTGTGTGAGAAACATTTCTTGATAAACGTCTAACTATATCATTGGCTCCTGAAAAGTTCGAGTTATCGGGAGACAATTATATATGTTCCTGGATTAAAGTCAACCTGAACCTCTACTAAACGTTATGTTCCTTGAATTAAAGTGTTCTATTTGTTACTATATATTATATCTATATTATCTATATGCTCCTTGGATAATGTGATTGAATACCTGAGCACGAAGAAGATCGCCTTCTTGTCTGTTTCTCTCAAGAAGCACATCTCTGTCTTCTAGAACATTCTGTAGAACATAGAAACAAGCATCAGTAAAAGAGAAGCAGAATAGCCAAAGACAACACTTGCAGCCCCGGCTGAGCAGAAATAGTGGCAAAACAATGGTCATTCATTCAATTCGAAAGGGTATTTTAAAGCGGAGAGCGTTAATTTCAAAGATCATTAAAAGGGAGTGTCTATTGGAGAGGGCGCTTGATAGAAAGGGGAGTTTATTGGAAGCATTGCAGCAATGGTCCTAATTGGTTCACCTGTAACTTTGCATGGTCATCGGCCATTTCATTCATGGCAATAGTTGCTTCTTCTAACTCCTTTCGTGCAATATTGACGTCCTTCTGGAGAGAGTCGTTCTCGTTTTGCAAGTCCTGTTAACAAAATCAAAATGATATAAGCATATAGTGCTTAATGATATACAAAAACAAAGTTTTCAACGTCTCAATGTTGTATTTTGGCATACAATAGCTGCAAAGTCTCAATGCAACTGGTCAATAGTAGCTTCAGAGATTAAGTTGACTAAATTACAAGACCTGGTAAGTTTACCAATGTGCAATTACACAGTTCTTTTATAAAAAATACGTTAACTTTTGCGAGTCTCAATGTCGTTCATTGTTATTTTTAAATTTCTACTGCCTTTGGCGATTTTAAGCCTCAGTATTCTTATTATTCTTATAAAAAAAGTTTGCACATGGATATTTGAATTGACTATCTAAAGTTGAAGCAACGCAGTTTAGTAAAGGTTCAGGCTAACAATAGTTAAAGGTTGCTCTATGGTTGGTGGATATACAGTAGCAGAAAAGAATCTCGCAAAAAATAATAACAATTACCCTGATTTCATCCAAGTAGCGAGACAGTTCCTTGTTCTTAATTGAAATCTGATCTTTCACTGTCATGTCTTCCCCTTTCCGTAGAATCTGGTTTTCTCTCTTCGGGGGAAAATAGTAAAACATTTCAAATAAAAAATCAAACACAACAGCAAAAATTCTATGCGAGGCCTCTTCAAACCAAAAATCAACAAATTCGGGAGGGCGCATGTTCAATGATTTCTGTTTACTAAAGATCTTACCAGAGATTCGAGTTGTCTTTGAAAATCTTTGATGTTGTTCCTGAGACGATCCCCCTGGAAAAGAAAATCATAACCCACAGTCAACTACATATAAACACACTAAGATGCTTCTGGCAAATCTATGATACGGCATGTAGACGACAAAGGTACTTATCATCAGATATTCCACGCAATACCAATGGTAACAGTAAAACCTCATCAGGTCGACCATCAATAAAGTCGAGCTACACTATAGCAATCTGTTATCAGTCACTATTATCAGTCTCCTTTGGTACTTATATTACTTCAGGTATGCTGAAGTTATTACGCTTGAGTGTTCGAAACCCCGTTAGTTCAAACAATGTTCTGCTTCCTTTGGATGTGTTCGACATCTGTGTGTTAAACGATGGCATGTGGACATACTGTTATCAAACAAGAATGACGTAACTTACTTCTCGTTTCAACTCCGTGTTCTTTGACTCGACCTCTTTGTACTGTTTTGCTAACTACATGGATGAAGAAAGTAGAAACTAAGAATACAAATAATTGACAGATATACAAGTGCATTAGGAATCAATTAGATACACATTTATCTATACACGCCTCAGCGAACACAATGAACTATAAATTCCTCTATTTCAATCAATATTTTAAACATCTTAGCTTAAAACTATCAAAAATATCCTCGAAAAATGAGCACTGAGTAACGGTCCAGCAACTTGCTTCTTAATCAAAAAAATCGTGAAAACAATAAGAGATTTCGATAAGTTAAATGTCAATCATTAGTAACTAGTTTATAAATATTAGAAATCTTATAAATAATCAAGATGCTTCGTTTGCAGTAAAACCAACTGGTTCTCGTGGTGTATTTACATATATGTAGATTGAGGTAAATGCAAAACACTTGCTGCATACATAATACAATGCAATAATGCAAAATATATAGCTCATCATTGTTACCTTGTCGCTATTGTCTTGTTCTTTGACAAGCTTTCGTTCCAATTCTTCTAGCTCTTTCTCTGCAGACTGCAAGAAATTATATCAGCATTAAAAAAGAACTGTCATTTCAAGCCTAAACAGAGCTCCATACTTATTTTAACATCTAGCAATTCATCCAAATAAAGTAAGCAAATCAACACCACCTCATATTTGTTTTGTAATTGCTCTAATTCAGCTTTCATGAATCTGTCATCAGTACCTGTATACTTCTACAACCAGAAAATTAATTGACAATTGATTACCAATGCAAAATATCTAATAAAGATGCAAATCTTTGCAAAATAGATCTGCATGTTTAGCTCTTGCTACACATACTTCTCAGAGAGTGTTGCATCTTTTTTCAATAGATAGCTACATAAACATCCCAGGTATAGCAGCATACATTACCTAATTGCATCTGTGTTAATTTCTGAGAATTTCATGCACACAGTGTTTACACTTTGCTGCATATGTTGAAGAGATATTGCCTTATAAACTCTACACTAATTGTTGCACATTTTGCCCGGACATATCAGCATAGAGTGCCTGCCAATTTCTGCATACAGCTAACAATAAATATAGCTGCATATCGTGCATAGAAAGGTTACACACTAGTTAATAAAGTAGACAAAATCAGAAGTAACCTCTCTTACCTTGTAGTGAGCAAGATCTTTTTGTAGCGCATCAATTTCTGCCATCAGATCAGTTTCTTTAAACAGAAAATAAAAAGAGTTAAAAAAAACACATCAAATCGACAATATACGATACTAAATAATACAACACATTTTCTAGAGTACATTGTAGGGGTTTACACCAACTGGAAACCTAGAGATTACTTGTCGGCAGTCTATGACCCCAGAAGGAGTATTAGGCAAAAGTGACTAAAAGTGAACTAGTGGGATTCCTAGAAATATTGAGTAGAATGGTCAGCTCTTCGATAACTTGCGGATTTTCCATCAATTTGAAGTTTTACTAAAAATCTTAAAATCTGAGTGGCATAGAGGAAAATAGAAGCTTTAATAACTGACAAAATTGATTTCAACCTTTTGTTCTTGCTTCATCCATGACATTTTCCAGCTCATTAAATGTTTCCTTATACTGAATATTCTTCACCTAATGCAATTAAAGAATTCAATCATTAAAAAACTGCCCAATAACTATCATCAACGTTTCTAAGATACTTAAAAACATTAAAATAGAATCTCGAGAAATGATGTCATCCATATGTGTCACAACCCCCCTGCCAAGGATGGTGCCTTGAATACTTTGTGTATTCAATATTCAGCTTTAAGTTTGAAAAAGGTGAGCAGAGTGTGAATAAAGTAACAATACCTTCATTACACCTTGGGTTACTTTGAACAACTGTACCATTTTAACAGCATCTGTAGCCTCTTGGCTGCCAGGGAATACTTCAACCTAAAAGGGGTGAAATCAAAGCTTGATGTATTAATAAAGTTTTATCTCACTCAACTCACGGGACTACAATAGGTCACAACACAACATGAGAGAAAATGCCCCGCCCCCTATGTCGATATGTATGATAGTGACCCGCCCCCTTTAAAAACGTATATTAAATGTTCTTGCACAAAATATTGACACATTAATAACCGAATACGTTTGTAATACTTGCAATACCCAGCGTCTGCTTTTTAGCCATGCAGCAAGAGGGCAAAGCAGGCCATATTCTTCCAGCCTGTAAAACTTACCTCTGCCAAATTATGAAATAATCTTTCAGCATATTCTTCGTCAGTTTCCAACAAAGGAATATCCACTGATAATATCTGGTCCCAATCGATTTGTGGGGCCATTCTGATTGAGAAAAAGAGCTCCTCAATGCGAGGTAAACATAACTTGTACAAAATGGATATACAAAACAATATTAAGTTTAGGTATTTAGGCCGTCGCGCCGTTGACTTAACATACAACAACAACCACCATGAACATGACGTCACTGATAAAATTCTGCAAAGAAACGCAAGCTGCAAAGAAAAATTTTGAACAATAAATTTGTTATTTTGTTTTGTTAACCGCCAGCCTATGGGTATATAAACAATGCCACAGTTGATTTTTTTTAATGATGTAGAACGGGAAAAATATAAATTAATAAAAGCATGTGACCTTAACCGCGCTCAAAGTTCAATGCAGCGCAGTGCAACCTGACCACAAGCGACTTAAAAAAGATCGAAAATTCGTCCACAAGCCTGTGCTGAAAAGCTGGAGAGATTTCAAATCATGCATTTATTTGTTTCTCAAACACGCGTTACTTGTAATCATAAGCAAACATGTGCATATTGCCTGGTATTAACAAATTTCAAGTTCACGAAAATAGGCAGTGGAACAAACACGATTCTTGTTTTGACTTCATGGCCGTTTTCTCATTTGCTGCATCTGGGAAACTGGTATTTGTTATTTTCTGCAGTTAATGAAGGCAATTAGCCAGGAGTTTCTCTCGGGTCGGGGTAGGCATAGAATGGGGGCAAAAATAAATGTGAACAGATACTTTCAGTACAACTCCTGTGACTTGCCTTTAATTAGAAAAATTTGAAGGCACTAAATACACAATTGAAGGGCTTTGCTTTCATTCGCACACTTTCAAGTTATAAAAACGAAAATAGAATTAAATAGTCTCAAAACAGTTACATATATAGTTAATTAATAACAATTAAAGTTAGCAACAAATACATTAATTCAGGGGAACTTTTTAATTCGATTTATTCTTAGCAATCGCTTAGTAATAAAACGCTGTTGTTAGGACTAGTAAAGTATTAATAAATAAACAATAACTAACAAAAAAACTATGGCACATTATTAGTGTGTTAGGAAGAAGCTATTTATAGCAAGACAGGATATTATATTATTAAACGAACTTAGCGAAGTCAAGACGAATAAATAAGCAAATAAAATTGTAATTTAATTAATTCTTATCACTTTCTAACTAACTCTAAAAGATAAACTGATTCCTGAACTAAACAATCAAGCATTGGAAATCGAAAATTATCAACACGAAAAGCAGTTATTCCTTTGCCTTTACCCCCGTCAAACAAAGTTTTTCAATAGAATTTCACATAGTTTGTTAATTAAATTTCCGGGGGGTCATAGTCTCATGAACTCACTGCAGTTTTCGTGTCACTACACATGGACATTGCTTTGCACTTACAGATATTTCAGTGACGGAAATTTCGGTATTACTCTACAATTTATCAAATACAATTGAAACAACGATAAATACTAATTTTCGATTTATATTTATACGGAAGTTTACTTGTCCATAACATTATCTATTCACATGTATATATATGTAACAGCAAAAACGCACGCGATACATGACAGGACACGACAGGACAGGACACGACTACGACCGACCAAGACACAGACAGCCTCTTAGTGTAGAATCCTCTAGTATATAATCTCCTTTACTGCAATGTACTTCTCGTGTATGTGCTATCATTTATTCGCATATAGAAAATTGATAAAATTAGACCCATGTCAGTATGATAGTTTTCGAAGATGTATCAATAACTTATTCACGATAATTCCGTTGCAAGACGTATCAAAATGCTATGACAAACTAATTTAGTCCAGTGTAGCTATGCATAAACTTACTGTACAACAATCAAGATAAAATTATTCTTAACTTTACCCGCACGCCTCTCGCTCTCTCTCCCTCCCACTCTCTTCAGTCACGTGTATTTTTATATCGGTTCGAAATCAATTTTTGATTTCTCCGCACCTTGACGGTGATCATCATCTCCGTCGAAATCCTCCTCCAGTGGCGTGGTTGACATGTCCTTGTAGTACATAATGTGATGCCGTCCTTGTCGCTTGGAGCGGTAATACCAAACGCCGGCGGCCACACCGAGAATCATGACCAACAAAGATAGTGTTATGCCAATCACAAGGCCAACAGAACTGCTTGTGCTATCTATAATTAAACCAGAAAGCGATGTGATTAAAATAAGAATACAACAACAGTTTATGGCCATATGTGCAATATACGCCTACAATGACATTGCATCTGTAATTCCTGCATATTACTTCCAATAACTCCTTTACTATTTGTCTCTGTATTGTCAATTGTATTCTATGTATTATACATCGTAATTGTTTCTATGTATCATTCTATAGCTTCCTATATCATTGCTAATGTCTGAGAATGCTTCTATGCGTTCCTATGTGGTTCCGTTGGTTCCCATGTGTTCTTACAAGTATCAACAAGCTTGCATATGTTTCGACAGGTTCCTTACACATGTATATAACTACATATATAACCGGCAAACATATAGATACATAGATGCATGCATACACATATATAAAAAACGTGAATATAATCAAGATAATACCTCCTTTATCCTTGTTACTCTTCAGTCTATTCGGAATCACATTGGGGTGGTCTGTACCCTTACCATCTGGTATGTCATTGCCCTGTGTACTTTTCTGCAATGAACAAATATATATATATTTACACAAAGTAATAGCAACAGTAATAATAATCATCATAATCATTATTATCACCAGCATCATGAGTCAGTCACGCGGTCAATTAAAAATGTAATCAAAGGATGGTCACAAGATTGGATTTAGATAAAAAATAATAACGTTCAAATAATAACATGTTTGATTTGAATCAATTCAATGCAAATAAAAGCGGTTGGGTTACCATTATCAAGGATTTTATCTACCGCTTATCTCCCCCTCCTTTGACAATTAAGAACTTTTAACAACAGATAAAGGACCATTAAGGTTGAGAATTATATAACCAAGTAGGTTAATTCATATCGAAATCATGGAATTCGACTTCATTTCATGAGAAGGTTTTGAACTACAGCCGTTCACGAGTTCGAATATATTGTGAAAAATTGTAATCGTATTGCAGTTAACTGTTGAACAATTTATCAACAGTTGTAAATGCCTACTGTTGATTTTGCTGGAATCTATTAGTCTAACAACGCACCTTCTCTGCACCGCAAGCTAATGAAACCATAAGTGATGTGAATTACTTTCGGGTCGAGGCGGATATGTGGCCATAAATTGCCGAGATTAAAACCCAAAAAATTTGGAATTTTCGAGATTAAACCTGAGAAGCTTGGAATTCTCGAGATTAAAACTCATATCGTTGGAATTTATCGAGATTAAAACTAAGGAAATTGGAATTTTTATCGGAAAACTGATGCATTGGTTTTGTGAGCCTGCTTCGTGATTGACTCAATGCGTCATGTTTGTGTCTGAAATAGACGCACATTGTGATTGCGATGCCTAAAAACAAGCCTAAAAATAACCAACTTGAAATCGAAAGCTACCGTCAACTGTCTAATTCGAACACCCTAGGGAAGTGTGAAAATGTTCGAATTACAGAAAGTTCGAATTATGGAGGTTTGTTTTATAAGAATTGGTTCATTAGTGATCCTTGAAGGGACAGAGAAGTTCGTTCGAATTAGAAAGAGTTCAAATTACACGAACTATGCAGATTTGACTGTAAGTACCACAGCAACATTGTCATAAAGAGCAAGCATTACCAAACAATTCTTATGCGAAGTTTTCCCTTCATGACGATAAACAAAATAATTCAACACACGTCATACCTTAGTATTTGGTTTGGGCGTAGATGACGTAGAAGGTATTTTGTCTGATGGACGAACAGTCTTGTTATCGGTTGGTCGCCCTGTTGGCTTAGTGCTGGGTGCCCTGGTCGTAGATCGAGTTGGAGTAGTAACAGTTGCTCTCGGTGCTCTTGTTATGGGGGTTCCGGTGCATGTCTTCTGGTCGGCTTGTAGGTACATTCCTCTTGGACACTTGCACGAAAAGCGACTAGATTTCTTTGGTGCAATCAAACAGAGGTGAGTGCAGCCGCCATTGTTCGTACCACACGGGTTGGTTCCTAAAAGGGAACTCATAGTCATAATATATGTATACTCAAAACTATAGAGTAGGAAAAGTCTAACAAACTCATCTCGACAATCCTGGTTCGTGATTGACTCGCTCTTAGGGAGATACTGTTTTAAACTCTGTACACTTTACGCTCCACATATCTGTATTGAACAATTTAGCATGGGCAAACCAAAATACTGACTCCACATATTTGAAAACTGCATGCATTTATATATTTATATGCACATACTACAATCGTGCTCTAAATACAGTGGAAGAACTTTGTTTCTTCTATTTCCCATAAAAATAGAAGAAACAAAACTCTATTGTGTTGCAAAAATACGTTGGACAAAAAATTCTCTGAAGTTTCCAATAGAATCGGTTGTCTTCACAATCAAACAAACAATAGCATATTGTGTTTGGACAATAGAAGAAACAATAGCATATTGTGTTTGGACAATAGACTGGATGCGACATCTACACATTTTTACACGCCGGTCTTTACTGCACACACTCACACACACGAAAGAAGGGCAAACACATATTAAACATCAATAACCTACCGGCTGGTTGTACAGCTGAATGCAGAGCCTTAATACCCATCGGTGCCATATGGCCATGGCTGACTTGTTGGATGTTCAGGGGCTTTGAGAACTTCTCAGCCTTTCTGATTCCATTGGTCTTCCAGTCAGTCCAATATATGTAGTCTTCGAAGCTAACTATGGCGAAAGGGAAATTAATTCCGGAGTGTGCGAGCAGCACCCTGTTTGTGCCATCCATGTTGGCCACCTCGAGTCTTTTCAGCTTCGAATCAATCCAGTACATCTTGTTCTCGGCATAGTCCAACGTTAGACCATTAGGCCAGACAATATTAGTGTTTATGAGTTCTTGTCTCGTAGTCTTGTCTCCATCCATGGATATTCTCTCAATTGCTGGTTTCCTTCCCCAGTCGCTCCAGTAGAGATACCTTTATGAACAAATCATAAATTATTATCAATAGTCTCATGTATAGAGTAGCAGAGACCTTCAAGACATGGTCTCCACATGGAAACTGTAGACACATTACATTACGTTCCACCAGTGCCTCGCTCGTAACTCGCTTAACACAAGGGCGCAATGTAGTGAGCGAGCTAACCAAGCGAGCAAAACGAGCGAGGCACAGGGATGCAATGTAGTGAATCTATAGAAACTGTAAGATACAATAATATCTCCATACAAATTACATAAATAGTCATTGCGCCATGGTCTCATAATGAGCTCAATGATGATGAGAGCTCAAATAACGAAGATCTCACTCATACAAAGATTGATGAGTGATCTGAAGGTTTCAAGACTTCTCTCATCATCATTGCGTCATGGTCTCCACTACTTCATTGCTTTCTCGTTATTTCCCTCTCATTTCAACTTTCAAGATCTCCTTGTTACAAAGTTACATGACTTTGGTAGATCCCCACTTACCCTCCATTCGGATCACAAGCGATCGCTCTCGGCTGCCCGTGATCGACGATATCGAGAAACTCCATGTTATGAGATCCGTCCAACTCGGCAACTTCGATTTTCTTCAGTCCAGTGTCGGTCCAGTAGATTTTCTTGCCAATCCAATCGACCGCCAAACCGTCCGGCGTGTGCAAATCCTTAATGAGCAGCTCGGTGCTATCGTACTTATCAAGCCGGGCACGTTTGATCACCTCTTCGCGCACGTCTGTCCAGTAAACGTAGTTGTTGGCAACGTCGAGGTCCAGCCCGACGATTCCCTTCATGCCCCCGGCAATGAGACGGTAATCCGAGCCATCCAGTTTGTAACTGCGTATATCGAAATGGTTGCCAAATATCAGGCGGGGGGTTGCACCTACAAACATTGACAGAAGGTCTTGAGAAATCCAAAATTGTTCACTACTATTCGATAGAAAACAAAATGTCCTTAAAATATATAGATCCACCCCATCCCCCAATTCAATGTTGTAATTTCTGATGACCAGGTGTATCAGGGAGTGCCAAAAAACACTTCCCAACATCCTCAGCATTAGATAGGGGAGGGGGTTAGATTTTTTTCAGTGCATATCAGAAATTATGCGGCGAAAAATATGTCTCACACGTTATGGCGAGGATTGTAGAATATAAAACAGTCAAATTAAACAGTTGCAATTGATCGACATATAACACCTGCCATCCAATACAAATATATACGAAGACTGTGTGTCGGCTTCCCGTAAGAGTGCTCGATACATTGAAGTGGAGCTAGACATAGTTTAGACATAGTTCGGCACTCCTTTCTCCTTTGTACATATATACGTATATACACATATATATATACATATACATATTTATATATATAATCAATCCAGCACTTGCTTGATAAGAAGCAAGTACAGCAACAATTAACGCCTACCTCCTGCTTTGCATGTTTTGTGATTTGTTTCAAGGACGTAGCCGGTTGCGCAGGAGCACTTGAATGATCCTTTCTCGTTCGTGCAAATCTGGTGACAACTGCCATAGATAGAACACTCGTTCAAGTCTGCAACAGAAGGCAAAAATCAACGTTAAACCAACAGTCGAATCAGTAAACAGCCAATGCACCGAAGTACGATACAGTAAAAACCGGCATGTAGGAACCTGTAAATTTCCATCCAGCCTATTGTTCCAAGACAATAGGCTATTGTTTCTTCTATTGTTTTGAGCAGAGATATCACCCAGAAGGTTCTTAATCCATTGGTTCTTACATGCGGGTTTCTACGATAATACAGTTTGCCATCGAGGTCTTACCTTCGCAAGTATGCATGTCAGATTGCAGGGCAAAACCAGGTAAGCACGTGCATTTGTAGCCAATCTTTAAATCAGTGCAATTGTGCGAGCAATGGGCGTTGTGATCCACACACTCGTTTATAACTGAAAATAACAATTGGAAAATTCACAGCATTGCATAAATATCATGTTCCATTCGTGTTCTATATTCCTAAACCTGAATGTGCTCTAGCGGGTGGTCGTAGGTCGAGGAACCCTGAATCGTTTGTAAAGCTGTTTACAGGTACGAACAACAAGAATATGCCAGATACCGAGATTACTCTATTAAGCGAGGCGTTTAATTGTTTTTATATAAATATTAGGGGCTTTTATTAGATGGAAACGTCGATAAGAAGTGGGCGTTTAATAGATGATATAGCTTGAAGTAGAAAAGCTTGTGAAACAAGCTGGGGTGTGGGGTACAGTAAACACCTGTGTATCAGAACAAGAATGTTGCATCCGGCCTTTTATTCAAACACAATAGCTTATTGTTTCTTCTATTGCTTTGGGCAGAGATATCAGCCCGGAGGCTCTTATATTACAAGGTCCTTTTTGCAGGCTTCTACAGCTTCGCGAATCTCAAGGATGACGTAAAAAGGATATGCTATGACACTGCAAGTACGAATAAACATTGGCCACTGTGGTAAAATGGCAGGAGAGAAATAGGCCACTGACGTCTCTTAAACGGTATACCTGGTAGGAACAACATTTAGTAAAGCTAGGAGAAACAACATTTAATTGGGCTGTATTGTCTCTATTATAGTAAAGCTAGGAGGAACAACATTTAATTCAGATCGTGTGCACAACTTGGTAAAAAAAACTCACAGCAGTTGGCTGGTTCATCTGATCCATCGGGACATTCCTTTACTTTGTTGCATACCTTTGACTTGGGGATGCATTTCGTAGCAGAGCAATTGAAATGCTCCGATGTACAGGCAACAGGAGTGGTATCTGTGAAAACAATCACGACTGATTATGATCATGCCAGAATTGTACTGCTATAGTCAAACTACAGTCAACTCTGTCCAATTCGAACATCCTGGGGAAGCGTAAAAATGTTCGAATTACAAAAAGTTCGGATTATAGATGTTTGTTTTATAAGAATTGGTTCATTAGTGATCTTTGAAGGGACAGAGAATTTCGTTCCGATTAGATAGAGTTCTAATTACACGAGTTCGAAGAATGCATACATGACTGTAAACTAAGTTTGGGGTTTTTAACCTTGCCATTTAATTTTATCGTATACTTTGCAAACTTGGTTACTTTAACAGGACCTCTAGTGAGATGCAGTAAGATCTTCACTGAAAAGGTTATCATGCGTCTCCGTACAGTATCTTTAGTTATCTGGTTTTGCGAAATAGCTGTTTTGTTATCTGGTTTGACGAAATAGCTGTTCGTTTGAGCATGATGAAACTTACCGCAACCTGATTCGTCTGAGCCATCATTACAATTCTGTTTGCCGTCGCATTTCTCTGTCTTCTCGTAGCACTGTCGTCCGCTTGCACAGGTGAGCTGCGTGGAAGGGCAGTTCACTCGATCTACAACAGCAACAACAACGTAACGTTGACAACAAATTAACATGAAGTAATGGACAGTTGGGTGTTGATGCAATCGGCAGAGACACTTGGCAACAAACGTGGCTTTTCAACAGCACATACGTCGTTCGGAATCAGTTGAATTTAACATTTAAAAGAACTTAGCAACATTCGCATCAGATCAACATATTTTTGGAGCCTCTGTTAACGAACACTTCCAAACAATGGGCAAAAACCCAGTCCCAAAACTTAAAATTGGTCATCTATTTGCAAAAGTAACATCTATGCAAGAAGGACACCTCCTTACAAGGGACAAAGTCATCCACCCCAGAGATGTAGGCTATATGGAGCATCCACTGCAATTTACCCTAATAAATACGCAATGAATATAGCATAAGACATGCATGCATACCACAATTGCGTTCATCGGAGCCATCCGAGCAATCCTTGTCGCCATCGCATCTCCACGAGTTCAAAATGCAGTGCGCATTTCCGCAGCGCCAGAAATCAGAAGGACACGTGACAGGCGCCTTGGTTGAAATGGAGCCGCACTGGGCTTCGTCGCTCTTGTCGGTACAGTCAGCGTCTCCATCGCATTTCCATTTTGCCGGTATGCAGTGGCCATTTCCGCAACGAAAGTCACTAGCGCTGCACGTGGACGGACCTGCAGACGAGACAATGCGAAGGAGCCTCAATCGAAGTCTATTAGTTGAAGCGACGACAAAGCAATGAAGTGTGAACAATAGACGATTGAAGATAAAAGCTAAATACCAAATACAAGACGTTCTAATCTCGACTTAGTCACACAAATATACACAGTGTTCTCATGATCGCGTGTGTGCAGAAGAATTTCAAGCAGAAAATACTCGACCATAGTTTTGACTGCATTGCGTCCGCTAGCTCTCGATTATAGTGTCAACTGCACTGGGTCTACTAAGCGCCCCCCGGCGCTTGCAGAAGAGCCTGAGAATTCTTCCGAGATGTATGCTGAAGCCCTGTGCTGGGTCTACTAAACGCCCCCGGCGCCTGCTGAAGAAACTAATAATTCTTCCGAGATGTATGCTGAAGCCCTGTGCTACGATAATATAAACGCAGCGAGCGTTTAATTGAATAAATTTCTCTTACCACAACTTTTGTTCTCGTCACTGGAGTCTCCGCAATCGTTGTCTCCATCGCAAACCCATCGATTCGTGATGCAGTTACCATTTGCGCATTGGAATTCGTCTGCACTGCACTTTGCATTGCCTTTGTGGGCAAAAACAAAAGAAATATTTGATTAGCTTTGGAAATGACAGCACTGGAATAAAATCTCAGTTGTGGAGATCAGTGAAGAATCACAAATAACTATCATCAGTATAATGATAGTTATTTGTGATACAAATCATTATACTAATGATAGGCATCACACATAGTCAATGAATCATAATCATAATCAACATAATCAGAAGCATCATAATCATATTTGAAAGAAAAATAAGAAGGCTTACCGCAGTTTTGTTCGTCGCTTCCATCGCCACAATCGTCCTGCTTGTCGCACTTCCATCGTGCTGGTAGACACCGCGAATTGTTGCATCTGAAATAGTTCGGTGCACACGTCGCCGACAAAGTAGTGTCTACAAAAAATAAATAGGAAGTGTATAAATTTGTAATGTGTACTCAGTAGATGATAAATATGAAAAAAGACTCAATAGCATGCATAGTAGCATAAACAATAGCATAAAAAGGTGCGCTCGTTAGCACTGTGTACTAACTCCTGCTTTGCACGTGCAGCATTAGAAGTATGTTCAGTAACATATAAAGGTATATTTAATAGTATATAAAGATGTTTTCAGTAATAGATAAAGTGTACTACATAACATTGCATGCTTGGCGGTATATACAGTAGCATACATAAATAAATATATAGAAAGTAATAATAATGATAATTGTCTTACTGCATGAGCCTTCGTCTGAATTGTCTCCACAGTCATTGTCGCCATCGCAAACCCATTTCACCGGAATGCATTTCGAGTTGGTGCATTTAAATTCTCCAGTTGGCTCGCAGGTTGTTGGTGCTAAGGAGAAATGAAGCGATCATTACGGAGACAAGTCAGTATAGATTTGGTTAAAGCTTGGAGTAGTGTACCTGGGCAGGAGAGTATAATGCAACGAACATACATAATGCATTAAGCAAGCATAAGTTGTTCATAAAGGCTTCTACTTAAAGGTAGAGAAGTTATAGCAAATAGTGCGGGTTCGACCTGGGATAAGTTTCAAAATGCAGTGCAAAAGAAGAATTGGAACGAGGCTGGGTTATTGTTCGATAAGAGCATGCGCACGCGAGTATAAAAAACATCAAACGGCGCCAAAGAATTCAGATTTTGATGGCGTTGTACGACTGACCTAGTTTTATCCCATGTCAGCGCTTACATTACACGCCACAAGTAACTCGGGTTAAAGTAACTCGGGTTAACGTAGCTTGGGTTAAAGTAACTCGGTTTAGTTTGTGCAATTTAAATATGACTTTAAATAAATAGAATTGCAGAATAACCGAAATTAATACTTACGACAGCCATCTTCGTCGGAGCCATCTGAACAATCGTTGTCACCGTCGCATTTCCAACCAATTGGTATACACTTCAACGACTTACATTTGAACTGACCAGCGGCACACTTGAACACCTCACTCTCCGCGGTAGAAAACCCTGCAAAAAGCAAAAACCACGCATCAATATAAAGTTTTCAAGTGAATATCATTTTAGTTTTAATATATACAATGTATTTATAATAAAGGGCCATTTCGGCCTAGGGATCTAAGAAAGAAATAACAATAATAACACATTGGGAGAAAGGGAGGGACGAAGATGCGCTGCGCAGAGGGCAAGACGTGTGTAGGATGACGTAATGACGAGGGTACTATTTTCGAATGTATAGAATCACAAATAAATACAAAGTAATGATAAACAAGTCACATAAATATGAATATAGAAGGGGCAGAATTGTGAATTGAAAAATGCAAATAATACAAAAGCGAGAGAAAAAGAGAATACAAACATTGTGAATTGTTTTATTTCGAAACAGGTAGTAATTAGGTGCTGTGGTAAGATGTACGAAATGTATTATATCCACGTTTAATCGTTCATGGTAGTTGTGACGCATTAAAGTCGCTAAAGTGCAAGGCATGCAGTTTCAGATCAAATACTCTTGAAAACATGCAGAATTTAGCATAATCGAAATTTTACTTACATCAAACGGAATGTTAAGACGTATTAACAACATCTGAGATAACCTTTTAGCCTGGCTAAATCTGATAAAGACATATTCAACAGAGTTTAATGGTTAGTAGAGATGCTAATAGAGCGAAGAAATTTTCGGAAGTTTTTATGCTCCTCTGAAGAAACGTCGTGGAAGGCTAAATCTGATAAGATATATTTAACAGAGTTTAATGGTTAGTAGAGATGCTAATAGAGCGGATAAATTTTCGGAAGTTTTTATGCTCCTAATGAAGAAGCGTCGTGGAATGCGCGAAAGATAAGCAACGCAGGCCTTCGACCTCACTTCCAGTATTCGCCTCGGTCGGGTGACTCTCCTCAACTGATACATGGCCATAGAGATAGGATATAAGATAATCTAGAGGGCTAACGGCCGATACTCCCTAGACTCATTACATTACGTCCCAGTGGCTCGCTCGTAACTCGCTCAACACAAGGGACTTATGGACTTACTGTTCAAAAACTGGAAAAAAATGTGCCGCCTCGCTCTGATGTAATGCTACAAGATTAAAACTTGGAATTTGGAAAATTGCTGGGGACGCGAAAATGTCAATATTTTGCTTTGTTTGCCGCTTCTAAATAAGTTTTCATATTCTTTGAAAAGAAAGATGTAAATGGTTGCATGTCGATGGTTTTTTATTTGGAAGTATAGAAACAGTAAGTTTAATTTTTCGTTTTTAGTTCTTGTTGGATTTTGCAAATTACCAGCGGTTGCGGTTGATTGATTTGATTTCATGTTAAACATGTTTAGGCCTTTGACGAGCCGGCCAATTAATTTTTGGGTTATTTTATGAACAATGAAAAGTAATTATATTCATTGTTACATTCACAGATTAAATCCCAGATGCATGGTCAGCTGAAGGACGAATGGCTAGTATTTATCAGTAAATTAACAAACTTTAATGAACTATAATTTCTAACTTTACCTTTGGTTTATACTGAATTGGAAGAAGAAACTTTGATAGGTGAATTCAATATTTGCTTTGAATTAATGTGAGAAATTATTTTGAATTTTGACGTGCATGTAACTAAAGAAAAATTGTTCTTATTAATCAGATTATTAGTATAAAATATCATATGTAACAAAACATGACATGCTTTCTTTATTGGTGGTGAATCCACGCAAGTTGTCAAATTCTGTGTTGTTTTTCATAATCATGAATACAACAAGTCCTACCTAATGAAATGCGATTATCAAACGAAAAACAGTTTTTACATTAACTTTTACGCGACCCATATACAAAAACATACAATTGATGAAAACTTTTTTGTCAACATGCGCCTTTGAGCCGTGGGGATAAATGGCGCAATATAAATGCCTTTTATTATTTATTATTATTATAACATTTCTCGGAAAAGCACGAAAATTTATTGAGTTTACACTCTTTTTAACTTTTCTCACAGCTTCGGCAATTTCCCGCCATTTGGTGTTGAATTAAAAATTGACGCCACGCCACTTTTTATAGTCCAGATTGGTCCGTTAAATATTGAGTTAAACCTCATTTTTCTTGGCCTAAATTGTGGTTGAACGTGATTGGTCAAAGTAAACAATAGCCATTGTCTAAAACCTAAATCCTGCAATCTGATTGGAGCGACAAAAATTTGTCGCCAGAGAAGATTTTTTCCACTTTTTGACCTGGAAGTCCATAAGTCCCTCAAACGAGCGAGTAAAAACGAGCGAGGCACAGGGACGCAATGTAGTGAGTCTAGATACTCCCTCTGTATAGCGGGTAAAGCAAAAATTTCTAGCCAGCCACCCTCCAGCAAAATGGCGGACAAAACTCCACAGCTAGAACTTCACATTTTGAAGTCAATGATGCATTGATACTTTCAATTAAAAACCTCAAAGAAACATTCAAATCTTTAAAATATTATGCTATATTCATTATAATGAAAGTTCATGGTTGTTTTTACAATATCATTGTAAGTTACAAACTTTTATGTAATTTGCAATGGCACGAATTGTTAGGCCCAGATATCTCTTGGAGGGTGAACTTTTGTATCCTTGTGCTCAAACACAGGGTTTCGATGTATCAAGTGGTAAAAAAATGGCCGCCATTGGAGGGTGAGATGGCGTCTGGAGGGTGAGCCTCGTTAGCACTCTAGATTATCTTATATCCTATCTCTATGTACATGGCTGATCCATTGGGCTGATCACGCACAAGAAACATGGTGTGCAACAAAACACGACAATTCATACGTGACAAATTGTTTTGGAATGCGATGCGGTTTGTTCGTGGGAATGAAACACGTTGGGTGGACAGCCGGTGTCTGTTTGAAAAACGACTGATTAGAGAAGATAAAACGGATTTGCATGGTTACACGCGAAAGCCACGGGCACATGATTGGAAATCGCAAATTACACAAATGCAGTAAAAAAACTGGTATAAAAATACAGTCTTAAAAGGAAATAAATGTGTTTTGCTGGAAATTCAATGTGACGAACTTTCAAGAGGAGCCAATAAAAACAGTAATTCTATAAGGACCCACTCTGAAAGGAACTCACATGCAGATGGCCGAAAACTATAATAAGGAACATATAAAATGTGTCCCAAGTGCATTTTCCGGGTTTTCATGGAAGAAAATGCTCCTGTATAACAGTAATAAGAATGAAAATAGCATAGTATAGTATAGCATGGTATAGTATAGTATAGCGTCGTATAGTTAGTACAGTATAATATAGTATTATAGCATGGTATAGTATAGTATAGTATGGTATACTACAGTACAGTACAGTACAGTACAGTATAGTATAGTATAGTATAAAATAGTTTAGTATACAAGTACATAACATAACAAACTGAAAAACAATTTAACATAATACATCATCATGCATAGAGATTAAATCTCTATTTCATATCAGACAGATATTAGTTGAAGCAACGACAAAGCAATGAAGTGTGAGCAATAGACATTTGAAAATAAAATACTATACGTCATCACAAAACAACGCAGACAACAGATGAACTAGAGACAAGACATCAATTTTCCATTAGCAAGAAGGTGGCTGTATTGTTTCTTATTCATTAAAAGCAACTATGTATGTTATCTGAAGATTAGTGGCTATTTGACCAGGCCTGACCAGCGTGTTGCATTGTCTCCACCCACACCCAAACCCGTTTGTTTTATTGTGTTGGCAAATGTTCAATTCAGAAGTCAAAAAAAGATTTATAATGTTTTGGCTTTCCAGATCGTTAACATCGATAATGACCATAAGTTTGGATGTACATAGTTGTATCGTTGCGTGTACCGTGACATTGTTATTGGTTCAAAGCTCAAGACAAAGGATATAAAGGACGTGTATACCAAATAAACGTGGGAAATAAATATGGATGAAACGTGGCGTTTAAAATGATAATAAAATTCCGTTTTCATAGTCGACTGTTCAAAAATAAACACAGTAAAATAAAAACATTTGTATCAGCCAAAACTCGGTGAAAACATAGTCTAAAATGCGGAATGACGTGAATTCGGACCCTATCACATAGGGGACGGAACACAGGGGGCGTGAAGAGCTTAGGGTCCTTCACACAGCACCTCCAAGAGACAACAAAAAACAAATATCAAAAATTGCACATTTATTGGGCAAAACGAGCTTAAAATAAGAATTAGACGTTCAATGTTTGTTTTTTTAAAGTATTTTTTGAAATTGCTGGCAATTAATCGTTATACACACCACAATTGCATTGAACTTTGAAGGCAATGCAAAAATACTTTGTTAGGTTGGTAGTTTTTCAGTAGACCATGAGTTGTAAACTGTACAATGGGGCACAATGAGAAACCAGATGTTCAAAATGTCTATCGGGAAGCTCGTTATATTGAAATTATAGACTTCACTTTCAGACATCTTATCCCAGGCTATGACACACCTTAATCTCTCTCACGAAATGTGTGGCAGCTAGATAAACAAAGAAATGCGACCTGCCAACAATTTCAAGAAATTAGAGGTTCTTCTTCTTGATTTTAACGGATTTTTAATCCAGTTAAAACGAGGGGCCTTTGTTTGGGAATACAGCCCCGTGAAACTGCATTTTCTGCGCTTTCTTCATTACTGACTTAATTACGCTCAGTTGGCAACCTGCACCCAATAACAATTGTACGATACAAAAAAATTCCAATAGAATTGAAAAGGTATAGTATAGGCCTATTGAGTGTTTTCAAGTGGCTGCATGCGGGCTTCGCGACATGAAACAGCAATTCGTTCATTATTTGTTTTCATTTTTTGAAGATGCTCCGATCTGAGGAAAGTAGGGATGCTGGTTGTCTGTTGTGTGGGTCGTCTTTGCTATGTTTCCTTTTCGTTTGTTTTGTTTTCACGACAATTACGTCTGCTTAATTTTGAATGAATGAAAAACAATCTCCATTCATGCGGTTTCCAAGTGTTTTCAAGTAAAATCTCGTACTAAAGAGACAGTGCCTACTTCATACGAACTACAAGCAAAAACACGCCTCTCGAGACGACATTGAGAATAAAACGGAAAACTATTTAATCAAAAAAAGATCGATAACAAATAAGCAACTGATAAAAGAAGGAAATTCATACTTTAAGGCTTCCTTTCCAAGTCGTAAATGCATACAAGACTTTGGTTACCCGGAAAATTCTCACGAGATAACGAGTTTAAAATTGTAGTTGCAATTAAAAATATATTTCAAAGGTAGAAATATAAATATTAGTGGGATTTTTTGTTGAAGAAAAAAGCAAAATAAAGAACAAGTCTTTGTTACGACCCTTGTGTTCTCATAACACAACAATAATAAAATTTATGACAACAAGGAACCTATACAAATTAGTACATAGTAAACAAAGTAGAAAGTTGTAGAAATGTTAGGAAATTACTAATGCGTGATAAACGAGCCTGAAAGAAATGTTTTATGAATGAAGTTTGGTGGACAAAGGCGGGAAATTCAGGAAAAGAAAGAAAATTTCTTCGATGAGGAAAACTGGTCCGACTTTGAAAAACTGCCTACGTATGAATACGTTAGAATGTTGACATGATTTTCATGTGGTACAAGCAAATAAATTCAAAACATTACAAAAGCCGGCTTTTTCCTGTTTTAGTTAAAAACGTGCATATAAAAAAATATTACTGCGTAAAAAGCATTCACTTGTTCATCAATTGTTAGTCATGAGACATTTTGTCGCTTTGATATTTACTTTCATTAAAAAATTTTACTTTTTTCATTCATGTTTCGCGTACGAACATGTCCAATGCATGCGTAAGCAAGGCCTAACAAACCACAGACAAAGCGAAGAGATGATTTTCAGCTTTGTGAAAGTTAAAAAAAAGGGCCCATCATTAAAATAGTTGAAGTAATATTGTCAAGAAACACGCCCTTCGTAGACAGAAATAGGTAGCTACGTGACAAGACGGCAGTCTGCAAAATTATTTGAAATATGTCCGTAACAAAAAAAATTAATGAGCAGGAACACCTTCGATATTCAAGCTTTATAAAGTTCATTGTGAATTGACGCATTCAACTATCGAAAATAACTGTAAACCCTGCTGTAATAAGTAAGATATGAAAATGACCCAAATATTTTGTGATTGAAAAATTTGTCTGGAAAATAAGATAATGTAAAGTAAAACCTCAGAACGACTTGCTGTGTTGATTTATTACCGCCAACGCCGAAATTCTGTCGAGCTCAAAGTCCCCGAGGCGGCTTTAGAAAAACACGAAACGCAACTGTCTTATTCCGTTAAATTCTTTATCAATTAAATCATACTAATTTTGCGAAAATATATTAGGGTTATAAAAGAGAAAAGTTGATATTTGGGAACTTCAACCAAAAGTGAATGAAACGCAGAAAAGGAGAGGACTATTACCTTGTTAAAATTACCACGTGAAGGAGATATTTAAGTCAATGAGAGAAGTACACAACGCAATATCATGCGTAAATAGTTTGGGTTTGGTTTTGAACGAAAACAAGGAATAAAACAATGGAGGATTTAAATAAACCGGTAAAAATATCTAAAAAAAGTTGCTTACCAGTCAGATACAGAAACGCCAACAGCGGTACGACGAATAACATCGTGTTTCTTCAATGAATTTGTATATACAGCGTTCTAAAATGAAGCAGGCTTCGTCGCCAACGGCTGAAGTCGTTGGTTTATTATCACAGTTTTGTACTTTCACCACACTTTAGTAGTACGAACCGGCAATTTAATAGTAGTCTGGTATATATAGCAACAGCTAGTGGTTCTTCACTTCGACGCACTCCAAGGCTACACGCGGCCTATCCGATGAATTGTTTCTGAAACAGGTAGACTTTGAGAGAAACTAAACCGTGAGCAATAATTAATTATTTACATACTACATCAGTCGCCAAGAGTGTTCTATTCACGTGGGCACGGTTAAATGACCCCCGTCCAAAATCGAGCCAACCAATCAGAGGCGAACCATGATGAAATGTTCGCCCACCTTGCAGTTGCTTATAATTTTGAATGATACTTTATAGTTTATTTCTCACACCAAGAAACAATTGTGAGAAATAGACCGAGGGTACTAAATTTATGCATAGTAAAACTCCCCACGGAATGAATGAATCATCAAATGTGAATGAAATTCTTATCAAAACAACATTGTTGGTTTGTCATACAAACGTTGCTGTCATTGTGGTCCTTCGAATAAACTGTAATCGAATTACCAAAGCAACTGAAGTGGGGGTAATAAGGACGGCTAGCTCAATGGTATATTTAATTCTTCAAAATTTGTAGCAACAGGTCTTTACCGGACAGAAACAAGCCAGTCTGTATTACCGAATCGTATTTATTACACGTTTAAACTTGCTAAAACTCGCCTGACACAATGTCACATTTTAAGAAAAAGCGTCGGCCTAATTTTCATATATAATAGGAGATTTTGAGACAAGAAACCAATAAATATAACAACATTAACATTTTGCTTATCAAATAATAACAATTACGAAAAATTGCTCCCGCAACGCAGCATGCATGATTATCGTCCCTTCAAGGATCACTTTAAAACCAAACCTTATAAAGCGAGTATCCATAACTCGAATTTTTTGTAATTTTGTTAGAATTATAAATATACATTTTTAGTAAAGCATCATTTATTTTTACTGCGCGTTTAAAACTCGATGAAATCGAACCGGGGGTTACAATTGGTATAAAGCCTCGTTCTCATCCAGGTATTCTCAATTTTCCCGCGCTTGCCATTGATTTACTCATGCGTCATGAAAACCGAAATTCGTGATCAATTCAAGGATTCGTGATGGCGGTTGACTGACCTCGTTCAATTGAGATTATTGTCGATAAAAATTAATGAAGAAAAACAGATATGTTGTATCATATCCATTCATTTGTTGTTCATCTTTGCGACAAATTATAGGATCAAAAGAAAACAATCTATGATTTTTTGTTTTACCATGCTTAAATAAAATGGTTGCACTACCAAAAATTAAGGCCTTGTATTGTTAAACGTATGCATGAAACTCGTTTATTGCTCATTGAAAATCTTCTAGCTCCGCCGCAATTCACGCGGAAATCCAATTAGCCAGTTACGTATGGTGATGGGTAGAATACAGTATGAGCCTCCTCTGCGTGAACATACAATAGCCCACTGCGAGGCACAACAATAATGTCCGCGGGTATGTTCCAAAGCAAAACAATCTAATTCCGCCGCTCATACTGTTTTGGATTAAAGGCTATCTGGCATGGCAGAAATTCTTCTCTGGTTATGTCTGGTTTGTCCTTTTTTGCTTGGAATTTCTTCAACTCAATTTGACTTTGAAAGCTCAACAATTTCGTGCTTCTGCGCACCACTCAAGCGCATTATACTCCCGGTA
Source organism: Sanderia malayensis (assembly GCA_013076295.1). Lineage (NCBI taxonomy): Eukaryota > Metazoa > Cnidaria > Scyphozoa > Semaeostomeae > Pelagiidae > Sanderia > Sanderia malayensis. The sequence goes on from RQOL01000729.1 coordinate 2,095,911, forward strand.
ACATGACAACGACATAATAATAGATCAGCTAGATGATCATTGCAAAGAATACAAATTCAAACACCACAGTCTAGACAACATTTAATATATTCAAACACACTAAATAAATATCGTATCTGATATGCGTATCTGGACGTAGCTATGTAAGGACAAAATACATAACGAAAACCAATAGAAAACCAACACAACACAAGAGCTTTATATTGGCACAGGCGACAGGTAATACTACAACTACAGTTGAACCTCGACAAGTCGAACTCCCAAGGGCAAGAAAAATTTGTTCGACTTATCGAGGTTTCGACTTATCGAGGTTGAAGGTTCACATATAAAGGATACAGAACCAAGGGAAATACAAAAATGATGGAGATCGGGGGAGTTCGACTTAAGTGGTAGTCGACTTATCGAGGTTTAACTGTACTTGCAACTAATACACTTCTAACATATTGATTGGCATACGGGTACAAAGATCACTTCTCTGCGCACAGCACATGGTTTCCGCGTGGTTCTAATTACTAGAGCTAAACTCAATCAACCATCTCTAAAGAATGTCCGGTATGTTGCCAGCAGGTATGGACTTTGACCGTGATTTTCAAGTCAGTGAGCAAACAGTACCGACTGAAGGAAAAATTGGGCGATAAAAATACGACCCCTTGTGTCTTTAGTGGAGGCCCCATCTTTTCCTCAAATGTCAGGACAAGAATTAATGCGACACAAGGGAGCATTGCATAACGGTTTGGCTCTCCCATGCGTTGCAAGCGAGCCTTATCGACATTCTTCAGAAAAACAAAAAGGGTTGCCAGAGTAACGTAGCTTCTTCCTTTTCCTATCCAAGTAGTCAAATCACATGTCCAAGCCTTTCAAGAATAAATGGCATGGTCTCGTTCTCGTGCGTTTGCCATCGTCTAAAGCGAGACAATGCTAAAAGTCTGGTGAAATCCAGTATCCAATTGGTTGCGCGGGTGGGAGAAAATGGATAGGATCAGAGCATAATTAATATGTACTAAATAAGGCCCATTGATGCAATGGTATATGAAGTACCAAGTACTATGTGTAAGTCCTAGAAAAAACTTTCAGTATTGTGGACGCAATCTAGCCATCTATTACGCTTTACTAAACGTGCAACTGAGTATCAGGTGTGGCGCAATATAAATATTGTTCTCTCACTATTACTATTACCAAGATATTACTATTACTATTACTACCAGTTAGAAACTCACGCTTATGAATACACAACATTTACCATCCATCAACTCTTCTCAAAACAAACTGTCTTTTTTAACCAAACCATGACGCGACTGACCAAAAATTTGACCAGATTGAAAGAAAAAATTTGCCATTATGTGACGCAACAGGTCATGACACTAAACAATCAGCTTATAAAAACAAGAAGCAGGAAGATTTTTAAGCATTTTAATTTTAAGAATAAACGTAGGAAAAAAATAAATTTGTCTCAGCCACGAGGGGTCATTTAAAACAACTGCGCCCGCGCATACACTGCTTTGCGCACGACCGCTGAGGATAATATCAAACACTTCGTAACAAAATGCAAGGTTGTGCAGGAGCATTCAAGTCTGCTATGAAGCATATGATTCGCACATGACAAACATGTGCCACCAGTTCCACATGCAAAGACAGAAAGGTTGTGTGTTCATGCAGTGAAAAACACAGACTATGGAATGTAACAGAATTGGAGCTTTGGAATGTTTGAACGTTACAATTTTCCACCAAAGTTGCACGTCATTTCAATGACAAAATATGTTACCCTATTGAAGCAAAATATTACTTGGACATAGTTTCTAAATATGAATTCCAATTAACAACAATGAATAACATTCCCGCATTCCAATTCGTTACAAGTTCTCTATTCCATGTTTTACTAATAAGCATAACATGCTTGCCGATAACCGGAGGACTTTTCTCCGAAAATCGAATTCAGTGTGGATGATACCAGCTGATCTGACCGCGACTAGGCAAAGCCGATAAAGCTTCATTTTGGACCATTATTGCAAAAAATGAAATGAAAACAGATCAATTTAAAATAACACATTCTCGAAGTGTCATGAAATTGCGGTGAGACAAAGATTCGCATAGCTTCCATGCCTGTCTATGACTGGGCTTTATAGATGCTCGCATGATAAATGTCCAATATAATTGGCTATAAAAGTCACGTGTTGCCAAGTAAAGATGTCCTCCTACAGTGATGGACTAGACTCATTACATTGTGTCCCTGTGTTTTGCTCATTCCTTCGCTCCACCAACAGGGACTTATCACATTTGAGCATCAAAAATTGGAACTCGGGAACAAATTTTTGTTCCTCCATTCACAGAGCAGGATTTCAAACGTCGTTCTGATTGGTCTATTCAAATATTTTCATCGATATCGAGGCCAATAACGGCGTTTGTGGCAAATACCAGCGAATCCCGAACACTGGAGCATATTTAAGATCAACGTCATGCAAGGGACTCGAACCCGTGAACAATTTGACTGATGGTGAAGGCTCGAGAAGAGAATGGTATTCTCAACTTAGACTTGTTGCACGAGCCTCGATTGCGTGCACATCGAGAGTTCGGCATTGCCCAACGAATGTACCACAGGGACCCAATGCAGTGAGCCTATTTTCAATTTAGTATCGGAATACATTGGAGAAATTTAGGTTTAAATAGCGGTACAGAGTAATTATTTATTTGTTGAATAGCAATTCACTTCAATACATTAATGGATAACATAGATATAAAAAATGAAGCAAACAAACATAAATAATAAAAAAAAGAGCACAGTATAATTAGGTAACAATAAAGTAAATCAACTAAAGAATTCTATTAACAAGTTTCTAAAAAACTTACCAAATTACTTTACGAAAATCGTGCGTCTGTCTTTGGAGCTGTTTTTTCACACGGAATTTGAAGTGGTGCAGGTTTTCAGGTCACGTTTTAGGCTCATTCCAAGCGGACACTTGCACGAAAAGCGACGATATGTTGTAAGCAAACACAGGTGACTGCATCCGCCATTTTTAAATGCACATGGAGTGAAACCTAAAAAATAGATTGTGCTTGATAACGAAATCACCTAATCAAATGCATTTCAACTTATTCATTTTTCATGTTATAATTCACAATATCTACTCCACATGTTCGAAACATGGTCTACAGGCCTCTACAGCTTACCGCGTGCAACTCATAGCAAGGTACAATATGCTCAAGTGTATTTCTCGGCGTCACTTAAGGGGACATTAGGGTAGCTCAATGCCCCAGACAAGTATAAAATGTGCCTCTTTTCACAGGACAATATCTACTCTTGCAGGACCATTTATCAATTGTCCTATTACATGCGGCACGTCACATGACGAGGTAGATGAAAAGCCGAGCCTTCTCGAAGGCCAAAGCATACCTTGGCAGCTCAAATGTGCTATTACCCCAAACACGAAGCAAAAACCGTGACGCCCCTGTCTCCATATTCTGATCTCCGTTCCCCCAAAATTCCCAAATTTTTTCATAAGCCTTCTAAAGCTCCATCATCCTATTACAGGCTCTTGTGTACTCAAATATAAAATCGAGGCATCTGATAGAAGACGAGAACACTCATCCTAAGAGTCTTATACATTACGCGAGATCGCAAGGGCGCTAAGCAAATGATGAGGTCTAATGAAGCAATATCAGATAAACAAGTGGATACAATAGATAGAATCTTACCGCCAGGTTGTAGAGACGGGTGAAAGATTTTCACTCCAAAAGACGTCAAAGGCAAACCAATAATCTTAGTCGTTTTGAAAGGACTTTCATACTTATGAGCCTTGACAATTCCTCGCAACCTCCAGTCGCTCCAGTACAGATAATCTCCGTAGTCAGTCAGGGAAAAGGGGTGGTAGATGCTATCTGGACCGGCAAGCAAATGTCTGTTCCTACCGTCAAGGTCAGCAACCTCCAATCGCTTAAGCTTGGCGTCTACCCAGTACATTTTGCGGCGTGAGCTATCCAAGGTCAACCCGTTCGGCCAGCCGATATTGGTGGTGACGAGTTTCTGTCTACTCTTCGCATCTCCATCCATAGCGATTCTCTCGATTGACGCATTATGTCCCCAATTGGTCCAGTAGAGATACCTGCAAGCGATAAAAATACAAGGGGTATTCAGTGGAGTCCTTCAAACAACAGTGGAATCTCACTATCTGGAACTTAGCTATTTCGAACATAATCCCAAATCCCCTTTTGTCCAATTGGGTGAATTTAGTCAGGATATTTCGAGCTCCCGCCATGACGAACAAATTTTACCGTCTCCATTCTACAGTTTCAAGTCTCCACCGTATAGGGACGCATAATATAATGAGAACATGGGTATAATCGCAATTAATATGCAAATCATTGCGTCTTTATCCTCTCCATAAAATCCGTGGCTTATCAGGCCACCCCTAAAGAAATTTCGAAGGTATCTATTGTCTCATATAATATCGTGAAAGTGGAAACGAGGCCGTGTAGATGAGACTGCGACGTACTTTAGTTGTTTTTTAGTATGAGAAGTGTGTTGTTTTTGTAACTTACAAGTTGAAGTAAGATAAGAGAAAGGAATACTTTGTATTATTTATTGTTGTCTGAACTGAGGCTCCGTTATAAAACACAGGGGTGAGATATAAAAGTCCAACAAATGCAAATAGTTGGGTCATGATTTCTGGGGCTGAAAAAAAGCGTAGTTAACCTACCCACGTTTAGGGTCACAGACAATGGCCCTGGGCCGATCTCTTTTGGCCAACCTAACCAATGTCATGTTATTCGATCCATTAAGCTCAGCAACGCCAATAACAGAGGACCTTCCATCGACCCAGTACAGTTTCCTTCTAAGCCAGTCCACGGTTAAGCCTTCAGGATTGTCTAATCCTTGTACCAATACTTCGTGGTTTGTTGTTGAGCGCCAGGAGTCGTCGACACTGTTTGTGCTTTCGTTGAGCGTCATACGTTTGATAGTGCCTTCTCTGGTATCCGTCCAATACAATCGACGGTTTGCGATGTCAAAATCGATCGATACAATACCCTTTCCGCCCTTCAACACCATTCGGGAGTTTGACCCGCTGTTCGGGTCGAAGCTTCTGATGTCGAATCGATTGGACACAAACAACCGGAGTTCTACAAAATAAAAGCGAAACAAAATTGGCATTTCATAAAAACCTCACCGTAGCATGTTGGTCAAATGTGAAATGCACAAATGAGAGAAATGTCAGCAAAAAACTAGTAACACTCCGCCTGCTTCGGCAGATGAGAGAATGTAAACACAGTAAGCAACTTAAAAAGCTACTGAAAAATACATATGATTTCAAATGCTGCAGACATCAAGGTGGATAACATACGTGAAGCCTATCAAACATCACGTGTTGTAAAGCACTACGTAAAGCAGCACAAACACGTTAGAAACCCAGCATTCGAGCTCGTTAGCCTCTGAACAAAACCCAATGATGCCTGAGCTAACAACTGGACCTTTATTAAAAGACACTTACACAGTGGACAATTGTCTAGAAGAGACAAAATCATGGATATCATAGGTGTCTTTTACGCGGAAACTCAACTACATACAGTCAAATCTGCATAGTTCGAACTCGGGTAATTCGAACTCTATCTAATTCGAACGAAATTCTTTGTCCCTTCAACGATCACTAATGAACCAACTCTTATAAAATAAACTTCTATAATTCGAACTTTTTGTAATTCGAACATTTTCACGCTTCCCCAGGGTGTTCGAATTAGACAGAGTTGACTGTATACAGAAGCTTGCGTGTAGAGATAAGACTGGTCATAGATCATACCACAATTGCGTTCATCGGACCCATCGTCACAGTCGTTTTCTCCGTCGCACAACCACGTCTTCACGATGCAATGCCTGTTTGCACAGCGCCAGAAATTAGCTGCACACTTGGCATTAGCAGGCGGTTTGGTTGGGCTTGGTTTGTCGCAGTGCTGTTCGTCGCTTTTATCGTCGCAATCGATGTCTCCATCGCATCGCCAAATCCGCGGGATGCATCTGTTGTCAGTTGGACAATGAAATTCTGCTGTGCTGCATTTGGTGGTGCCTGGATGACAAGACAATACGAAGGAGGATACTGCGCATAACTGAACTTCTTGAAATGATTGAAACGCGTTGAGCGATTGGTTGAATAACTATCTCTTACCACAACTTTTGATCTCGTCGCTGTTATCTCCACAATCATCGTCTCCATCGCAAACCCATTCATTCATGATGCATTCTCCATTTGAGCATTCAAATTGACCGGCACCACAGTATGCTGAAAAAAGAACACAATTAACAACAACAACAGCAGCAATACTAAATTACAAGTAGTCTGACTGTCTTCAAAAGTCCAGCCCCTTGTTATCACAACACAACAACGCACGTCAGTTCCATGTGTCCTGTAATGTGTGCAAAGACGTGTGTAGCAAGTTGAAAATACAACCTCGCTTGCATTCTAGGTATCATGACAATGGCGATTGCGCACAATTTAGTTGCGTGGTCGCACGAAAGAAGACAGAAAGAGCTTACTGCAATTTTCCTCATCGCTTGCATCGCCACAATCGTCTGTCTTATCGCAAGTCACATTCATTGGTACACACTGAGAATTGTTGCATCTGAAGAAGTTCGGTGGGCACACTGGAGAACCAGTGGTGGCAATGGAAGTAGTGGTGGTTGTTGTTGTTGTTGTGAAATCTACGAAGAAATTGAATTCACGTATGCATGCGTATGAAGTCAACATCCACTCTTGGCTGTCTGCCATCTCGAGCAACTCTCTCTCTCTATTTTAATCAACTATCAATTCTTAAGTCTCACAAGCTGGTCCCGAAACTGGGAGTTGGGGATCTTGGCTAAAAGTCCCCTCTCAGCTCCCAAAACTGAAATCTGCTATGCAGCCTCTCCTTTCCGGTAAAGTTCTTCTGTGATAGACATCCGTTTTGTATTTCAAACTTTCATTTCCATTCATGGTTCAAAATAATACATGTAAAAAGCGATTTTTGCACACATTTTAAATGGTACCCTTAAAATTACACTTACTGCTACTGCAGTTGAATTCGTCGGACCTGTCTTCACAATCGATGTCTCCATCGCAGAACCATTTCAGCGGAATGCACCTTTTACCATTGGCACATTTAAACCCGCTGGAACGACAGGTATTTGGAGCTGCGAAAAAAACAATCAATATACAACGTGTAAACGCCTCCTAAACGCCTCCGCTTCATAAAGGCTTCTGCTAATAAACGCCGCTAAGTTGTAATACATGATCTAGTAAACGCTCCGGGCGACTTTGCTTGAAAATACTGCCCTGCATAAATAATAGTAATACAGTCAAATCTGCATAGTTCGAACTCGTGTAATTCGAACTCTACCTAATTCGAATGAGCTTCTCCGTCCCTTCAAGGATCACCAATGAACCAATATAAAACAAACCTCTATAATTCGAACTTTTTGTAATTCGAACATTTTCACGCTTCCCCAGGGTGTTCGAATTAGACAGAGTTGACTGTAATAACAATAACATTAATAACAACTACAATTTTATAACTATTTGCGTTATACGAGTCAACCAAGTATAGCTATGTGGTCAATGAGAGGTTTGAATCAATGTGGATCCGCAGTTAAAATGGTCCTCTCAAGATTTCCAGAGGTATTGGCAAATTACGACACTCTAAAAAGTATGTGCCTGCATCTACAGTTAAACAGATGTATAGAAGCCTTGTGGAACCCTACTTCAGATACTGTTGCCCTGTGTGGGGAAATATTGGCGAGACTGCTCTTAATAAGCTGCAAAAGCTACAGAATCGTGCTGCCAGAACTGTTACAGGTAGTCGATATGATCAGTCAGCCACACCACTCATTCTTGCCATGGGATGGCCCACGGTTAGGGAGTTAATTGAGTTTGAGACACTCAAAATGGTTTTTAAATCCCTTAACGCGGAGGCGCCGTCCTATATGAGCGACATGTTTACTAGAGTAAGTGAGACCACTTCCCGCACACTGCGGAATTCCAACGTAAACCTTAGAACTCCATTGTTTAGGGCATCGGCTGGTCAGAGTTGCTTTTCATTCAGAGGGGCCAGTCTCTGGAATGGACTAAATAATGAATTAAAAGAAGCACCTACGCTCAAAAAATTCAAAAAAGGGCTGGTGAAATCTTGCAGGGCGTAAGTTGATCTCCTTGTCATGCTTCGTTTCATTTTGCTTTTTTCTTATTACTTTTAAATTTAATTTGTATATTATATATGTAGTAAAATCTACATAAGGTAATTTTTATCATAAAAAGTATTGTATTTTAATGCATGGCCCCCTGTAAATCAGTTTTTTTCTAACTGACGGGGCTACCATGCCTAAAAAAGTGAAATGAAATGAAATGAAAAATGAGCTATATACACACTACGTTTGCTCTGCTCAGCACACTGCAAGCACGATCAACAATCCGCGACTAATGCCTAAGCCGTCACGCTACTACATGGCAATTTTGTATTTTGATTTCACAGCAGCAAAATCATCAAAAAAAACCCTTGAGGTCACCCTCAAAAGGTACAAAACCTAGCACTTTAACTACTGAGCTACACCGCAACATGCAAAGGCTGGGAATGCAGATACACAATGTTTCGAATTTCATTTTCGTTCAGGGTTCGAGGAGACAACGAATTCAGACTGTGTAGTGCTCTCATTGTGAAAAACAAAAAGTAAAACAGAACTTACTACACGATTTCTCATCAGATTTGTCTCCACAATCATCGTCTCCATCGCAGAGCCATTTATTCATGATGCATTCGCCATTTGAGCACTGGAACTCGTTTGCTCTACACTTTGTTGCTGTCAAAGCAAGAAACAAAAGACGATCGCATTGTCTTATCATCCAACAAAAGAACAACAACGACAACAAAAACAACAACAAGGACAACAACAACAATGAAAACAGTAAACAACGATAGGGGCCACGAAAAGTGCTATTCCGATAACTCAAACGTTTGTTATATTAGCTCAACTGTCTTTGCACTGTTCTTCGAATACAAGTCTAGCTAATTAATTATACTTGCGTTGATAAGCCCCAACATGGTTCGAACAACTGCATATCTATTTTCAGCAAATCTCGATGCCCTTCCTCTTAAAATTCCATCTCTATTTAACAGTCCTATGCACGCTAATAGCCGCCCCTGTGCGTTTATTCAAAGTATTACTCTTGAATGACAAGACAAAAAACGCTTACTGCAGTTGTGTTCATCGCTTCCATCGCCACAATCGTCCTTACCATCGCACTTCGATTGTGCTGGTAGACACCTTGAGTTGTTGCATCTGAAATGGTTCGGCGCACACGTGGGTTGTGGGGTGGATGTGAACATCGCGTCTTCTGTGAAAGTAACAAGCAACACTCAGGATGTTAAGATTACACTCAATAATATAACATTCAGCAAAACAACAAAAAGTAAATTAATTAATAAAAAACCTTGGCCAATCTAGATTTTACTATGATGCGCCGATGTAATTACAGTATTAACGAACACCTCTATAAAGTGGATATCTTTAAACAAGAAGCAAAATGCTTTTGTCTCGAAGGTTTTCAAAATTAAACATCTCTTTGCAAAAGCGACTTTTATAAAAAGAGCAAAGCAACTTCAAAAAGGGCAAAGCAACTCCACAATGGACAATACAACTTTACAATGGACAATACATTTTTAAAGCTGTATTGTCCAAGGACAAAGCCATCAATCTGTGCAGTAATCATAAGTACACTTCAAATTACACTTACTGCTACTACAGTTGAATTCGTCCGACTTGTCTTCACAATCATTGGCTCCATCGCAGAACCATGTCAGCGGAATGCACCTACCATTGGCACACTTAAACTCGCTGGAACGACAGCCTTTTGGAGCTGCGGAAAGTACGGAAGAAAACAATCAATATACAACGTGTAAACGCCTTCTAAACGCCGTCTCTTCATAAAGGCTTCTGCTAATAAGCGCCGCCTAATTGTAATAAACGCACCGCGTCACAATTGATAAATCTAATAAGCGCTCTAGGGGCTTGCAAAAACTGTCCTACAACGGATGGGAATACAAATACATCATGTAGGATAGAAGCCAGAAATTTTCGCACAATTCAATTCCATTCTGCATTGATGAGCTTGTGCGCATGGAGTTGATGTCACAAAAGTGCGCAGTTTCGTTACCTACCACAGTTGGCCTCATCGGAGCTGTCTGAGCAGTCGGCTTCTCCATCGCACAGCCACAGTTTGGATATACACGTGTCATCCTTTACGCATTGGAATTCATCATCATCACAAGCCATACCTAATAAATGTACATTCAAAGAGATGGGTACGTTCCTATCTCTATGTGGACACAACATTGGTACACTGGTACACTACGGTTGAGTTGAATCTCAATAAGTCGGCTACTATCTAAGTCACAGAATAGATCTCTATTCTGTGTCTAAGTCAAGCATCTCTCTGTCTCCCACCCTTACTGTATTTTGACAATTGATTGACATGACACATGACATCCATCTGCGTGCCTTATCAATGGCGGATTTTGACCCGTCACCCCCTGGCCTCCTTGTATTTGCTAAGCCAACTCCTCCTTGTATTCTTGGAACTTCTGACTTTTTGTTTGTTTTTGTTTTCGTAAACATTGTTTCGGCGAAAGCGTTAAGCAAAGTTCAAGAATGCTTCTTGCGTACATATAATCTTTGGTAAACGTAAAGCTGGAATTAAAAAGCTGGGAAGAAAATTCTAGCACTAAAAGTTACTAGGAACTAGGAAAAAGGAACTAGCTAGGCCTTGGTGCGTGCAAGCTCTCTAATTTTCTGGACCCCTTGCATGTCTTCATAAAAGGGGTTTTCGTAAACATTGTGTAACAAGGCTAAATACAACATAGACTTAAATAATTAGGAAGTGACAAAGCAACTTACTGGTAGTGACAAAGCAACCCAAAATTAATAGCAGAATGGCAGCCATATTTTGTCGTCAAAGTTTCACGACTTGAATTCGCCAAGTACCAGAATCTGCTTGCTGGAAATACATAATAAAAATGCAAATGAAACTGTTAAACAAAGCTTAAAATTTTTAATAAAATAAAGAACAATGCAGCATGATAGAAAACCTTTGCTGTTATTTGTCAGTTGTTGGCAGAAATAATTACCTCAAAGTAAATACTCGTGTCCAGCAAAAGATAAAAATAACGCGAGTGAGCAACGACAAAAAAGACGAAGTTTGATTTAAATGTAATCTAACACTAAGTTTACATTGAGGTCAGAGCAGATTAATAACATGACGTAAATTGATCTCAAGGAAGAAAAGTGCTGGGGGGGGTTGATTCTTCCGGGCCAGAGCTTAAAAGGGACCCAAAAAGTTACAAGAAAGGTTCGCTGGAAGTTCAAGTTATCGGGACCTTACTGTAATTATTTATGCCCAAGGTTCAAAAATTATCTCAGAACGTCTGAGAGCACATTTGGGACTGGGTGTCGCTGTGTGGGAAACTTAAAGGTCCACGCACTCTACTTTGGCATTGGATATTACCCACATGAGTGCAAGTGTGCTACAAATGCAAATGCGAGGACCATAAATTCTCTATTATAACATTTACAGCAAGCAAGATTATAAATGATGAGCCCACTAGGGCTTATAAGAGAGAGGCGGCTTAAAAGAGAATTTACTATATACAAAAATCTACGCAAACTAAACTATTAGTTACAATACACTACGTTAACATATAATACCTTATTTCATCAAATAGCAGCTTTGGCGTTTACACAGACTCTGATTCTCAATTACGATCAATGGTGCATTCAATTCGAGAGAATGGGGTATGTATATTAAAGAGAAAATACAAGTCTAATAAGCAATATAGATTTTTGTATAGTTCTGCCAGAGTCGAATATTATCTACAGGACCAAATGGGACTCAAAAAGTGGTTCGTCATCATCTAAATCTGAACGCGAGTTTCGATTTACGAATATGTCATTGTAATACATGGGCGAACCACGTCTCTTCAACTTTCGCCAATAGGCTATTAGGCCAAGTGTCAGTAAGCAGACAAGGATGACTGACACGACAATTGCAACTTTGCCGCCGGTTGACAAACCATGCGATGCTGCAACAAATAAAAGCAGAGGGATGACTAACATTCAAGCCAATACAATAAAATTTGCATCCAATCTATTGTTCAAAAACAATAAGTTATTGTTTTTTGTCATTGTTTTCAGTAGAGAAATCATCCTGTAAAATCTAAATTGACAATACGCGGGCCTCAGGCGATCAGCATACCAACCGGGTACATATATGATAATGACGACGTACAATGTGGATGTAGGCCCAATGGTAATAATATGGATGCAGAGGCAACGATAGGAACATGGGAGCAGGAAAAGGAACAGATGGGACAATTGGAGCGCCGGAAAGCAATTAGAACATCAACGGAAGGGGCACAATGAAGCACGGGGATTATGATAAGGACACAGGGGTAATGATAGAGATGCAGAGATAATGATAAGGATACAAGGCTAATGATAGGGATACAAGGTTAATGATAAGGATACAGGAATAATGATAAGGATACAAGGTTAATGATAAGGATACAAGGTTAATGATAAGGATACAAGGATAATGATAGAGATACAAGGTTAATGTTAGGGATACAAGGTTAATGTTAGGGATACAAGGATAATGATAGGGATATAAAGGATAATGATAGGGATACAAAAGATAATGATAGGGACAAAGAGATGATGAAAAAACATAGGAACAACGAAATGAGGGAAATGATTAAGGCACATGCACCCCCTATTCTCCCCCTCCCCCTACTCTGACAATGCATGATGACACATTTTTACGACGACGGCAAACAAAGGGGGAGAGAAAAGACAATGCAGGTTATCACATGAATGCAGTAGCAACGTACCTGAATTATGCGATAATGCAGCATTCTTCTTCTTGTGCCCGACAGTGTGTGTTTTTCCCGTAGGAAGTAGAGTTGTTAGCTTTATTGTGGAATGAGTAGGGACAGTCCCCGTTGTTTGCTTCTTCGTGGATAATTTTCTTTCTGTTGTTGCTGCTGAAGGGATTGAAGCTTTCCCTGTCGTTCTTGGTTTCATTGCAGATGACGTCATTGACTTCGCAGTCGTAGTTCTATTGCCTGCAACAGTAATAAAATGAAATAAACACTCGTTCGTTGTTATTATTATTGCTGTTACAGTTGACAACCGCTATCTCGAAAGTTTGCTTTCTCAAACGATTCTCTGTTGAAACTTCCACTTTCTGTCATTTCAAACAAATTTCAATTTCAAAATAGCGTTGAAAATCGGAAACATAGCGAAACACAATAGCTACTAAAGCTTTTCATCTGACACTCATCAGAGTAGTACGTAAGAAAAAGAACGAAAATGAAAACCTAACAAATAATTATACCCAGAAGAGGATCGAAATTGGCCAATCAGAAAAGAGGTGAATGATTGGTATAGCGCAGAAACAACCAATCATCACCGGTGATCCAGTGAGACGAACAAAAGATTACTGAAAGAGTCCTAAGTGGGAAAATTGTGGGAAAATTTGTTAGGTTTTCATTTTCGTTCTCTTTCTGACGTGCTACTCCCATGAGTGTCAGACGAAAAGCTTTAGTTATTATTATGTTCACTAAACAACTTCAATGTCTGGAAACTTGAACTCAATATCCTTGCAAATGATTATCAGGATGGGGGCTTATTCGAGGGGAGGGCTTATTCGAAGTTGGGGGCTTATTCAAGGATTTACGGTAAAAAAAAGATGATTTCGAGGTGGGCACTTTTTAAGACAATCTGAAATGTTTGAATTGTTGCTGTTTTCACTTGTGGGAAGGGGGAGGCTCTGGGCCCTGAAAAGCTACATTTTCATGGGGCCTCTTTATCGAGCCACCACGCCATTAATTGCGTAGATCTCCAAAACATTTCTGAAGCCCAATCTTACCTGGCTTTTGAGTAGGACATGTTGTCCTTGACACTTGAACTGATGTTTCTTGTATTTGGTTGCACACTGGATTTGGAATAATGGGCATTTTTGTACATGCTTTGAACTGAAACATAGAAAAAATAAAAGACTTAAATGGCTATAGTCATATGATATTCACTTTGTAACCCTCTGTGATGAAGAAAAAGGACTTAATATCCAGTATTTATTCATTTAACATAAAAATGAATAAATACTCAATAATATCCAGAGTCTGTAAAAGTAAAAATGAGCACTTCTAAAAAGTTTTTAATTAAAGTTAAAAATTAAAACTTGTTTTACTTTCTTTATTTTAAATCTTAGCATGCAAATAAACTCAATTTCTTCCCGGACCTCCAGGTTTCCCTTTGTTGTTCTTAAATTTCCAAAAATTGTGTATGAAACACTTTTTGAAAGAAGCAGAGAGGCGACTAGACTAATTGAACCCAATAGAGTAAAAACCTGCATGTAAGAACCTGTACATTTGCATAGAACCTATTGTCAAAAAATAATGGGCTATTGTTTTATGATGCTTTGTTTGCCAAACATCCAATTTTCAATCTCAATTTACTTGGGATATATCAAAATTGCATTGCAGACCCCTCAAAATCAAAACGATAACTGAACAACTTACTTTAATCTCAATGTTGTTGCCATTTCTTTTCAGACTAGGTGTTACAGTGAGTGGCAAGTTTCCAAACGGCGTTGGGAGTTGAAAAACAACATCTTGTCCATCTTCAAACGCTTTCCATTCATCTACACCGCTACCTGGAGCTTTCAGGTGAACTAATATCTTGATTGGCTTATCACAGTGTTCAAGATACGTGGTTCCATTAAAATTCTTCCCACGCAATTGACCGGCACACCAAATTCCTATATAGGGTGTAAAAATATTGTTTGTTCAGTTGAACTTTTGTATCACAAGCCCCAGGAAATTTTTTTATATTTAGCTTATGAAATAATATTATACAGAAAGAAATAATAAGAAATTTCCTTGAGTAAATGAGAGCTTGAATTGCTTGAAATTGAGAATCTAAAGCATATGTAAAGTATGTAAAGCAATTTAAAATCTCAGAAAGAGATGTATGACAGGCACATTGAAGGCTTTGGTGTGAATTTTAATTATTTTAACAACTGTATGCAGTATTATAATGCTGTAATGTATCATGCAAGTCTTAATGCAAAAAACTCTTGATGTAATAACAATTTTTGGGTCAATTCATGGATTATTATATTTCATGGCTTATCATATTTTTGAAATTAAACAGCTTCACGATCTTTAACGAAACAATGTCAGAAAATCTCAACAATAAATTTTATTTACTTTAAACTTTTTAGCCTAGTAAAATATAATAATATAATAAAAATATTTAATTTACTTTAGTTTAATTTAGAGACTTGTAATGTAGCCTCGCACACACAGTCTCACAGAGCTAAATACGATCTTCAAGATCCCAGCTCTTTATTGGAAGAAGAAGAAGAAGATTTCAACGCAGTACTCACGAAGTGCTTATACAAGGGAAGCACTTATTCAAGAAAGGGTACTTAATCCAGACAATATGGTGCAAGATTTACCTGAACAGTTGTGAAACACTTGACAGTTGACATTGTTCAGCCCTGAGCTTTTAGCTATTTGTGTTCCTGTAACTGCTTTGAAGTGGTCAGCTAAACTTTGTAATCCTTGGCATTCTGGGTTCTTGGTGGTGGCTCCTTCACATATCTTGATACACAATAAAGCTAAAAAAAGAAATGTTGGAATGACTCAAAATATTAAAACATTCCAAGGTCTTTTGATATGAATATACTGACCTGAAGTCTTTCATTTAACAGCCAATTTGAACAATAGTTGATGCCAAGTATTCTAAACTTAGCTCTGAGAAAGTAGGTACCTATAGGCTCAGGTTGTGTCTTGAAAAAAGCCCAGACATTATCACAATGAACAATACAAAAGGATTAGAACAATACAAAATTATGAGATCAACTTACCAATTCCAGCTGCAAAAAGCAGCATTGAAAAACTAGCCACGTTGGAGGTCGTCATATTTTAAGCAAAAGCAACAAATATGTACACGACACTTTCACCTCGACCAAGTCGGCTTGTAATTTTACTTTTACGACGAGGTTTTAAGATTCCAGTTTCGATTTGCCAGTATCCTTCTTTCCCCCAAGTTAATCTTGACAAGTTTGAAATTTCAACAGTCCAGTTCGAAGAAGAGCAAAGAGCTTATAATGCAACCTGCTATTATTCTAATTTTGTGTAACTAGATTCATCATATTTTTGCGTTTAATTTTTAATAGCATAAAAGCACACAAACAATATTATGGTGCTGTTCTCGAAATTTTTCTGTGACGGTGACGCACTCGCGCAATTTCTTCAAAACGAGACTTAAATTCAGCCTCTTTCATATGAAGTAATGACATCGTACATCGTACAATCTTTTAAGGCAAATGGAAAACGGGGTTCGAGTATTTGGCTCGAACTAAAAATAACAACGCTAAAAGTCAAATATCAAAATAAAATGTCGAACTAAGAAAAAATACAAATTAAACTGCATTAGACTATTTTAAACATATTCAGTGATTCCTCAATTAAGCCCCCTCATTTGCAATGATATTTGAGGCGAAGTAGTGTTAGGACATATTGAAGCTCTGTAGTGGACGAATTGCAAATAGCAGCAAGTTTAAACAAATAGTTTTATTAATTAACTCTCATAGCTTTCTTAAAGCTTCATATTGAAGAATTCGTGTTTGCAAATAAACTCCGTGGGCTTATGGAGGGTATATACGGTAAAAATGTGGTCCCGAAATTCCTTAAACATGAATCATTTCATTATTATCCACAAAAATTAATTGCTTGATTCATATCATCATTCACTAATATATTGCATTGCATAAACAGAAAGAACCCGACTCGAATCGTCAAGATGCTAGACTTGCTTAAAGTCTATTTCGTTTAGAGATTGCGACGTATGTTCTCTTTTTTCTCCTCCGCAGCTCTCACAAAGTCTCAAAACAAAATAAACTTGCAACAAGTCTAAATTGTCTACAAAGAAACTGAATAAATCTCTTCAAGCAACGATTTTGAAATTCAGCAGCTTGTTGATCTCATCATCAAGCGTCATTCTTTGGCCTAATTTCACGACACCCAACTCGATAAGATCGTTCTTGTCCAAATTAGGCAAGTGTGCACCCCGAATGCAGTGCTGTCTGACAGACGCCACAATCTCGGACATGTTGATCGATTCAAGCCAACCGCATACGTCATCAGTTGACCAGTCTTGGTACGAAGACGGACGAGACCTGTGAAACACACGCAAAGCAACATATAATCCATCGTCCATTAGATTACGATCTTTTCTCTTGCTATAGCAGCTTCTAGCATTTAAATATGTTACAGCAGATGGGTGTCCTGTCTAAAAAGCTTACATCACTGCTTAATTACATGATACCCTGTCGGTCTGCTTGCATTCCGCCCAACCAGCAATCCACCCACTCTCCCTCCCGCCCCTAAGTTCATCCGCACAACTGCTCTGGCCCATATGTTCTTGCATTCCGCCCCACCAGCAATCCACCCAATCTCCCTCCCACTCCTAAGTCAATCCGCCAAACTGCTTTGTCCCATGTGTTCCCAACAGTAACAAAACCCCCTCCCTGGGTAACGAGCTGCAATCCAAGTCTTGAACAGTGTGACAACTGGACAAGGAAGCATCTATGCTTTAACAATGCACTCGAGGAAGATCAAAGGTTCGTGCATCAACCAGACACTATTACCAATCTGTGTTACCAAGTGTTGCAATCAAAATAATTGGAAACACAGGCATCAAAACACTCCCAAGATGAACACAAAATCAACGCATAGGCATAATCTGCATTTAATACCTCATAACATTCCTGCCACATGTACTATTATTCTTCTCGAGATCCAAGGCATTGCTTGCTAACTGATTTGACTTGGCACCCAGGTCACTGATATCCGACTTCAGTCTACCCAGCCAATCATTCACTACTTTCTGCAAGAAAAGTCGAAATATCACGTCATCGTATCAACAACTGCACATTGTTTATAGGTAAAAACACTGACGCAGTTGTTGTACTGCTGTTGCGAATTGAAGAAGGTACTTCGACACTGTATCGCACTGTTCTGCAATGTACTGTACTGTTAGATACAGGCAGAGGCCATATGATAAAATTCTGGCCATCACCTTTTCTCTATACATTTCATTGATCTGACTGTTGTCAAGTGAACCTTTAATTAATTTCGCCTTTGCTTTCTCCAAGATAACAATCAGCCCCTGAAAGGACGAAAAATATAAATATCAATATCACAGCCCACATTATTATAATTGTGACTTGTATCCATTCAAGCTCTTCTGAATCATTGCCTTCTCTAACCAGTGATAAAGGAAAGATTCGAGCCGCGGAACAAGAAGGGCAAAACAACTCAAGGAAACCATAATTACACCTATTGTTAGCAAAACATCAGTAAGTTGATTATATTTTAAGGAACTGTTTTCATGATTCCAAAAAAATTGGGGAAGGCAAAATTCTGATGTCCCTAGCTGTTTCGTTCTTGTCTTAGTTCCCTTTCAAGGTCATTATATCATGTTATATGCCCTTGATAAATACAAACCTCTGTTTGTTCTTTGACAATCCGTGTTGACGTCAGCGTTGCGTCGACATCAAGTAAAAGATTTGCCCTTCTGCTCTTCAGCGTGTCCCCAACATTGGCATACATCGATACTTCTGTGTCATCAACATTGGCATAGATCTGCTTGTCCGCTTTCTCACAGGTTCTAGCAGAGGTAGCACCACCAATAGCAGTACCGTTACCATCAGTAGCATTGTCATGCCTGTGAGCTGTCGCATGCCCGTCTTGACGGTGTATCGTTGCTACAGTTGAGCTCGGTGGGTATGTGTTTTGCGGCGGAGTTGTGGATATACGTTTGTTGGAAACATTAGTGTCAACTGCTGTTGTTGTTGTTGTAGCTGTCTTTAAGTACAGTGGTGCTGATTCGCCAAACACAACACACAAAACCTCAATAAGACCAACCAGATCTGAAGAGCTCTATGTAAAGGATAGATAAGTTTAAAAGAATATGACGAAATCTTCCAAACTAATATAAATGAGCAGACACTGAACGTAACAGAGGTACTGTAACTTGCATACAAAACTCTGGGTAGTTCAGGCAGCCTGGGGATAATGAAAATGTTAGAATTATGGAGTTTTTCGCCTTACGAGAATTAGATAAAATTTAATAATCTTGTTTTAACTAGATAAACTTCAAACCACTTGAGTTCAAACTACAGTATGCACATTTGACTGCAACTGAAACTAATATATGAGTAATTTAAGTAATTTAATTTAAAATTAATATAACTAATTACAAATAATAATGAATAACTTGATAAATGAGATAACATTTCATACAATTGCGTTGTTACTTACACCCCATTCGTCAAGGTATGGAACTGACACCATTCCACCGTGATCAACATTATTTCCAACTTTAATCACCATAGTGGTTGTTGGCTTTACTTGCACCAATGGAGGAAGATTGGGATGTTCCTTAGATAGCCAAATACATATTGGTGTTTGGTACAAAGAGCCTTAAAATGATACAAAATTACAGAGAAACAAAGTTTCAAGTTGTTCCATTACAGCTGGAATTCGCAATGCATTAAACAGAGGAAATTAAAAATTGCTTGATGCATTTCAAAAGGTCTCCTCAAATACAGTAAAAACCCGCATATAAGAACCTGTAAATTTTCCATCTAGCCTGTTGTTCCAAGACAATAGGCTATTGTTTCTTCTATTGTTTTGAACAGCAAAATCACTGTGAAGGCTCTTAATCCATTGGTTCTTATGTGCGGGTTTTTACTGTATAAAATGAGATATGGCATGCTACATTTGTGACACCTATTTCACAGATATAGACATATGTAGCATATAATCAATCATTGTTATAATATAATACCTTTAAAATTTACAGGTATTGTTCCACACAGGCATACAAGATTGTGTTCAAAGCCGTCATTTGACACTGATGAGAAAAAATAAAATGTTGATGCATAAGTGCTGACTTTGATGAAAATAACGTCGCACAGTATGCCCTTTGTAAAAAATTTCTGGAGTTATGAATATGTTTGCATTTGTCAGTTCAGTAACACTAGTTATAAGAAACATGGTTTATCATGTCATGAACAGGAGGGTTTTTCAAAGCAACATTTTGAAAGGTACTTCGACAATCATCGGACAAAGCGAAAGCTAAACAGAAGCAAATGTAAAATATCTTTTCACTAAACATCTTGTTCTTCTAGCACTCTCACATTGCCTGATATTGAGGAGATGTATTTCTTGAAATGTGATTACTCACAACAACACTTCTGTTCATGACATGATGAATCATTTCTTATGACTTCTGAGAGTTTACATATACCCTTCTATTGTTCTTATTCTATTTTACTATTGCTTCTTTAGTGTACAAGTAGTGAGTGGGGTGCCTCCACTGCCGAGTATGAAAGCTGGAAGAGGTGTCGTCTGTCAGATATGAACCGAGTTCAATTCAACATACCAAAAACGTCAGTATAAGCAGCAAGACTTGGGTAGGTACTCGTAGCCTCAATGACATCCCTCTCGACCTCTGATGGGTGCAGATACTGGCACTGGCAATAGAAATTAAAAGTCTTTTAGTGCAAAAGAAAAAGGCCAAAAAGATGAAAACAATTATGGAATGCCGCCACCAACCTCCTCAACAAGGCAAACAAAAGGCCAAACGGATTAAGTATGATACGTACTTTTTTGAATGCTTCTTGCAGCTGTGGTTTGGTTTTTAGCACTTCATTTTGCATCTGCTTGCCATCCAAACGAAGAAGATTTCGAATTGCCTCCATGATTTATGAAAATGATCGAACTAAATTTCACATTTCACTCCTCGTCAGCAGAATCAGGTCGCCATTCTTGAACTTTCATTTTTTTTGTCGTATCTATTCTATTTTCGTCTATTACGTCATGCTTTAGCACACAAGGATGCAGATAAAAACAGCAACAACAACAAAACATTTATCACAATGCCGTTATGTTATCATTGCAACAGTACATGACAATTTACAGCAATAATCAATTTACAGCCAATTAAAACGAGTCAATTAGTGCCAAGAAGTAAAATCTTATAAGTTCTGTTGTCTAATTTATAATTTTTGCTACAAATCTGTGGGAATAAAGTGCGCAAGTTGTTTTTAACATTTTTTCTCGTTAAAACAACATAAAAAGTTTCTTAACTTTTTTCAGCCACCCACACAAAATCTCCTACCAAAGTTTCTTAAGTTTTGAAAATAGGGGCCTATGGTTTCTTATAAAGGGTTTCTTATAAAAAATGGATGTATCCATATCCATTTCCCCTCACAGTTCCAGGACGATCGTCCCCATAAAAATGAATTTTGTAGAGCCCAACAAATCTTGATTTATCGGGTGAAATTCTACAAGATGGCAAAATACATTGGCACACGGCATACTTTGTCACATGCAAATCGAACAATTTTCGTGTCTTGTGAAGAATTGGTGGTCACTTGTCGTTTTTCCGCTGCTACTGACACCCCGTGCTGCTTTAAAAATTAGCTATTCTTTGTTATTCTGATAGAATTGCTGTTCTTCTAACATAAAAGATTGCTTTTGCGGTTGCATAAGCATGTAAACCTCTTTTCTTTTCCCTGAACTTACGTGGTTTCATCAGCCGCACGAACATGTCTTAAACATCACTCGGTGAGCTAACAAAAATGCAGATGTTATCAACGATCACTACGAAAAAGGCAATCCTTCTCACAATGTTATTAATAACAGGATATTTATTGCTTGAGCTTGCTTACTTCGATAATAAATTTGATACATCAGCAACTTTGCCACATCCGAGCCATTTCAATGCAAGAAAAAGATCAAGGGATGAGCAGTTTGAATTGTATGTTCGAATAACAAGCAACAAAGGTGGAGGGTTTCCAAGAGAATTTGTCGAATACATGGAAAGATGGCTATTAAAGAGCATAAAGCTATTCTTCTTGCGAAAATATCTCAGAATGGTCCTCGTTCTCGATAATGAAAAAAAGGAAGACCATGAATATGGAGAAAAATTTCCACAACTGCATCCGGAAATCAACGCCTCAGTCTGTTACATGAATCCTTATCCGAATAATGTTGATTTTGGCTGGGGCAAAGCTAGGCAATATCTCGACATGTTGCATGCCGATCGCTGCACAAATAAAAAATACATTGGATTTGTTGATGCAGATACAATGTTTGCAACTGCTGTTACTGAAGACATGTTTTTGAAGAGGGAAAACCAGTTGTAATTGCCACAATAGGTACTCCCCATTATCGCTGTTGGATTGAGGCAGCAGAGTATGTACTTCAAGAAAAACAGGTTTTTCAATGCATGTCTAACTTTCCCGTAACTTTCAAAGTCAGTCATATTGTTGAAATGAGAAAATACGTTGAGCGAATGCACAACAATTCGTTTGATGAAGTTTTCAAAGAATCTCGTCCAGAGGACTGTCCAATAACTGGGGAAGGATCCTGGTGCCATTACAGCATGATGTGCAACTATATGTGGTATTATCACAGAGATGAATATTCGTGGCACTTACAACTAGTACCATTGGGTAATTGGGATGGCAAAAACACCATACCAGCATTGGTTCAGCCCAATTATTTGAAAATGGACATCAAAGATGGCTACAAGATTCCCAAGCCCAGGCCAGCAGTTCATGCCCGCCATCTTTACGAAGGAGGAAAGTGGGTTATGATGAGTCAGCCATTGGTTGCAGAAACAAATTTGGTTCTACGCGAAGGCCTGTGTCATTCTTTTGGCTTCAAACTATGTCCACAAATGTGCCTGAATTTCAAGGAAACTGCTATACAAGAACACTTGTTCAGATTTGAACACTACAGCTGGCTGTGGGACAAAAGGTGTTTGAACACGCAAGAACTACATTACGATATTGTAAGAGAGGTTCGTGACCGTAGTCCCCAGTCCTTCCTCATTGACCTGGCAAGTGAGGAAAACTTTTGCTCTATTTTGGCAAGCTTTCCAATTTAATATATTAATAATTTAATATATTAATAAGCATTTCATTAGAGCTTTTATCTTGTCCAATACACGATATTTATGTTATTAGATAGTTTAGAACCCATAAACACGAGCACCTTAGATGTTCCTTTAACAGCAGGATGCAGTGCAAAGAGGTGTAGATTTATAGCAATAAATTTAAGTTTTGCAGCTCTTCATGTTGTGTTGGTGACTCCTCGTTTCTTATCCCCTTGGACACTAAACTCAAGCCCACTCTCTCTAAATAATCTGTTTTCCCATTGAGCTTAAACTTGTTCAGGTCTTGGGCCATTTCTAG
Source organism: Sanderia malayensis (assembly GCA_013076295.1). Classification (NCBI taxonomy): domain Eukaryota; kingdom Metazoa; phylum Cnidaria; class Scyphozoa; order Semaeostomeae; family Pelagiidae; genus Sanderia; species Sanderia malayensis. The sequence continues at coordinate 2,119,253 of RQOL01000729.1, forward strand.
ACGCCATTTTGACCATGATGATGCAATACTTTTGCGCACCAAGTGTACATCTATGCTGGCACTTGATATGACATACAATTACTAAATTTTTTCAACAATTCATCTTTAGAAGACGAGTTCCTCTCCTCTTTCTTGATCACCCGTGTCCATCCACCAAACCACTTCATATAACGGTATCTTTTTCAGAGACAGCCTCCACTCCACAAAAATAATTGCTTAATTATTATCCACAAAATTTAATTGCTTGATTCATATCATCGTTCACTATAATATTGCATTGCATAAACAGAAAGAGCCCGACTCGAATCATCAAGGTGCTAGACTTGCTCCAAGTCTATTTCGTATAGAGACTGCGATGTATGGTCTTCTCTCTTTTCTCCTCCGCAACACTCACAAAGTCTCAAAACAAAATAAACTTGCAACAAGTCTAAATTGTCTACCGAGAAACTGAATAAATCTCTTCAAGCAACGATTTCGAAATTCAGCAGCTTGTTGATCTCATCATCAAGCGTCATTCTTTGGCCTAATTTCACGACACCCAACTCGATAAGATCGTTCTTGTCCAAATTAGGCAAGTGTGCGCCCCGAATGCAGTGCTGTCTGACAGACGCCACAATCTCGGACATGTTGATCGATTCAAGCCAGCCGCATACGTCATCAGTTGACCAGTCTTGGTACGAAGACGGACGAGACCTGTGAAACACACGCAAAACAACATATAATCCATCGTCCATTAGATTACGATCTTTTATCTTGCTATAGCAGCTTATAGCAGTTAAATATGTTACAGCAGATGGGTGTCCTGTCTAAAAAGCTTACATCACTGCTTAATTACATGATACCATGTCGGATTGTTTGCATTCCGCCCAACCAGCAATCCACCCAGTCTTCCTCCCGCCCCTAAGTCCATCCGCACAACTGCTCTGGCCCATATGTTCTTGCATTCCGCCCCACCAGCAATCCACCCAATCTCCCTCCCACTCCTAACTCAATCCGCCAAACTGCTTTGTCCCATGTGTTCCCAACAGTAACAAAGCCCCCTCCCTGGGTAACGAGCTGCAATCCAAGTCTTGAACAGTGTGACAACTGGACAAGGAAGCATCTATGCTTTAACAATGCACTCGAGGAAGATCAAAGGTTCGTGCATCAACCAGACACTATTACCAATCTGTGTTACCAAGTGTTGCAATCAAAATAATTGGAAAAACAGGCATCAAAACACTCCCAAGATGAACACAAAATCAACGCATAGGCATAATCTGCATTTAATACCTCATACTACTCCTGCCACATGTACTATTATTCTTCTCGAGATCCAAGGCATTGCTTGTGAACTGATTTGACTTGGCACCCAGGTCACTGATATCCGACTTCAGTCTACCCAGCCAATCATTCATTACTTTCTACAAACTATTTTCTCGGTCCCTACAGAGTTCGTTATAGCGGGATTCCACTGTAGAAGGGTCTTCAGAAGTGTAAACAACCATGAGTTTCTTGAGCTTGAAATTTTCAGCAGAGTTTTGATTCTGCATGTTAATGGCAATAGCTATGCATTGTTTCGTAAAATTAAGGTGCATAGCGAAAAAAGGGGAAGACTATTGGCAAATCATCGCTTTGCAACTTCCATGAAGCTGATGTCAAGAAAAAAAATGCAGGCCTTTCAAAATATTACGTTAGAATTTTTCGAAATGGACTTCTTTCGAGTGCAACTGTCAAGGAGTCAAGTTGCTGCTGAATCTTTTCATCAGCCCAAATGCTCATCAAGGTTCAAACCACTTTCGCGTTTACACTACAAAATGAAAAATTGAATCTGGGCTCAACCCGGGTTCAACCCACCTCAGGAGATGGGTCTTGCTAATCCAGGTTCAACCCGGGTTCAACCCACTTTTGTTGCGTTGACACTCTATACGAAATTTTACCGAAGTGGATTGAACCCGGGTTGAACCTAGATTTGTTTTCGTTGTGTAAACTGGGCTTAAGTTTTGAAAATAGGGGCCTATGGCTTCTTATAAAGGGTTTCTTATAAAAAAAACAGGGTGTATCCATATCCATTTCCCCTCACAGTTCCAGGACGATCGTCCCCATAAAAAGGAATTTTGTAGAGCCCAACAATACGGTGGCCCACAACTGTCACGCGCAATTAAAAATAAAAGTGCACAAATAAAAAAGAAATAACAATTTAAAAACCAAATCCACAATTAAAGAAAGTCACGGCAAAATAAAGAAAGCCAGGGCAGAAGAAATAAAGCCACGGCAGAATAAAGAAAGCGACGGCAGAATCATCTATAAAATTTCCAATACTACATTGCAAATGCTGAGTACTGCTCACCTAAGGCGAAAATTCAAAATTTTCGTGGAAAGACGGGGGATAACGTGTTTGACAGATCGAATTTTTTAGCCAATACCTACAAATTTTCCCGAGTCAAAGTTGTATAGGTCTCCACCTCTAAGAGACTCCATTATATCCTGTAGTGTTCATGTTCGCAGTTGTCATTTCAGTAGGCAACAAGAATGTTAAATACCCGGGGTACTCCCATTGGGTGTTGACAGGGGGGTCCGGTCTCTTTGAAGGTACCAAGGACTTACTACCAAATGGCCCTCTTCAATATTTATGCTACCTTTTGTTGTACTTTTTAGTGGTAGGACTTATTACTCCCAGTATAATATAGAATCCTAAAATTTTGTGCACTGGAATAAGCATGTCTTGGTGCCATTGTTGGAATTTGCTTTCCTGGTGCATTTTTCGCAAGTTTTGTTGTCAATAGTTATAAAATTGCCATTTAGGGTATTTTGTTAAATTTTTAGTTTGGGGGTATTTGACCTGACCGGATCCTTTGTCGAACTTTAATTGGAGTACCCCCACGGGGTTAAATACCAATTTGACAATGGCATGGCATCATAGTATTGGAAAATATTCACATAATTTTTGGCACAATTGATTAAACGGCGAAGTAAGGTGCCCCTACCTTTTGCATTTTCAAGTAAGGTGTCCATACCTTACTTAAAAATGTAAAATTATTTTCCCGTGGCTTTCTTTGTTTTGCCGTGGTTTTCTTTATTTTGCCGTGGCTTTCTTTAATTTACCGTGGCTTTCTTTAATTTGCCGTGACTTTCTTTAATTGTGGATTTGGTTTTTTAAATTGTTATTTCTTTTTTATTTGTGTACGTTTATTTTTAATTGCGCGTGACAATTGTGGGCCACCGTACAACAAATCTTGATTTAGCGGGTGAAATTCCGCAGGCTGGCAAAATACGATGGCGCACGGCATATTTTGTCACATGCAAATCGAACAATTTTCGTGTGTTGTCGAGAGTTTGTGGTCATTTCTGCTGTACGGTGGCCCACAAGTGCACACCAAATTCAAATTGCTCACACCAAATTCAAATTGCTCACACCAAATTCAAATTCATCACACCAAATTCAAATTGCTCACACCAAATTCAAATTCATCACACCAAATTCAAATTGCTCACACCAAATTCAAATTCATCACACCAAATTCAAATTCACCACACCAAATTCAAATTCACCACACCAAATTCAAATTCACCACACCAAATTTAAATTCACGACAGAAATCAAACTTCAGCGTTCAGTAAAACAAAAGTAAAACTACAAGATCTAGCAAATTACACATAGTTGTTGAGACAGAAACATGGCTGACGAAGTCGTAGACGAAGAAAGGTGGCCTGTCGAATTAAAATGCGAAACATGTCGAGGCAGTGTACATCCTGATGATAATTTTTGTTCCTCATGTGGAGCTAAAATGGACATGGAGGCCATAGCTATCCGGACATACTTCTGTGAAGGGTATGAGTATAAAGTAATTCTAGCATTTTTGGCAAAATACCACGACATTAAACTGAGTTTACGCACTCTGAAGAACAGATTAAAGTCCATGGGGCTAGGTAGAAGGGGTCAGCAATTCGACGAGCGAGAAATCAGGACAAGAGTAAGACAAGAGCTGGAAGGAGCTGGGAGTTTACAGGGATATAGAAGTATGTGGCATACTTTGCGGAGAGAGGGCATTCAAGTTCCAAGGGTCGCCGTTGCTACTATCTTAAGAGAAGAAGATCCTGACGGTTGTAGGGAGAGAAAAAAAAGACGATTAAAGAGAAGAATGTACGTAAACCCGGGCCCTAACCACGTCTGGCATATCGACGGGTATGATAAATTAAAGCCATATGGCTTTGCGATTCATGGATGTATCGATGGCTTCAGTCGCAAAATACTTTGGTTATTCGTTGATCGTTCCAATAATGACCCTGGCATCATTGGAAGGGCGTATTTGGATGCTGTTAAGCGATTTGGAGGATGTCCTGTTAAAGTAAGAAGTGATCTCGGAACAGAGAATGGAATAGTAGCTAGTGCTCAAGCCTTCTTTAGGAATGATCTCTCTTCACACACCTATGGAACTTCTCCACATAACCAGCGAATCGAAGGTTGGTGGTCGTTTCTTAGACGGAATAACTCGTCCTGGTGGATAAACATATTCAAAGACGCAATGGAGAGAGAGATTTTTACCCCTGGCAACAATGTGGAAATGGAGTGCCTCTGGTTTGCTTCTCACAAGTTATCCAGGAAAACCTAAATAGAGTAAAAAGTCATTGGAATTCCCACTACATCCGAAAATCCAGGCATGAAACAATCGCAGGAAGGCCAAACGAATTGTATTTTCTACCGGAGTTGCATGACGCCCAAAGTTTCATACAAGAAGTCGCCGATCAGGATATTCAGACGGTGTTTGATAATTTTCATGTGCAACCAAAGAAAGCGACTACCAAGATTATTTCAGGTATGCAGTCGAAGAGGCTGGTCTGACGTTACCTAAAAACTGGCAAGATGCCTTTGATTTGTATCACACACTTTTGCGTTTAGCTTAGATACCATGGTTGAGACGAACACGAAAAAGAGAGCATTTTTACACAACATGATATAATATCATAACTAACAAAGAATGCAAAAAATATATCGTAACATAACGAGAAGAAATCTTAAAGAAATCCCTTGGAATGCAACAAATCTTATGAAAGATCTCTTTAGAAGTCTTGGATAACATAACATTAACATAAATTTACTAATATAATAAATTTATTCGACGAAAGAATAAATTGCATTTTGAGATCTAATTAATAGGCCATGTTTTCTCAAATGCTGTGTCGAGAAAAAATCAAGTTGGTTTTGCGATCAATTGTTGAATATGATGCACTTGTCCTAGATACAAAAATTAGATCTCAAAATGCAATTTATTCTTTCGTCGATTCGTTGAAAAAACAATTTTAGAAATTAGTTCAATATTGCATTAGTTCAACTCTTAGTTAGGCAGACCCAAAGGTGTTACCTTTGCAAAATGCAATTATAAAGTTTTTGTCAAAGCTTTCTTTATCCAACATGTGTGCGACTGGGATAATAATTTCCCTGCTACATGCTTTCACTACTGGGAAACAACCCTGTGCTGAGGATTCCTCTCCATGCAATCATGGTCAAATCTGACCGTGATTTGCAATGACTCCCCATTCAATGGTTTGTGCTGTTGCCCAGTTAACCATCCAAGAACACCAGCAGGGGTCAGTTTGGCATTGTGAAATTTTTCTTCGGATTCAGTTTGAGCATGGGGGTCTTCATCTTTGTAAGCAAGAGGCTCTGAATATCCAGAGACAAGGTTATCTTCAAAATTGAAAATACAGTCCTGCAAGTTGTCCAGGACAATCTCTTCTTTGTGCAGCTTATCTGGGTCCTGGCTAGAGAACACTGGAGATAAGACAGAAGCTAAATACATGGAATCTACCTTATCAGCATCCCTCTGCAGCACAAACAACTTCTTTAAAAGATCAGGATGATCTCTGAGTGCATCGTAAATGCCAAAGAGAGATAAACCACGACTGAATTCTTTCAAATAGAGTGACCGTCGATTTATCACACTGACTTTTGTCGCAATGATTTCATCTTTCTTTTTATCTTCGATAATTCCAGTATAACCATGGTCAATAATGAGATCTTCGTGTTGTTCAACGTTCTCTCTAATAGTTGAGAACATTCTATTATCAAATTCTGACAGAAATTTATCAATTCCAGCATCTGCAATACCTTCAGATAGCATTAAGGCATAAGCATTTTCATCGAGAAAGACTGGAGCAGGGCCACCTTGAGCCAGTGACACTGCTACAATCTCACCACATGCCTGGAACAAGCCATTGGCTACATTTGACATAGAATCGATAGGAGCTCCATTTGGGAACATTTTGCTTCCTATTTGTGAGATGGTTGTTGCTAAAAACTCCTTAGAAAGTGCACCTGTGTCAATGCCATTTTCTCCTAAGAACTTAACTCGCAACAATTTTGCTGGCGATACCTTTGCAGCTTCTCTCTTCCACATAGACAGTACTCTAGACAGAGGAGAACTTCTGCGAATTACAAGGAAGAAATGCCCGGAATTTGATTTAACTTCATTCTCAAAGCCTTTAATCACCTCTTCAAGTGTATTGGTAGCTTTTGGTGCAATGATATTTGTACTGTTTTTGATGTTGACTCCTGCAATCATATCCTGGGTTCCTTGGTCTTCTGTTGCCACATCATTTATTGCTGCTGTGCTGCTTATTGCTGCACTGCTTCCGGCTGCATTGTTCAACCACATATCTCCATAATCAGAAATGTTAATTGGATTTAAGGGCTGCCCAAAGTTGCTTGAAATGCTTGCGAACACCTCCTGCTGTTGGTCATCTTGGTGAAAGTAATTCTCAAACTTTTGCATCTTTGGAGCTGGGTCTGACAATTCATCACCACTGTCACTCTCAATATGTAGATATTCATTGTGATCTCTTTGTTTACAAAGAAACAATGTTATCTTGTTATAATCTCTACCCAGTTCTTCTTTATATCTCTTTAGGGTAAAGAATTCAGCCTTTGCACCTGGTAAGAATTGGGCTTTTTCGAAATTGGAAAGCAATAGAATATACTCTTCTGTGTCCTCAAAAACATCACTATGAAATGCACTCCATTTTGCAAGTGCCTTTTCCTTAATTTCAAAGTAGGGTGCTGTGTTTGACACCGCCAACATCATTTTTTTCCCTCTTTTCACTTTAAGTTTCATTGCCATGTCACTCCACTCAATGAGACCAATGTTTATTTGAACATCTTTCCCATCAGCATCTTTGTCTGATTTCTTCTTTGTCACAAGAGTTTTCCATTGTGTTCCTTTGGCCTTTTTGAATTCAGAGAATGATCTCACTCTTGGCGCTGGTGCTGTCGGTGTCGACGCCAAGTTGCTCAGAGAGACAGGAGAACTTGCAGTTGTGATTTCTGTTGAGGAAAATTCTATTTTTATACATAATGATACCTAAAATTTTGCTAATACATAAAGATATCTAAAATCACTGCAAAAAAATTCAAGTGAAGAAGTTGATGAATAATACTAAGTTTCAAAGATCTTCGGCATGCACAAAAAAGCTTTTTTCCATCATTCAGCCTGGATATTGTGAAAAAAATTTGGAATGATAATTTTTGAATAGTTGGTGTGCATTTCACCATAAACTTTAAACTATGAACAACTTTGCATTCTCTCTGCTAGATTGCTTTAAGCTTTGAAACATTCCTTGACTGGTGAGAGGTTGAATCAACTGAAACTTTTCTTAGAACAAGATCTTTAAATCATGCTAAAAATTCAGTAATTTGGTAAAAATAGAGGGAATTAAAGCAAGTTTAAGTTTAACATTTTGAAAACATTCTATCAACGTATTTGATTGTTTTATAAGCTATAAAAATTGTGGTACACACATGGTTTTATGTGTGACTTGGTCACACGAGTCACAATGGAATGGCTGACAATAGATAGGCCTACAGAATGAGTCTAAAATAACGAGTTAAAACAAAGTAGTAAATTCGCACATACCTTTTCCACAGCTAGAACAATATCTGGCTGTGGTTACTGTCTTGATTTTTGCTCCACATTGGGAGCAAAAGATTTTCTTCCATTCATTTTCTTCGTCCATCTTATCAGTGATCAGAATCGATCGACAACGTGCAGCCAGCAGCAGCAACAACAATGGTGCACATTTGAATTTGGTTGCATTTGGTGTGGTGAATTTGAATTTGGTGTGGTGAATTTGAATTTGGTGTGGTGAATTTGAATTTGGTGTGGTGAATTTGAATTTGGTGTGATGAATTTGAATTTGGTGTGAGCAATTTGAATTTGGTGTGATGAATTTGAATTTGGTGTGAGCAATTTGAATTTGGTGTGATGAATTTGAATTTGGTGTGAGCAATTTGAATTTGGTGTGGTGAATTTGAATTTGGTGTGGTGAATTTGAATTTGGTGTGATGAATTTGAATTTGGTGTGGTGAATTTGAATTTGGTGTGGTGAATTTGAATTTGGTGTGAGCAATTTGAATTTGGTGTGCACTTGTGGGCCACCGTACTGCTGCTACTGACATCCCGTGCTGCTTTAAAAATTTGCTATTCTTTGTTGTTCTGATAGAATTGCTGTTCTTCTAACATAAAGGATTGTTTTTTGCGTTTGCAAAAACATGTAAGCCTCTTTCTCTTCCACGTGGCATCATCGTTGCATGACATGGCTGGCCACATCCGCACAAACATGACTTGAACATCACTCAGGCCTAGTTCATACAGCGCATTATGAGCGCAGCGAATTAAATTAGATTAAAATCGCTCATGATGCGCTACTTGAAGCGCCGCAAATTATTTGGTTGATTCATACATCGAATCGAATTTAAGAGCGAAGGGAATAGAATTTGGCGCCAAAAATTTTATCACTTGAAAATGGCGCCCACGACAAATAAAGATATCATGTTAAAGTGTTCGTATCTGCTTGCATCTTCAAGAAAACTGAATGCAATGCTAGCTGAAAGAAGGAGAAGAAGAAATTTAAGACACCACGTCTTACTAGAAATGGCACAACGATGGAACCAAGGATTATTAGCTTATTTTAACATAATAATGCTTGCTTATCATCAACAAGTATCAAAGCCTATTTCTCGAAGTTGCAGGCGTCTTGACAGAGTAAACGGATGGTGGCATATTGTTTGGCATAGCTTTGACGAAAAACGCTTTAAAACAAATTTCCGGATCACCAAGGCGTCATTTTTGTATATTTTTAAACAATTAGAAGATTTGCTGATGAAAGAAACAATTTGTGAAGAGCCAATACCCCCAATGAGCAGACTAGCCATTTGCCTGTACAGACTTGCCAGAGGAGATTACTTGCACACAATTGGGGAGCTTGTAGGCTTAGGAACCTCAACAGTATCAGGCATTGTCCAAGAAGTATGCGAGGCAATGACTCAAAGACTCTGGCAGCCCCATGTTGGAAAACACTTTCCTACAACACTACCTGAGCTGAAAGAGTCAATGGCACTCTTTGATGAATTCTGGCAGTTCCCTTGTGCTTTTGGTGCTGTTGATGGATGTCATCTTCCCATGAAATGCCCCAGTGGTGGTCCAGAAAGTGCTAAAGAATATCACAATTTCAAGAATTTTTATTCAATTGTGGTGATGGCCATCGTGGATGCAAAGAATAGATTTATTTGGGCAAGCAGTGGCTATCCAGGTAATAGCCATGATGCTATAATTTTTCAGTCAACTGAATTGTTCAGCAAGATAACAGCTAGCAAAATTCTTCCAGCTTGCACAAGGAAAGATGGCAATGTTAACGTCTACCCTTCTCTGCTTGGTGACTCGGCATTTCCATTTCTGCCATGGCTCTTGAAGCCATATGCTAATGCCATTTTAACTGAAGAGCAACGTTACTTCAATTATCGCCTAAGCAGAGCTAGGATGGTTGTTGAAGGTGCATTCGGTCAGCTGAAAGGTCGATGGAGAATACTTTTAAGAAAAAATGAGTGCCATACCGAGACGCTGAAGTCAATGTCCATTGCCTGTATTATCCTGCACAACATCTGCATCGATTTAGAGGACAAAGGACCAAGGGCATGGGATATGACAATTGACAATGAAACTCAAAAGAGAAGGCCAAGTGAAACTGTAAGGAATATGCTCCACCTAACCAGATGCAGAAAAATATCTGACAGTTCAAAGAAGGCTACCTCCATTAGAGATCATTTGAGAAACAAATTTTGGGAAGAGAAAGTTGCACAATAAAAAGGACAATATTTAAACTGTTTCAAGAAACTTTTGCAAAACTTTAATAACAAAACTTTTTTAACTTTTAAAAAACTTTAAAAACACTTGTTTGTTATATTAATTATTTACATTAGAGTTCAGCTTCTGTTTATGTATCCCATCCATGTGGCAGAGTTGTTGTAGCTTGCTGCTTGGTTTGGATTGGGTATCATATTTTGATTTGTAGATGGTTCATTATAAAATGAATTCTGTCGAACCATATGTTCTTGTTGCATAATAGATGAAAACATTGTTGTAAACATCTGATTTTGCATCTCCATCATGGCCATTTCGTGCTGTCTACTTTTCTCATTTTCTTCTTTTATCAACTCCTTCAGGCTTTCTGTGGGATTGACTGCTGCAAATTTGTTGAAAGCAGTGACTGCTTCTTTCAGTAAACTGGTTGGGGTGTCTTTCTTTGCCCTTTTTGAAGGTCTTGGCACAAATAATTGTTCATTACTTGGTGTAACAGGGCTTGAATTACTAGGGCTTGGTTCATCGTTTCCTTCAAAACTAGTTTCAGATGAAATCACCTGAAATGAAGGCTCAAGAGCCAAAGTTGGATCACAAGAGTCTCTAGACTCAACAAAAGGGAACAACTTCTTGAACCAGACAGGCTTCTGATCTAGAAAATTGGAAATGCCTGATCCACATCTTCTCATCATTGATGCTTTCTTGCAAGAAGCAACACAAGCTTTAAATTTTGTTCTCACTTATATCGGTGTGAAACTGAACTCAGGGAAATGCTTCTTTGATTCTTTCACAATTGCTTCATAAATAGCTAAATTTTTTGAAGCTTTATTATTTGTAAAAATAAGTCTGCGTCGGTAATATTCATTTTCGCATATTATGCTTACAGTCTCGTTAACGAAACTTTCTGGCCAGGTGGCCTTTCTTCCTGCTTTCCTTTTTCCCTTTCCTTCTTTGGTTTTTTCTCCAACGACTTCTTCTAGGCCTAGGTCTTCAATGTCTTCGTCGTCTTCGTCATCATTTTCATCGTGGTGAAGAGGAGAGTTGTTTAAAACATCTGCTTCAACTATCTCCTGTTCCTCATCTGTATTATAATTTGAATTCTCGATTTCACCGTCTGTTTCGAAAGCAAATTTTAGGACGTTTTTTCGGAAAGCTGCCATTTTCAAATAATTGTTTGTCCGAGTGAGTGAGTTTTTGAAGTTGACACGGTACGATCTGTCTGGCGCCTTTTTTCTTAAGCATGCGCTGTAAGGCTTTATCACAGTTAATCACTTGATATTCAAGTGATTACAAGTGATTCACACGATTTTCAATTAAATTCGCTTATCCATTATTCGCTGTCTGAACCCAATGCGCATTATGCGCTCATAATTCGCTCTCAAGGGCGCATTAAATTGCTTGATTCGCTTCAAATTGGAATGGTCGATTCAAACAGCGAATTATCAGCGAATGAAATTGACACTCAGAAATTTTTCGAAGCAATAATTTAATTCGCTGCGCTCATAATGCGCTGTATGAACTAGGCCTCAGTGAGCTAGCAAAAATGCAGATGTTATCAGCGATCGCTACGAAAAAGGCAATCCTTCTCTCAATGTTATTAATATCAGGATATCTATTGCTTGAACTTGTTGACTTTGATAATAAAGTTGATACATCAGCAACTTTACCACATCCAAGCAATTTAATTGCAAAAAAAAGATCAAGGGATGAACACTTTGAATTGTATGTTCGAATAACAAGCAACAAAGGTGGTGGGTTTCCAAGAGAATTTGTCGAATACATGGAAAGATGGCTATTAAAAAGCATAAAGCTATTCTTCTTGCGAAAATATCTCAGAATGGTCCTCGTTCTCGATAATGAAAAAAAGGAAGACCATGAATATGGAGAAAAATTTCCACAACTGCATCCGGAAATCAACGCCTCAGTCTGTTACATGAATCCTTATCCGAATAATGTTGATTTTGGCTGGGGCAAAGCTAGGCAATATCTCGACATGTTGCATGCCGATCGCTGCACAAATAAAGAATACATTGGATTTGTTGATGCAGATACAATGTTTGCAACTGCTGTTACTGAAGACATGTTTTTTGAAGAGGGAAAACCAGTTGTAATTGCCACAATGGGTACTCCCCATTATCGCTGTTGGATTGAGGCAGCAGAGTATGTACTTCAAGTAAAACAGGTTTTTCAATGCATGTCTAACTTTCCTGTAACTTTCAAAGTCAGTCATATTGTTGAAATGAGAAAATACGTTGAGCGAATGCACAACAATTCGTTTGATGAAGTTTTCAAAGAATCTCGTCCAGAGGGCTGTCCAATAACTGGGGAAGGATCCTGGTGCCATTACAGCATGATGTGCAACTATATGTGGTATTATCACAGAGATGAATATTCGTGGCACTTACAACTAGTACCATTAGGTAATTGGGATGGAAAAAAAACCATACCAGCATTGGTTCAGCCAAATTATTTGAAAATGGACATCAAAGATGGCTACAAGATTCCCAAGCCCAGGCCAGCAGTTCACGCCCGGCATCTTTACGAAGGAGGAAGGAGGGTTATGGGTCAGTCATTGGTTGCAGAAACAAATTTGGTTCTACGCGAAGGCCTGTGTCATTCTTTTGGCTTCAAACTATGTCCACAAATGTGCCTGAATTTCAAGGAAACTGCTATGCAAGAACACTTGTTCAGATTTGAACACTACAGCTGGCTGTGGGACAAAAGGTGTTTGAACACGCAAGAACTACATTACGATATTGTGAGAGAGGTTCGTGAACGTAGTCCCCAGTCTTTCCTCATTGACCTGGCAAGTGAGGAAAACTTTTGCTCTATTTTGGCAAGCTTTCCAATTTAATAAGTAATTTATTAGAACTTTTATCTTGTCCAATACACGATATTTATGTTATGAAATAGTTTAGAACCCATAAAAACGAGCACCTTATATGTTCCTTTTCCTTTAACAGCAAGATGCAGTGCAAAGAGGTGTAGATTTGTAGCAATAAATTTAAGTTTTGCAGCTCTTCCTGTTGTGTTGGTGACTCCTCGTTTCTAATCCCCTTGGAAACTAAACTCAAGCCCACTCTCTCTAAATAATCTGTTTTCCCATTGAGCTTAAACTTGTTCAGGCCTTGTGTCACTTCTAGACGCCATTTTGACCATGATGATGCAATACCTTTATGCACCAAGTATACATCTATGCTGGCACTCGGTATGACATGCAGTAACTAAATTTGTTTAAGAATTCATCTTTAGAAGACGAGTTCCTCTCCTCCTTTTTGATCACCCATGTCCATCCACCAAACCACTAATATCGAATAATTGTATCCAGTGCAAAGCTACTGTGCTGCACAGCCACGCGCAGCACGACCCAGCCTCGAACCCAGGGCCCTTTTCGCTTTGCTGGCAATTTTAAACTCGCAAAGCATACACGTTTTTTTTTATAAGAAACCGGTTTATAAGAAACCTAGATCTAGACGCCCTAAAATTTAAGAAACTTTTAGAACTACAAGGAAATATTAAGAAACATTAGAAATTTCGGAAATACGTTTTTGACTCGCGAAGCGCATGCGCAAGCGAGTATATGTTGGTGAGTGGGGAAAAATGTTGTGTTCTGTGTCTGTGTCTGTGTCTGTGTCTGTGTAGACTTCCTACTTGCCCATATAAGATATGTGCCTCAGATTCAAACGTTCACTTTTGATTTGAAGTGAGGCAACCAAGTATGATATCACTTTGCAAGTTTTTCATTGGATAAAATGTAAACTTGTTGAAATAACAAACAACATGACGTACCATACTAGATGCTGGGCACGCTGTGGCAGGGGGGGACCACGAGCACGATCACGCACGGAGACGGGGAGCATTTTTGAAGCATTTTGGAAGCATCAGGTGAAAAGAAGAAAGTTTTCTAGCTGTATGCTTATGCAACTAATACAACAATTATAGTATTTCATTTTTGTTTTGGAAAATGATAGTTTTTTAACTTGATGAAACAAGATCGAAAACTGGAGTCAAAATGTTTGCTTGAGTGGTCTCAAAACAAAGGTTTTTTGAATTTGCTGCGTCAACACTAAATTCGTCTCTCTCCATAAGTCTCGTAAGACGAAACTCTTCTGAAGACCTGGATTGGACCGTAACAACTGAAGACAAAACAGTACAATGAACAAAACTCATATGATTCCATAGAATTAATGTTTAACAGTTGCCAATAATTTATTAAATAACAAATGAACTAACCAATTATCAACATAAGTTTTATTTTCAAAACGGGCATCCAGCTCTTTCAGAGATATCTAGGTAGGCCTTCACAACCCGATTCTTTATCATCACTGCCGTACCCAGCTCTGGGTCTTCTTGCAAGAGGTTCTCCTTCGTGCGAGTTTCAACTATACGAACTGACTACTGAATAGTCTTCGTCTTCTTCGCTATCCTCAGGAAGACTTCGTCCTTCGTTGTCAGAGGAATTTGTTTTGAGCTACTATTTTCGCAATCCGACATGACATTTTGAAAAGATTTTAGCCAGACACTGTTTCAACACAGGCCGGGCAGCTCTTGTTCAGAGAACAATAGTTGAAGAACAATAGCTCCGTTCATTCTGACGTCACACTGAATCAAAATCTTGAAAGTTTTATTTTTTTCAAAATTTGTTAACATTTCTGTTTTAATTGAAAGCAACGAGAATTGACTCATAATGTGAGGAAAATATAGCGCAGACCTGGCTGTGTTTGAGCTTGGAAAAAATATACTTAAACTCGTCAGAAAACACTCAAAATAGGTTCATAGTGATACTCAGATCTTTTTCTCTCCATCTCCGTAAAAAAATCGTTATCTCATTTCAGGCTGCATAAGCCCTTTAATTTAATATTACTTTCTTCACTTTCTGGATAATACAGTGAAATAAAAGCCATCTGTCGCGAGTCACCTCAAGGTTCCTTTGATTCCTTTACGGATTCAACAAATATCAACTACAGAAAGTGTGTTTTATGTGCTAAGCATAACATTGTCGGCTCCACAGACGATTTTTCTTTGTTATAATACTAATATTTTGCTACATCCATGTTTTTTTCTTCACTTTCATTGCAACTTTGTTCATTAAATTAAGAAACTTTTAAGAAACTATTAAAACTAAAATGTGGCTAAAATTAAAAAACTTTGACTACTAGGCCTTGAGCCAGGTTTCTTATAATCAAAGGAACCTTGAGGTGACTCGCGACAGATGGCTTTTATTTCACTGTATTATCCAGAAAGTGAAGAAAGTAATATTAAATTAAAGGGCTTATGCAGCCTGAAATGAGATAACGATTTTTTTACGGAGATGGAGAGAAAAAGATCTGAGTATCACTATGAACCTATTTTGAGTGTTTTCTGACGAGTTTAAGTATATTTTTTCCAAGCTCAAACACAGCCAGGTCTGCGCTATATTTTCCTCACATTATGAGTCAATTCTCGTTGCTTTCAATTAAAACAGAAATGTTAACAAATTTTGAAAAAAATAAAACTTTCAAGATTTTGATTCAGTGTGACGTCAGAATGAACCGAGCTATTGTTCTTCAACTATTGTTCTCTGAACAAGAGCTGCCCGGCCTGTGTTGAAACAGTGTCTGGCTAAAATCTTTTCAAAATGTCATGTCGGATTGCGAAAATAGTAGCTCAAAACAAATTCCTCTGACAACGAAGGACGAAGTCTTCCTGGGGATAGCGAAGAAGACGAAGACTATTCAGTAGTCAGTTCGTATAGTTGAAACTCGCACGAAGGAGAACCTCTTGCAAGAAGACCCAGAGCTGGGTACGGCAGTGATGATAAAGAATCGGGATGTGAAGGCCTACCTAGTTATCTCTGAAAGAGCTGGATGCCCGTTTTGAAAATAAAACTTATGTTGATAATTGGTTAGTTCATTTGTTATTTAATAAATTATTGGCAACTGTTAAACATTAATTCTATGGAATCATATGAGTTTTGTTCATTGTACTGTTTTGTCTTCAGTTGTTACGGTCCAATCCAGGTCTTCAGAAGAGTTTCGTCTTGCGAGACTTATGGAGAGAGACGAATTTAGTGTTGGCGCAGCAAATTCAAAAAACCTTTGTTTTGAGACCACTCAAGCAAACATTTTGACTCCAGTTTTCGATCTTGTTTCATCAAGTTAAAAAACTATCATTTTCCAAAACAAAAATGAAATACTATAATTGTTGTATTAGTTGCATAAGCATACAGCTAGAAAACTTTCTTCTTTTCACCTGATGCTTCCAACGAGTCAAAAATGCTCCCCGTCTCCGTGCGTGATCGTGCTCGTGGTCCCCCCTGCCACAGCGTGCCCAGCATCTAGTATGGTACGTCATGTTGTTTGTTATTTCAACAAGTTTAAATTTTATCCAATGAAAAACTTGCAAAGTGATATCATACTTGGTTGCCTCACTTCAAATCAAAAGTGAACGTTTGAATCTGAGGCACATACCTTATATGGGCAAGTAGGAAGTCTACACAGACACAGACACAGACACAGACACAGACACAGACACAGACACAGAACACAACATTTTTCCCCACTCACCAACATATACTCGCTTGCGCATGCGCGTCGCGAGTCAAAAAAAACGTGGAGTACATAAAAATATTGGAGGGTCAAGTTTTCTCTCACATTGCTTCACACCTTCCCTTGTTTTCTTTTTCTTTCTTGAAAATTAATTCTTGAAACTCCCGGGGTCACTAACTTATGCAGGTCTCTATTGTTATTGAGTAGCAAATCGCAATCCATTACTGCGAGGGGTAGGTACCAGGGCTACAATTGTTTACATTGTGACCCTTGGTTCAGGGTTGCAGCACGACCGTTTTGGTAGGTTGGCTGTCATATGACCTGCAATGGAATCGTAAGCCTTTTCTCAGGCAAAACATATCATCTACTTTACGAATCCTTTTCTGTTGGGGGTATCAACGAAATAAAATGCGGAAATGACAATTACCGTTTCAGCAAGAAAGTCAATAAAATAATCAAAGTAAAAAATCAAATAAAACAGACTAAATTGATGACATCAAAGATTAACTGTGTAATATTTTGAAAATTGAAAAGGAATGCTTTGAAGATAATAAAAAAATTTCATATCACCGATTCCATCCAATTTTAATTGGAGAAGCTAAACTCTGCAGCTGATTATCGACTCACAAGAGTAAAATAAAAGTTTTTCATACTTAAAGTAAATATGGGATATTTTATCAGTTGCATAAATGTTGTCGTATTGAAAGAGAAAAGAATAGCGCGCTGTTCAATTCAATCTAATGTAAGCTCATTTCTCTCAGACCGGCAACATTTCTGGCCTTCTTCAACTGCGCACGCAGAATGAACTGCTTCCTTGACAATGAGCGCACGGTCTGCAAAGGAGAGAAATGAAATGGAAAAATCAGTTATTGTATGTAGCATTCTTCATGAAAGGAGTGACTATAGAAGACAGATATAGATTCACATTCAGAGTTTTCTTCTGGCAGTTGATGCAAGTAAAATAAGACTTATAATGGAGGTAATCCTGAATTGGATGCGTCTAAAAACATAACGACCGATTGACGCCCTGGGCGATCTCATTAATGCATGGGCATTTACTCAGAAGGGAAGGGATTTGGAAATCAGTCCTCGAGAGAAAATGTAAATGTACATTGAGAGTTACAAGACCATACAACTTGCACTTTGGACATCGAACATTTAGTGCTGGAATTTGACATTTACCATTATGGCAGACCATTTGTAGTCAATGCAGATCCATTAGTGTTTAGAGTATGGATTAGTCAATCGAGATAAATTAGTGTTTGGAGTATGGATTGGTGAAGCGGAGTTAAGCATCGTATACTTCTTTCCCTAGGAAGATGCCTAAACAGGCCTAAACAGCTTCTTTATTCAGCTCGTTCTTATGACACTTCACTTGGGCAGGGTCACTTCCAGGTTCTTGGCGTCAGTATTTATCTAGCTTGTTCTTGAACATGTTCAGGGAAGACGTCAGAATGTTCTATGGCCGTGTGACACGTGTAGTAAGTACCTAATTGTCCCCTTGTGGGACAAACGGTTATCTAGAGTGGCCAGAGGGTACTGCTCCAAGCTAAGTGCAGGACGGAAGACACTTGCTCATGAGGCAAGTAAGCCAGCGTGGGAGCTTGAGAGCTTCAACCAAAAATTCGAAGCACAAGTCACCTGATCTTTGGACCAGCTCAGTGGCGTGCTCCTGACTCGATTAATGTGATGTTCTTCTATAAATAGGGGCCCCAAATGCACTGAGTGTATTGGGCGGACTAGGGCTTTGATTTTCTTCTTATTTTACTTTCAATTCCCAAATCAAATATTTGGATATTTATTCAAGGCAACAGCTTTTAAAATAATCCGAATGCCTTGTATATAGTGACATGCTTTTTCTTGCTGCCAATTGCAAATAACAACTTTCTGCTGAACCACACGTAAAGTCACTTTCATAACGGGTAAAAGCGACTCATCGAGATTGAACTGTAAAATTAAAGAATTGACGTCATAATTACCTTGAGAAACGTATCCAAATCGATCACTTCCCGGCGCAGTGCTTCACTGAGGTAATAAATGGCATCTTCAACTGCATTCTCTTCTGCAAATGTGTTCAGGATTCTGAAAAAAACGTTAATAAATAAGGAAACAAACAAACACTAAACAATAAAATCAATGATAATTAAACGAATAAGAAAGCAAACAAAAAAATTTATTGTCAAGTAGGTCGTTAATACGTTAAACGTTATTAAAGTTAATAAATTAGAAAAAAAACGTTAATAAATAAGGAAAAAAACACCAAACAATAGAATCAATGATAAATAAATGAATAAGAAAGCAAACAAAAAAATTTATTGTCAAGTAGGTCGTTAATACGTTAAACGTTATTAAAGTTAATAAATTAGAAAAAAAACGTTAATAAATAAGGAAAAAAACACCAAACAATAGAATCAATGATAAATAAATGAATAAGAAAGCAAACAAAAAAATTTATTGTCAAGTAGGTCGTTAATACGTTAAACGTTATTAAAGTTAATAAATTAGAAAAAAAACGTTAATAAATAAGGAAAAAAACACCAAACAATAGAATCAATGATAAATAAATGAATAAGAAAGCAAACAAAAAAATTTATTGTCAAGTAGGTCGTTAATACGTTAAACGTTATTAAAGTTAATAAATTAGAAAAAAAACGTTAATAAATAAGGAAAAAAACACCAAACAATAGAATCAATGATAAATAAATGAATAAGAAAGCAAACAAAAAAATTTATTGTCAAGTAGGTCGTTAATACGTTAAACGTTATTAAAGTTAATAAATTAGAAAAAAAACGTTAATAAATAAGGAAAAAAACACCAAACAATAGAATCAATGATAAATAAATGAATAAGAAAGCAAACAAAAAACTTAATTGTCAAATAGGTCGGAGAGCAAACTTACTGATTATACAGAGGCGCAGTAGTCACCACAGCTTCGTCAATTTTCATATTGGCTGCATTGTCTTCGAGTTTGTCTATAACGTCTGTCATTTCCTTGTTCTTGTTGTTCAAAAGTTCCACATTCTTCAATGCCACGATCTGGTAAAAATTTGCAGGTGAAGAAATGAATCAAAGCGAAATAACAGATTCTACAATTGTTACCCATCTCAAAAATTGAACATAACATGACATCTACCTCTTCTTGCTTCAGGTTATTCATTATTTTCTCGAGCTGCTGTTTGCGTGCCTTAAGTTCGTCATTGGTGCCTTGCAAGTCATCCAGCTCTCGCTGAAAACAAGTGATATTGAATTGAATGACAGGAGATT
Source organism: Sanderia malayensis (assembly GCA_013076295.1). Classification (NCBI taxonomy): domain Eukaryota; kingdom Metazoa; phylum Cnidaria; class Scyphozoa; order Semaeostomeae; family Pelagiidae; genus Sanderia; species Sanderia malayensis. The sequence continues at coordinate 2,139,154 of RQOL01000729.1, forward strand.
GGCAGATGGCGTAATTGAATTGAATTGCAGGAGTTTTGGGATAAAGAGCAATAAAAATAAGCTAATTAAATGCAGAGTAAATCAAACCTTTGCTTCTGCAAATACTTCTTTGGTGCGTCTTTTTAACTTGTCTTCAACAGATGACAGCAATGATGCCTTGAGCACCTGTGGATCCAGCACACTTCCCTGCCTCTCGGGACCGCTGCGAGCCTCAAAAGAAGACTGCGTTGGCGCTTCTTGTGCTCTCGTAGCCACCGGCACTTGACTGTTGCTGGTGGAATAAGGGGGGTAGCCTGAGGTACTGATGGCATTGGCGGCTGTTGGGTATGGTGGCTGCGCTGATGATGACGATGTTGGATATGGTGCGGTCTGTGCCTGGTAACCTGCGGACGATGTTGGGTAAGGTGACTGGCTGGAACTGGTGTAGCTAGGTGGTCTGGCTCCTGACGATGGATATGGCAAAGAAGAAGGTCCGCCATAACCACCTCCAGACTGAGCACCGGGCATGGGCATACCACCACCGGGCTGTGACACTGGATATGGTGTCTGTTGAGGCTGTGGGGGTGGCTGCGAGCCGTAGTAAGACGTCTGCGGTTGGCCAACTCTCGGTTGCGGTGGCCTGCTGGGTGGTTGGGAGTTCCTCGAGTAAACAGGTGGATCATCACCAAAAATCATGCAGAGCACTTGTATCAAGCCATTCAAGTCTGAACTCGGCTAGAAAACATGCAAGTTTGATATTACCATGGTTGAAACTTGATAGCTTGATATAAACCAATGACTTTTCAAGTCAAAATCCCAAGTATGTTCCCCGAATACATGTTTGCATTCACTTGACATGCTCTGTTGTGTATATAACTTTATACTGATAGCTTCTAACAGCTTAGTTAGAGCCCAAGTGGCTTCATACTTCTTAAACGGGATACTATTACCAAACTTGTCTGGGCCTTGGGAACCTGACTCACCGAATTTCCTTGGGAACCCGACTCACCGAATTTCCTGGAGTAAGTGCCCTCCCTCAAATAAGCACCCCCTCTCAATTACTGAGCAAAAACCACACTTTCTCCTGGGGATTTTCCAACATTGTTTGATTAAAGATTATGTATATTGTTTGATTTCAAAAATGTCTTTTTCCAATCCTTGAAGTTACAATAAGATTAAGCGCTCTTTCTCTTGAATAAATGCCATCTAAAAAGTGGTGAAACTATTTAACTCCCTTAATGGAGGAAAAACGGCATACATGTGTTAAGTAAGGAACTCAATAATAGGAAGTATATCGCCCCAAACAATAACATTTCTTTCATATTAGGGTGGTTAATCACAAAACAAAAATTCAACCGCATCAATGATAACAAAAGTTCATGAGTAATCATAAAAAAAGAGATAATGGGAGTGATCATTATCTCTCCTTTTATGATCATTCCCATCTTAACAGGCAAACTCACACTTCTCCAGTCAGTAAGATAGGGCAGGTACACCCTGCCAACATTATCAACGTGTTTTCCTGGCTTGATAACCATGCTGCTGGTTGGAGTAACAAATACCAGTGGAGGAATGAATGGATGCGTCTCAAGCAGCCATATCTTTATTGGAATGTTGTAAACAAAGCCTGAAAAAAGGAAAATAGGTCTGATTACAAATAAATGTAATTATGAATTCACATGATAATAATAATAATAGTAATGATAATAATAACAATAATAGTAATAAATGCAAAATCATGTTTTCAAAATATTATTATAAATGAATATAAATTATTATTATTAAAATTCCAAATTATTATATTTGTAAAAGCTATAACAGATATTAAATAATTATTTTCCACTAACCTTTGTACCTTACTGGTATAGTTCCTCTGAAACACACTAACTCATTTTGCTTCCCATCAGGAGCAACTAAAAAAAATGATTACATTGAAGCAGTAGAATCAAAATGCTTATTAACAAATATGCTTACTATATTCGTAAAGCATTTATTTATGAACCAAGTCCAGTATACAGAGATACTACTTCAGAGCCCAAGGTTCAGCTGCCTCTCACTGCCTAAGTTACTTACTCACCAAGTCGGTCCAGCTCAGGTTTCAGGTCTGTGAATTGTCTCAAGGCATTCAACGCATCTGGTATAGCTGCATCTCTGTGTTTATACTGAAAAACAAATAGATGTTTCAAGAGGGGCGCAATAAATTACAACGACTTTTCCTTCTCACTGCCGCCCACACTTGAGCAAGATGTCAGTGGAAGGAAAACCTTGAACAGAAATGCAACACTGAAATAAAAGACGTATGAAAATATCCACGACACATCACATCATCGGATTCGAAGAGCTAGTTAAGGTATTTTCATCCACCTTCCGCTTGTTCATTTTGTCTTTCATCCAACTTTCCCAACTCATCTTGCCAGGTCAGACTTGCAAGCTGGGAATGTGAAAAACTGCTTAGGCTAGGATAAATCCGCAATTGCTTTGCCAGAAGATGCACGATAAAATTCCCACTCAGCTCAACTTCAGGAAAGTAAGTAGGCAAGACTGGTATTACACTTCATGTTTGTAACGAATTCGGTAGTTTATATATATCTTGAGCGAGTTATCCTGTCTTAAAAAAATATTTCTGTCGTGTTGCAACCAAACCTTGTTTCCTCCACCGAAGTCGATTGTCGTCGACTCAACAAGCTGTGCTGAGTAGAACGCATGCGCGAAGAGGAATTGTACTTTGTGTGTCACAAAGACCACGTAGTTTTTCGCAAATATTTTTCTCAACTTTTCATTAAAAATAAATATAAAATATAAAAGGAGGATTATGGTTAAGATGGACCATATTATTAGTCCAATAAACAATTAACGGATGTATAGCTATCTGTATCTAATACAAGTCACATTGTTAATTGCATTAAAAATTAATTCAGTGAATTCAAGTTATGCATGGCTGGCTTTTGTTGAGCTTAAAATCTATCAACTAACACTCAAATATAGCAAGCCCAGTTAGCTCAGTCGGTAGAGCATCAGGCTTTTAACCTGAGGGTCGCGGGTTCGAGTCCCTCACTGGGCGGCAATTTTTGAATTCTTTTCACCAAGAAGTGTGTTTACTGATTCTCTTTAGCTTTCGTGAACGTGAAATCAGGGTCTTCCTTTTCTCCTTCATTTTCTATTTTTATTCTTTCATACTTAAAGTAAGGATTAGGGGCATTTGGACTAGCTCCTGTCATTGTTTCATTATCGTACCAATGAATATCTTCCTGCATCGAAAGAAAACAAAATATAACTTAACCAGCTATTTAATTTGTTATCAATTAACGCCTAACTAACAGATAAATAATTGGATTCACTGTTTTCCTCATAATTGAAGATGAATAATGAATTAAAAAATTCAAGAAAGAATGATCAAGTCAAGCAATGAAACATTGCAAGTAATGTACAGATAAGCATGGATAAAAAATTAAAATTGATGAACAAAAAGGAATGATAAATATAATATATAACCAATCAATATATACATATAGCCTAATTACAATATTTTTGTTTTTTATAGGTAGCTAATGATGTGCTACTACAATAACAATAATAATAATTAGAAAACACAAGAAAGAAAGAAATGAAGAAAAGGAATGAATGAATAACAAAATGAAGGAGTGAATGAAGTAAAGAATGAATGAATAAAGAAAGGAAGACATTAATAAATAAATAGACACGCAAATGAGCAATTAGTGGGGTAACTAAAATGTAAATATAAAGTCCAGAAATGAATGAATAAACAAACTAAAGAGATAAAATGTGATCACCTCAATTGGCCTGTTGATGTTATCACCTTCATAGCCAATCAATGCATCGACGACTTTGGCCGGTTGGTCAGTTTGCACCACGTAAAATGGAACTGATTTGAGCATCCCTTTAGCACAACCAATTTTCTTAACTCTCTTCCAAACAATCTGACTGAAGCAATATACATCATTGCCATCCTTTGATTTCTTCGTATTCCAATCGATGTGAACCTCCTGGTCGTGCCATTCCTGCAGAAATCAGAAAAATGATTGAATCAAAATATAACATAAGAAGTGACAACAGGTCACAGTAGCATTCTCAAGAGAATATTGAAGAAAATAAGGCATCTAGCACTAGCAAGAAGCAATTTAATTCTTCGTTTCATCCTTCGAATTGATGAAATCGAGTGTGGATCTTACTGATGAAGCAGTCAAGTCAATCAAGGGGCACACACTCAGGCATGATAATAAAAGGATTTGTTACAACAATTATCCCCGAAAGCTATAAAAAGTAGCTGTAAATATCTTAACTTTCAACAAAAAACCACCTCCCCTCTCCCTAACTGTTAGGGAGAGGGGAGGTGGTGGTTAACACATTGACTTGTAGACAAAATAGTTATTCTCCACTGCAAAATAACCATCCAGGAGGTAGCAGTTAATCGTTCCAACTCCCTTTGGCGAGAAACGTAGCAACAGGCAGCACAAATACCTTTATAACGTCCTTCCAAGTTGGATACAGACTTCCCCAAGCCCAGCATTCCCCGACTCCTTTCCGGGTCCAGTTCGAAGAGCCCGGCGTTTTGCCATTGTCAGCCCATTGCTGCGCCTGTCTGCTCAACTGGTCATCCAGGACGACTGGTGGAACCAAATGATTCTTACGATATTTGTTATGAAGATCGACGCACTCCTTTTTGCAAGTCGAGTTGCACTCTACCAACACACAAAGATAGATATACAGGCCGTATAAATATAATAGTTTACATTACGGCCTCGGGCGAATACTAAAATTCTCGTAAACGCCCGGGCCACTTCTAAAATCATTCCAATCGATTTATATGAGATGCTTATTTGGCAAGAGTGCTAATTCAATATCATACCGAAGTAAAGAAGGTTCGCTTCGGGGTATTTCAAAGAACTTGCTTTCAATTGAGTTCTCTCTTGCCTGTCAGGGGTTGCAACCAGGGACCAATGATGGAGGATCAGCACCACGGACTCCCAGTCTCCCCCATTCAACAGTGAGGGGTGCCACCTGAGCTTGCAATGAGGAAAAGAGAGCATACCTGATAAGACAAGATTCCGTAGACAACCAACTGCAAAAAGCAAGCAAAAGAAAAGGAATCTTTTGAAGCCAACCATTGTCGAAAAGAACGATTAGTAGAATTGGGTCTGTCTCCTTGAACATCCAAGTCAAGCTTTATGTTCGTGAAGATTCAATCTACAGTAATTGTCGTCACAAACAAATTACATTGTGACAATGATTAGATGTTGTTATTGCGATCAAATCAACTCAATACTGATGTTATCAGTCTGGCTTAGATTTTGATGATTGAAAGAGTAGACATCATTTTAACTGGTACCAGAGCGCGGCGAGCAAAGATCAGAATAAAGAAACACCAGTTGATTGACTTCATTACTTGACGAATAGAAAAATCCACGAGAGACAATGATGGAATACATAAAAAGAAAACGTTGAAAGCAAGAGAGCCGAGGGGTCGAGGTAAAGCGGAGGGGGGGGGGTGCGATTAACTCCTCCCCCACCCTAAGTAACATGGCAAATACAAAAAGTGGAACAGAATAGCAAACAAAGAATAAACGAATATCATTGTCAAAACAACGAGTTCGAGTCTCGGTTCAAGTTCGAGCTTCAAAGGAGTTTGACGAATAGTCCTAGTTCCAGTCCTGATCTAAGACTTCTGCAAGTTTCAGACTGGCGCTCAGGTAAAAGATGAAACAAAGGAAAACATTAAGTCATGAAAATGTAGAGGAATGCGAGAATTCATAGGGAATTCAAAAAGAGTTAAATTTATAAGCTGGCTTCTGAGCTTCACAATGGCTCGTAAGAAGCTGAAAGAGATATGCAGAGATGTTGTTACGAAACTTGTAGAGCGAGTAATATCAGCGTGATTCATAAAATATTATTGTTGTTGCTGTTGTTGTCGTTGCAATCCAAGATGAGAGGATCGATTTTGATCTTGTTAATGCGAAGTACCGTCAACTCCTGACGATGGCCTGCAATGAGAAAACCATACTGTTGTCAATCATTGAAGCTTTTTAATCATACCTGAACATCCACTACAGAACACAGCTAGAAAAATTCAATGAGGACCACACTCCAATCAAGACGTGAAACTTTTTCAATGGTGCTAGGCATTGATCTTAAGCAGAATGAGGTGGAACCACTACCAGTTCCCATCATCATTGCAAGCTGAAGAGTAGAGCCTCACATATAGACATTAATTACAATGGTTGCACTACTGTGATACAAATAAATAAATAAAAAGCCACTGACCTTGCCACTTCTTCCAATTCTTTCTTCTCTTTTTCTTGAAGACAATCAACTTGCGTCCCTTTGTTTTTTCTAGTACAGTTGCCTCAATATGCACCTTGGCAGTACTATGAAGAAAATAAGCTGTTGAGTTTCTCTGAAAACTCTCTTACTTCACTATCGATGGTTGATTCATCTTATTAAAGGAGCCTGGCAGTAGCACGACACATTAACATGCAAAACAACTTTCAAGATCGCCAGGGGGCAATGCACATCATTGTCTTAGAAATTGCTTTGAAAGCAAAAGCAAAACAGCTATCACCCAATAACAACAAGCACACTTACCTTAACAATGGTTTACCAATGAGGCTGAATTCTCTACCACCTAACATAAGTATCTAAAAGGCAGAAAGACACCATAAAACATGAAGTAACAACAAAGGCAAAGCTGTTACATGCTAGACTGTATTATCCTAAATTCAATTAGTTGTAACTGATTTAACAAAGATTGCAAATAAAATAATCCTCTAAAAGTATTAAGTGCTTAAACTTACTTTTTGCAATTTTATTTTCTCACCACATTGAGCTGGGATCTTATTCACCATGATGATATCATTTGCAGTTATCTTGTGCTGCCTCCCACCTTTGAAGATATCATCAATCTGGTTAATCACTATCAGAAAGCTTGTACTTGCAGCATTTTGGGTTGGCTTAGACAACAAATATTCTCAAAAGAGTTGTTAGGATTTCATCATACCAGCAACATCACAGGTAAACTAGATGCATTTGACATATGTGGGCTACATTGAAACTCTCAAAGAAATTTATGACTTGTATACTATTTTGCAATGTCATTACGAGCGTTGTTATCATCTGAAGAACCCATCACAGTCTATACTTGATGCTAAGTATTTTGAATTCGATTACAATGAAAATGAATGTTGAAGCTTACCAAAATATACAATTGCAAAGATTCTTCTGAACAGAAGATCATTTGTGATTGCATTCTTCACTTTTTCAAGCAGCTCTGTAAGGAAAAGTGAGAAATGGAGATATTTTGAAATGGTTACTGCATAAAACAAGGCCAGAACAGATTTGATTATAAACAAGAAAAATATAAAACACGGATGTACATACTTGAATCTTGTTTGTTTTCTATCTCATCTGAGTTCTCGGCAATGGCTGCAGAAGTGCTTTGAAATCTGTGAATATAGAGTTAGACATAAGTATAATTGCAACTGACTAGTTCAAACAAAACGTGTAGGATAGACAAAAAAGAAAAGTTTACCTTTTCTGTGACAAGATGGTTGCAGTTGGAACAAAAGATGAAGCTTTCACTTGTTTAATGTTTCTCAAATTTAAATGTAATCTTCCTACAAGATGAAAAAACCCTCGCTTATAATAATATTTAATACGGAAAGGGGGGCACAAAAGACAGCATTTTGAGTTAGTAGGAAAGGGAATGGCTGTTGGTTGAATCCATCGCATTTTATTTATGATGGAGATGGAGTGGAATGGTGGAGCAAATCACATGCATGATAAAATGAAAACAAAAGAATGTGCATGGTGAGACAATGGCATAATTTATGAAAACAATATTTATCTATTTCAGAAAAACCAACTTACGAGATTGGCTTGTGAAAGCTCTATTTACAAGTACAGTCGAGCATTGTAGGCACTTTTTGCAAATCGAAGAAGAAAATTTTTGCACGAGATTGGCAGCCATATTGCATTAAGTCGAAAGACGTTGGTTGTGGAAAGCATGCATCAAAGTGACAACGTGAGATTACAGGGGAAAGACCATAGAGATAGGGATAAAGCTAATGTTTATTCTATCTCTATGGGAAAGATTGAAGTTTTGATAGATGCTCGAGAATAAGCCTCTAGCCCTAAAAAACCCCCTTTTAATAAAGCCCCACCAAAAAGTTCATTTTGCAAATAAAGCCCCCTCAAGTAAGCCTCCGTGAAGCAAATGCGGGGTGCAAACTGATTGGTGACTTTAACAAAGCCTTGGGGAAAAAACTTGGAATAGAGCATTGTGGAACAGGGATGTTACATGAGGGATGTCTAGTGGTCTAGACCAGGTACGTCCAAATATGGAATATGGAGCGAAAGAACAATAGACTCGGTGAACTTTCAATACTTATGACGTAAAGCTGATCATATGACCAGCGCGTGTATTTACCAATACCAAATTCACAGAGACAAAAGGTTTGGATGAAAATGAATATCTTACTGTTGTTTGTTGTTGATGTAAATGATATGTTCACATATGAGCATTTGCCTTTGTCAGTTGCACATCCGACTTAAAAAATAGCTCATTTTGTTGATTACCTTCTCAAGAGAGAAATTGTTAAATTCTCATTTTCTTCGTTTTTTGTGGTAACAGAACAGAAACAAAATCTGTGTGACAAGTTTCTTTAAAATGGCTGGACGACTTGTGAGAGCTCCTGCTTTCAAACAGCTAATCAGACGAATTTCTACACAAACAACAAGGCTGGCATCAGCTTCATCAACAACAGTGGAAAATCATCAGATCGTAAAAGACGAAACTTTGAAGACGACAGATGATCTTGCTAGGCCGCTCACAAAACGCCATGGTAAGTTTACGTTTTCGCATCCATGCTTCATTTCCTGGTACATGCTTCAAAGGTGTAAATTTACCTGTGCTTAACAACAAGAGACAATGTAGTCCCCGAAAATGAGAAAGACTTAGGTTAAATGAATTGTCACGTTTTTTTTACGATAAGGATCAAGCATCGGCTTCGGCCTATATTTTCGTTTGCCGGTTTAATTCCAATGACTGAGACTGTGAGGACACAATCTTTTCCTGTGTCGACTTCAGCTCGAAACATGCTGAATAAATATTCACGATTATATTATACCAAGTCAGCCATTAAAAACAGTTCATTTTTAATCTATGAGCATATATAATATATTCTATTCAACTTTAATTTCTCGTTGCGGTGATTTTATTTTACGTCCAAAATTCCTTCTCCTCAGAATCGATCGAGGAGGCACAAACAATTTCTTTCTCTCACGTGATCAATGCGTGAAGGCACGTGCAATGCAACGCCTTTGAATTTTGAAGCTAATGTTTCCTTCCTTCCATCTCATTAATCTGATTTATTCAGGTTTTGCCTTATTGTATTCAATATCCCAAAATGAAATCAATTACGACGATTGATTCTGGAATTAGGACGATTGAAAATGTGCGACACGGATGGTATGAAAAGTGCATTTCATTTTGGGATATTGAATACGATACACTCTTTTTTCTTTATAAGAATAAATTTTATAAGAATATTGAGGCTCAAAATTGCAAAAAAACAATGGAAATTTAAGAATAACAATGGAAAAGATCGAGGCTCAGAAAAATTTTAAGTATTCTTATAAAAAGAAAAGAGTGTACGACACTTGGTTTTGTACGACGATCTCTGTCATACTTATACCCCTGTATGCCCCCTATAATGTGGAGGTTCCACTGTATCCACAGTTATGAAACAAACGTGTCGTGTCGTGTCGTGGCGAGAAATGCAGCAAAACAATTTGGGCAGCAGAGTATATGCATGGAAGTGTCTTGTCTGATTTTCTTCTCTCCCCCCCCCCTCTGAATAGGAAGCTTGCTGTCAAACCCAAGGACGGAATTCCGGACAATATACAAGTACCAAGGCAAGGTGAAAGCGGTCATATTGGATTGGGCGGGCACGGTGCTGGATTGCGGCGTGTACGCACCGGCCGTCGTGTTCGTGGAAGTGTTCAATAACGAGGGCGTGCCGATCACGATGGACGAGGCACGCGAGCCCATGGGCACGCACAAGCGTGTTCATATCAGGAAGATCACGGAGATCGAAGCCGTAAGAAAGCGTTGGTTCGAGAAATTTGGAAGATACCCCGACGAGGAAGATGTCCAAAGGATGTACGAGAACTTTGTACCATTGCAAGTATGTTGTTGTTATTGTTTTTGTCATGTGATTTGTCATGGAGATGAGTTGAGATTCAATCTCAGAATTTTCTGCAAATGGTGCTAATTCACTTGTTTACTGTGGAAATATATCGTAATACAGTGGTGGTTAGCGCAACTGCTTATGCAAGTACATTCTCGCCGTTTTGACGTTTTCCTGCACGACCACCATGCAGAAACATAAAGCCCCACTTTAAAAAGCCATCATACCATATCATTATTAAGATCTTGAGATATTCATGTGTCTTTTGCAGCTTTCCTGTCTGAAGGACTACTCCAAAATGATCGACGGTGCTGTTGAGACGGCAAGATACGTGCAAAAGGACCTCGGGTTGAAGCTTGGTTCGACTACAGGCTTCACCAGCGAGATTGTTGACGTGCTCAAGGTTGTTGCCGCCGAAGCGGGATACGTGCCCGACTGTTATGTTGCGGCGGACCAGGTGCCCCAGGCCAGACCGTGTCCATACATGGTGTGGGCCAACTGCATCAAGATGGATATCAACCCAATTCAAGCTGTGGTGAAGGTCGATGACACCGCCGACGGTGTCAGAGAGGGGATCCTCGCTGGATGTTGGAGTGTTGGGCTGGCGAGAACGGTGAGTGGTGATAATTTATTCTGGTGATGATAATGTATGATAATTTATTATGGTGGTGATATGAAGCGCAATTTAACGAGCCAACTTGCCATTATTTCTAGAGAATGACGACTAACCAAATATTTCCAATCATACCGGAATGAATTGATACTTCCCTCCAGGAAAAGACCGTACTGGTCACTTGAACTCTCAAAATGTCGACCAGATTTTAATCTTTCTTTTAAAGAAAGATTAAAACCTGATCTCTGATCCCTACAAGACTATTTTGAGCTCTAATAGAGCTCAAAATAGTGAAAGTCTGAAACTCCCATTGGCACTTCCCAAACCAGTACTCTTTTGAATTACATAAACCTGATTTGTTCAGAGCAGAATAAACAAGTTTTGAAGCTGCAAAATAAATCTGCTTTGTTTCCAGGGCAACTACGTGGCACTAAATGAGGAAGAGATATCGAAGTTGGCTGCCGCAGATTACGAGAGGCGGTTGGAAAAATCCTACAATATCCTTGCCAATGCTGGCGCTCATTACGTCATTGACACGATCAATGACCTGCCACCCGTCATTGACGACATCAATAGGAGGCTGGCCAATGGAGAAACCCCTTAGAACACGAAAAACTTATCAGGTAGAGCATGGCTTGTGGGACAAGAAAGCAAATTTAACCATGACATTTGGATTGGAGTGTCATTTAGAATTATGAATTTTAACTATTGCTTATCATTTTAATTTAGTTCATTATCAAATGACAGTTATCTAGTCACAAAACGAATCCATAATATATTAAACTATGATATACAGCAACAGTGCCATAGCCATAGAGCCAAATTTCAGTCTCAGAGTCAATTTTTAAAGTTTTATTTACTAGTTTAGTTTCTGATATTAATTTTCATTATCATATTCTTAATTTATTATTGATTTGTAAATGTTTTCAATCACTGGTGTTTTGTGCCAATGCTTTAATTTAGAATCTTATTTTTATGGAAAATGGGCTTATTTACACAAGAAAGCAGTTCTCACATTTTGAGCAAACCTTTCTTTACTATATCTGCAGTCAGTTTTGTTTGTCTTAAAGATGGATCTATCAGTAAAAAGTAAGCACACCCATAATTTTTATAAGAAATTGTTTCTTGTAAAAAACTAGGTGTACTAGAACTACATGCAACCTACTGGCAATCAAATTAAAAGAATTTGCAAATAACTACTTTAACACAACTTATAACTCTATTTCACTTGGTAATTGTAGCATACTACAGAAAGCTACAGGGAAATCATCAAATAACAAGCTACCACAAGGCAAGAATCTCAAAACAATGAACCAACAAAATTAGTTCATTGTATTGCATTATAGCATAACGGAATACTTAAGACTACCCAGGCTTCTGTTTGCATGCTAGAGAAATGCAGTTAATAAACTTTTGTAGGCAAAATAAATGGATGATTCATGTTTTAAAAAACCTGTGATTTGAAATAAAAAAATTGCATACTACTGGCATGGAGTTGTTATCAAGGGTTCATCTTTGCCTGCTGCTCTTTAATCATACTTGCCTGAAAAAAATAAAATGTATTGTGTTAGATGGGTGAGCATCAATAGGAGTATTAATATTGCAAGGTGGTAATATGGAGTAAGTAAAAAAGATTGTTTATGAAGGGGTCATGTCATATCCTGACTTGTCTTGCATGTATGTATGTATGAATAAATGTGTATATATGTATGATGTATGCCTGTAGTAATGCTGGAGAGAAAAACAAACACTCTTGTGTGAAAAATAGGAAGGGGGGAGGGTCCTCAAAAAATAACAAATTGGGAAGGTGATCAAAATGTACAGTAAGTGACATTATTTGATGTTGGAGATCTAGTTGTGCTACTACTGTAGGCAATCATTCAAGTAATTTATACAAGTCAGAAATCAAACAATTAAAACTTGAATAGCAAGGAAATATTAAATGGGTTCATGATAAGCTCTATGGGTAGAAAAATTGCCAATAAATAATAAGTGGTAGGGGCATACATGTTCAATATACACATAATAGTGCAAAGGTATGAACAACAAAACAGCCTTCACTACACTTACCCCTTCATCTGAAAACCTCTCAGAGATGTATTGCTTCAGATGGGAAACAAATGAGAGACCCAATGTTGAAAACAAGCACCACGAAAGGCTTATTACAAACTGGAATGTGTTTGCATCTGCATCTTGAGCAATAATATCATTCAGTATTTTTGAAAATACTTCATATGTCACTGCCTGCCCAGCGTTGTTCAGTTTATCTACCAATTTTTCTTCAACATTCTGTTGATAAATAAGGAAAGATCAGACCAAACTGACAATAATTTGAATAAACTGGATTGTCAGAATGACAAAGCATCCTTCACAAGAACATGCAGAGTTCCTAGCTTGCAAGTAGAGCTTAAGTTAATAGTAAGACGTTTTCTAGTAAAAATTTTACATTATATAGATGACCTTTGCATTTGTGAAAATATATTTTGGTCCAATGCAAGATTCTCTGTATCAGAGAAAAAGTGTTTTTGTCTTTATGCTACTTACTTTTATCTTTTTTTTGTAATCTTCATCCATCTCGTCACCCATGTTAGCAATTCTATTGGCTATCCTTTGAATAGCTTCCTCCGAGGGCCCTTCTTCGGTCACAGCCTCAGCACCAACATCTCTGACAGGCTCATCACCTTCAGCCTGTTCAAAAGACGAACCCTTGATCTCTTCAGGCTCGTGGCCTCTTGCCATTAAATGACTTGGGGATCCTCTGCCAAAACTACCAGATAAACGATTCTTGGAATCAGCTACCACATCAGCACCTGAAATTAAATAGTAAAAAGGATTCAAAACACATGAATGCTGTAGCTGCTAGTTGAACTTGAAGAAAAATGCTAGATTATTAAATCATGTTTGATTTAACAATTGAACTTTATAAACAATAAACCCTGGAGCACACTGAACCCTATTGTTCGATTATTTGAGCTAGCTGTTTTCGCAGTTCCGCATTCGAAGGTTCCAAATCAATCCAATGCTTTTTAAGTGCTTGTATTGGTTTTACACGTTATATGATGCAAATTACTGATGATTTTGTCATAAAATTCCACTGATCATCATAATTAATAATTCCACTTTATATGAACAGCTTTTATAGCTTTTATGAGAGAGACTCTACAAAGTCTAATCTTTCACATGCTCGATTCAGACAGTGTCAGGATCAGGACGATCCAGATATCACAGAAAGAAACAATTCGTTTTACTTTACTCACTCACCTGAAAAAAAGTCTCTGTGCGAGGCAATTGTCACATCTGGACTCTTTTTAACATTCTTGCGTTGACAGGATATGTTGTATATTTCGTCAAAAAGCAGTTCAACCTGCTCTTTGTGCGACAGATTGCTCGTTCGACGACGATTCATTGCGGAATTAGAAAATTCTGCAAGAAATTTAGGCCTCTGCTGCCTGTATTGAGTGTGTTTTGCTAGCTGCTAATTCTCTCCTTCCTCGTGTTTTCTTGCTTTGCCTGAGCTGGCAAAATGTATTTCTTCTTCAAAACAACTAGGCAGACGCGGTGTATTTAATCGTTGCTTCAAGCGAAGAGCTAAAATCGTATTTCAAGGAAACCCTTTATAAACCAATGCTTCAATTTTCATTGGATCATTGCAGTGTCCGCAAAGGGATTGGATTACGTCATTGCACACAATAATAACATGACCGACTTGAATCTTTACCATCATCCGACAGATTAAAGGATATTGGTTGAAACATGACATGGAAAACCAAAACCCTATTTACAATGTTGTATCAAGGTATTCCACTTCAATTTTGTAATTTTATTCAATTTTTTAATGATATATTTTCATAATTCTGCATTCCGCATTTTACCAATAGAAAAAACAATGGAAAGAAATTTGTATGCCATGCGCTGAGAGATATAAAAACATTACAAAATGTAACATGATGCAATTTCCATACTAGTTATTAGAAGGAAGGAACTATTAGAAGTCATGAGATGGAATTAGAAGGAAGAAGTCTTTCCGCAAAGTCATGAAGATGCAAGAAGTGTCATCATTACCTTCACATATAAAATCCAAATTGTTTGCGTTCAGCACACAATGAGAATATATAGCAATAATAAATATAATTTTTAGGTAATTTAATATGTGCAAAAGAAATAATAATACACAACGTTTCGAGCTTTACCTTCACATAGTATGGATCAACATCAGTTGGTTGATGGGATAGGCATAATTCTGTGACGAGATATTTTGCGACATGTTCATTTTGATCATCCGTTTATGACATCCCCACTTTCCTCCAATCCAATCCAATTCCAAATTCCAATCAATTAGCGGTATTAGCGGTATTACACAAAGCCCACTTCAGAACGAATTGTTCTGAGCACATTTGCTTTGCAAAGTGCAAGGCTTACTACGTCATTAATATATTATTATTATTATTATTATAACTATTATTATTTATTTATTTATATATTTTTTAATTATTATTATTATACTATCAATCCAAGTTCTTCTTTATATTGTTCTATCTTCATTACATATTCTGCTGCTCTCTTTAAATGTGTGATGTTTGTATTACTTTTCAATTCTTCTTGTACTTTATATCCTACTAATTTTTGGTAATTGTTGCATTTAAAAATATGTTCCGTTGTTTCTTCTTCGTTTCCACAAGCAGGGCATTCAATTGTTCTGTTCGTTCCCTTGTAGTTCGCTTTCACTTTAATCATATTTAATCGTAACTTCATGATATTTTTTGCTGTTTTAGGGTCAGTTTTTGTTATATATTTTTCTCGTTTGAATTGTAAGCTGATGAACCGTAATTTCTTCATATTTTCTTTCTTTTCTGTCAGTGTCTTTTCTATCCATTTCTCTATTTTGTATTTGATTTCTTTTTTCCATTCTGAATTTTTTGTTTCTGTTATTCTATCTACATCTATATTTATTTGATATTTTTTTGCTTCCTTCTCCATCTCTTCAAACCAGCATTTTGTGTATCGGTTTTTTATTTGCGCCATTAGTACCCTTCTTGATGTTTTATCTTCGTTCGAGTTTATGATACTGTGGAGAAGCATGAACTTTTTGTAGTGTATTTGTTGGTGTATTGGCCATATCCAGGGGCGTCGTGGGTAGGAACTCATAGGGGGGGCACAATTCAATAATTTTCCGACGAGGGATTAAGTAAAATCCGATGACGTCATGATGCGCATGCGCAATACCTTTAAATCTCCCTGAATTAAAGTGGCCATGTGTGTCAGGGGAGCACATTCAAAAGGTTTGGGGGTGTTGACATACTTGACACAGACTTTTTAATGAACATTTCTTTGGACCGACTGAAAAGTACCGTGGCTCAAATTGCCCCAAACGGATACAACACGCAAATTCAGAAAGTTCTCAGCGACCAATGAGAGAGGGCATTTTTAGGAAAATGTTTTTACGGGAAAAATAAAGCTTTTCCAGGCCATCCCCATCCAATAGAGCATAGAGATAGCCCTCAAATACTGCATTTGGCTACCTGAGGCGGCACCATGGTTGCCGCCGAAAGGAGAAATTTTACAAATTTGGTGCCTCAGATATCGCTGCAAAATGCATTTTTGTGGTTTTTTATAATCAAATTTTCTCCCAAGATTATTTTCCCCAGTCGGTCCACATTTTTTCCAAGAGCTACAACACTACTTATAAAATTCAAAATCCACTGTTAGTGGCCAATACAAGTTTAAATTAGGCAGCCAGTCGAACTTGAATGCTATTTTTTGAGACTCGTGAAGCCAGACTCGTTTAAAAACAATTTTTAGGGCAGGAACGACTTTCATTAATATACCTAGTAACTAAATTCCCATTATTCTCTCAAAATTTTAGGACAAACTTTTTGGACTGACTGGGAAATCATTGGGGGTGTCCCAATGGAAAACACAGTGGAGTTAGCTTCCACACACAACAAGTCATTTGAATCATCATGATTGCAAATTCAAATTAAGTTGATAAAACTTAACTGGGGGGGCACTTTTGATGACTGGGGGGCACCATCCGGTATGTTAAAAAGGCCCTGCAGTTGATTTTTTGCAATTTGAGTTAAAACAAATGCAATTTTCGATCAAAAGTCCGCAAAACTGACTAACAATTAATCAATTTTACGACTAAGCGACATAGAAATCTGCAAGATTCCATATTTTCACCAAAAAGCCGAACGGATCTCAAATTTCCGAAATTTTCCGAAAATCCGACGCTTGGGGGGGCAATTGCCCCCCCCTGCCCCCCCGCCCACGACGCTTCTGGCCATATCGCCGTTTCTGCTATTATATCCCAATAAGGTGTGCTCTGGTTTTGTTCAAAAATGCCCGTTAAAATAGTTTTATGAATTTTTTCTATGTTTTCATTGTCTTGTTTTGTTAAATTGGTCCAAATTTCCATATTATGTGTTATTGACGGCATAATTATTGATTCAAGTATATTTATTCTTATTTCCATTGCTAGTTTTCCTACTCTCTGTTCTGCTCCACATGCTTTCGCTGTTGATATCATATGTGCTACCTTTTTTGATTTATTTTCTATCTTTGTTTTATTGTCTGCTTTGTCGTTTATCCATTCGCCAAGGTATTTGCTTTCCCTTACTTGTTTTATATATCCCTTTTTGACTATTAATTTTATTGGTTCTTGTTTGATCTTTTTGTTGGTGAAGGTCATGTGTATTAATTCTGATTTGTCTACGCTTTTCATGGTGAACTTCTTTGTTTCTTCTAGCATTTGTAGGTTTTGTTCCATGTTCTTCATATTATCAGCTGTTCCTAAACAAAGTATATCGTCCACGAATATTAAACTTTCTATTTCCACATCCGGTCCAATCATTGTGTATGTTTTTTTGTGTATTGTATTTATTTTGTCAGTTACTACCGCGCACATAGTTGGGCCCCATATCCCAGTATGGAAAGTATGATTCTTGTGCACCGGACAGCATAATTTATACAAGTTCTTGTGCACCAGGTGGCGTAGCCACCTAAGCGCGCCGAAGGCGTGCCACCGTGGCAGGGGGTTGGGGGCGAAGCCCCCGAAAATTTTTTCTGACCACACCCTTCAGACTGCCGGGAAACGCCCTTCTGGCATATGGAAAACGCCCTTTTGATGGCTGAGGCTGGTGAACGTATGGTCCTAAATTAGCCTAACAGGAGATATGGAATAGAAAGGAAGAATGAATACCAGTTTTATCAATAAATCTGAATTTATAATTGACTAAACTGGATCAGACCTCCTGAACCAAATATTTGTAGAAATTTACCACTGAACAAAAATTGTGTGCACCAAAGTTTTCAAAAGTTTTGTGCACCAGTTCTGTGCACCAGTTTTGTGTCTGTGCACCGGACATGTCCGGTGCACATCACTTTCTTTCCATACTGGCCCATATCGTACCTTGCCTGACTGCTGACTTTATTTTTATTGGTTTCGTCATTCCAAAGGGTGTTTCAATTGCAGCACTTGTGTCTTGGTTTAGTTCTTTTATTAATTCAACTTCTTGTGCTTCTATTTTTATTTTATATAACTCATTGCATACATCGTCCAACCATAGTTTGTCGAAACATTTTTCTGCGTCGATAAACGTAATATATAAATCCTTTTTGATGTATCTATGATAATCTATAGCTCCTTGTAGTACAAATAAGTTGTCAGTTGCACTTCGTTGCTTCAGGCACCCATTTTGATATTCTGTCATTCCTTTTCTAATCTTATCGTAATTTCTGTCTGTTATATAATAATCTCTCTGCTAATTTGCTAATAGTGTTAGTTAAAAATAAACCTCTTTGATTTTTCATGCTTTGTCGCTGACCTTTATTTTTATAAATTGATTTTATTTTCATGTTTTTCCCCCAGGGGGGTCACTTGAACATTTTATATACGGGGGGGTCCATCCGATAATTATGGGTAAGAAATTGCTTTGTGATCCGATACTTATGGGTAGCTGATTTAAAATTATGTCCCTTTGATACTTATGGGTAGCTGATTTACAAAATATGGACTTTTAATACTTTTGGGTTCAACCAACAGACACAGATCTGTGATACTGTGATACTAGTACATGCTATCGAGGCTGATAGATAGTCACGACATGACACCAATAATGGCAGCCAGAGAATTAGCGGACAAGTAGGATGATCATAGAAAGGACAAGCGTCTATTGATAATTTTGAAATAGGTAGTAATAGACTGAAGGCTTTAAATCAAGCAGAGAATATCATCTCTACATATGTGAGATCATGAATGGCTTTTTGGGGGTATTGGTCAATGGTCAATAACTGGACAACTACTAGTACTGGATGACTTTTTTGATCCTACTTTTGAGTTTCACTAAGGTACCATGGGGTACCATCCCAAAAATGGGAGCAGTTCTAGAACATTGGATGCAATTGTGGTGACTAAAGGGTAAGTAGCTGGGAGGGGAGGGCTGATGAATTACTATCGATGCGAGAAACATACTAATTTTTGAGTTTGGCTCTTAGAGGAAATTTTCAATTTTCATTGCACAGATTAGGCTTTTCACTGGCAGTAAAATAAATAAATAAATTAATAGAACAAAAACCACAATGAATTGCATATATATATACATATATATTATATATAAACATATTTGACTATTGTGTTAACCATAGTCTTTAAAACTACAGTGATTTTCAGCCTTTTTTTAATTGAAAAACTGTTTTTGATTGCTTCACTCTTGATGGTAATTTGTTGAAGTAAGCAGTGGCTTGAAACAAGAATGTTCTATGATGGCTCACCATTTTCAACATAGGTTAATGAAAATGGTGTTGTTGTCTTGTATTGTACTCATGAATTCCTGAGTTTGTGTGGAACATTTCAGAGAGAAATTAGGGGGTTTGGTTGTTTAGACATTTGTACAGTAAAAAGAGCCTGTGAGTCTTTTGTATCATGCAAATATTTAGTTGATACTTCTGGGCCTTTGAAATTTTATTTGATACTTTTAGGTGAATTTGGGAAAATGCGGATGGACCCCCCCGTATATAAAATGTTCAAGTGACCCCCCTGGGGTTTTTCCATTTGCTTGGTATTTGTTTCGTTTTCATCACTTCATTTATCATACATAGAATACTTTCACTTAAATCTTTGCCTGCATATCAATGCAATGCAATGACTTTGTTGTGTGGGGGCAGGCAGGCATAGCATCGGCATTTTTCAATACTTCCTTCTGCACTAAACAAAACATTCACGCAGCACAATACGAAACCAACATACGAAACTGTATGGCTTGCTAAATTTAGATACATGGCATAAAATACTTAGTGCGCGACTGAAGAGTTACGATATGGCCAATGTTTACATCAATGACAACGACGCAAATCACTACAGTGACGAATTACCGCCTAGGCCCACGAATTTGCCAATTCGAGAAAGCAGTTCCAAGTTTGGCCTGACACAACAGGACGTAGAGAGAAAGAAAACGGGCTCTTCAACTTTGAAACGCAAACCAAGAGTGGAAGAAAACCATAGACCCGAGTTGAAAATGAAGTTTATTGACCGAAGGGAGTTGATGAGGCAAGAAACTAAGTTGGTCGTTTTGGAATACTTGAGCAGTCTTCCGCTCCAGAAAATACCACTTAGAAAGAAATCACAATCAGCTTCGGCACCAGCGCCATCGTCAAATAATCAAGTGCTGAAAGCAAAGACGATACATAGTAGCGAACGTCCTTTTGTGGAAGTGATTGAAAGAGAGAAAAGGAGATCTTCAAAACTCAAAAGAAGAAACAGTGAGCAGCATGATGCGAAAGTCAGGGAAAAGCTTAAAAGTATGGCAGTTCCTTTGAAAAAGACCCTGACGCCAGAGATTTTACATGATATTACAAAATTTGATAGGGACTCTTTGAAGAACCAAACATGCCGAAGACGATCACCTTGTCTTGCACTACGGTATGGAATCACATCAGATTAGGCACATATTTGCTATTACAATGGGAAATATATCAAATTATGTGTAAAATAATGAGCTACCAAAGTCTTGTGAGTTCCACAACAATAGTACAATGTGTAAACAAACAACAATGCTTGAATGATAAACAAAAACTGCTTTCATACTGATGCAAGCAGGAAGAAGTAAATAAATTCTGAAATTGTTTGTATTGTAGGTTTTCAAGGGAAGCCAAGTCAGATAGTCCTGATACGCCAATAACATCAGTAACAACACGTCTTGAAATGATGGGTGAAGATATTATGAAGGACTACCCGCAACTTCTAGATGAACACTTAACCGAGATTTTGACTCCATTAGACAAAGGAGGAAAGCTAACATACGACGACTTTGCGGTTGTGGCAAAGTCAGTGTTCCAAAAACAGCTGGCTAGATTTACAGGGTCGATATGGACAAAATTGTCCATGGTTTTCTATCTTGTGAAAGAGGTGATATTTTCCGGAGCTTTGACTGACACTCAGGTTGAGATTTTGGTTGAATACGCAAGCAGATTCATCGAAGAGCATTCTCGTGAACCAATACAAGAAGAAGGAGGCTGGGTAGGTTGTTGATGTTGTAATTCAATTTTAAACATTCCAGTAGTTTACTTTATCTAGCAAACTAGCAATATTTATTTTGAACAAAGGTTGGGGGTTCTGGCAGCTATTTGGCTGATGTGGGCTTGAGGTTTGTTCTGGAGGTTTATACGGTGGTGCAGCCTAGTGGTTAAGGCACTGGGTTTGATCCTTTAGAGGCCATGCCTTCATCGGTTGAAATCCACGTATTGTCGGAACCACAGACTACAAGCCGTCAGCCAACTCAGTTGTCCATCCTTCCGAGGTCGGTAAATGAGTACCCAGAATTTCCGGGGGTAAGGGTTTATACCAACTGGACCCACATTGATAACAGCTACCATAGTTGAAGTGGCTATCCAGTATAAATATTCTTGCCTTTTTTCCTTTTGGAATGATACTCCTGGTAACAAATACAGTTGGAACAAACATCCTTGGTAACTTTTATCAATCTCAGAAAAGGTTGGGCAACTGAGTTGATTGAAGGCTTGTAGTTTGCAGCTCTCTAACTCTATTTGAACCTGCAAAGGCTAGCTCTGAAGGATGCAGAATCCAACACCTAAATTGCACCACCATGAAGACTCAATGATGGATTAGACTCCACCCAAACTTACATTTCTATAACATTGTATTTCAGGGTGCCTTGAAACTTGATGGTGAAGATTTCCCGGGTGAGGCAAATTCAAGAGGGCATGTGTATTCTTTGAGTGACGAACCAGACCCAGATTTTGTGGATGGTCATCCACCCTACCTTGAAGAAGATCATGCTGGGAGCAGAGAAAACTCCACACCAAGTCCTTCACCTCCAGAGCCCCATATGTTTGGTTTCATAAAGGACAGTGTAAAAGAATGGACCACTTACGGACTGGCAGCTTTAGCTGTTGGAATAGGAGTTGCATACTCATACATGAAGCAGCAATGAATGTTGCTTGTTGTGGTAATATTAGAGCTAGGGAAACACTGATTGGTGCAGTATCTTGTCTTGTGAGTAAAAAATTCCCAGGGAGGATACTCTCCTCCCTAGGAATTTTTTACTTGCATTCCCTACATCCATGCATTTCCTTGAAGGGAATCCCCCTTATGTGGTGGTAGGGTTTTGCCCATTCCCTGTTACTGTGCTTTATATGCATAGACATATACACAACATTATGATTGTATCACAAATTGCATCACTCTGGGATTGAATTGCCCCTTGTCACCCCTTTGTTCAGAGGTTGTTTCCTGTGCTCATATCAGCTAGAAATTAAATAGAGTGTTGTGCTTTTGCACTGCTACTTCAACAATGTTTAATTTGCTCTACGTTCCAATATTCATGAAATGAATTTACTGCCAAGGATATTCTTGCTGTTATATATATACATATTATTTCGTAAATAGTGTTATACTCACATTTGTAAAGTCAGGAGCAACTACGTTATAACCATGCAAATGTCTCTTTGTGTCATAAATGTGTATATCTTGATAACGATTCTTTCACCATGCATCCTGGCTAATTAAACTTGAGTTTTCGTTTAATGTGCAACAATGTTCTCCTGCGTCTGGGAATTTGCTTGTAAACTTTTGCATTGTTCATTGTGACTTCACAAACGTGTCGCCTGGTGTCGTCGCCCTTGTGTTCTATTCAGTTCAAACTGAATGCCATCCATAGAGACACGATATAACATCCGATCTCTAATGTCATCTCATAACTCTTAGCCCTCCGCATTGCTCTTAGCCTCGGTATCCTGCTTGCAGACTCGACTCCACGTACAAGGATAAGTGAATTTTTCACGGTTGAACCTATATATTACTGACGCCGATCGCTTATAATGTTGCATAGAACATTTCCAAGTGAATAGCCCCACTTAGCACAGTATGCTAAATACATAGACACTTTAGTAAATTGATAATAATAACAATAATAATAACAATAAAAATAACAATAATAGTGCAGCACGAAACTCAGAGTTGCAGCAAATCATGTGTCTTTTTCACTGAGTAATCACCTGATTCTATATACCGCTCTACACATGTGTATTGAGCACTATTCAACGATGTTTGTTAAAAATTCCTCTTATTATTAATAATGATATCCATATGCTGATCACTTCACCCAAAATATCTTTTATATAAATTATTGGCGGCGGCACAACATTGTTTTTTTGACCAGGCCCTCTAAATGTTCAGAAAACGTCGGCCAAACCTTTTATACTGAAAAAGTTTATATGGGTAAGGACAAGGGCACGTTTAATTGTTAAACTCGTGAAACTACTTTCCCATAACATTAATTGTATTACGTTAACCGCTACACAATGACAACAGGAAAATATTGTTTCGTCGATTTTTGAAAAAGTCTCAGATGTATTTAAATCCTGCACCTTTTACTGTGAAAATCATTAAAAGACAGTGGTTATACTTCAATGACGGCACAGGAGGCTGGGCTGGGAATATCAACATAAAGGGGCGGGGTCTGAATACGTCCGGATAAACATAGGTGTCCTGATAGAATAAATAGACTGGGTGGATGATAAGACAACTGCTTAAGCTGAGCTGCCAGCTCAGACGTTGCGCAGACGCCCTGAGCTGATTTGTCTCCTGTATTCTTCTTCGAATGATTAAGAAACAACAAGTAAACAAAACAGGTTGACTGATCATAGTTGTTGTTGTTGTTGTTGTTGTATTACATAACGTCGTTTGGGTAAGCAAAAACAACTGCAATATAATCAAAGGCAACAGGACCGGATGCAGAACACTTGCCGGTCGGATCCAATCTTGACAACGTTAGACTTGGATCACAACACAATAATCAATGGAAGACAAACTGACAGCTAATGGTATACCGTAACTCCTTGAATAAGTCCCGAGTGCTTATTCACGAAACAAAATTTTAACTGGTTTTCTATTCAATATAAAGCCTTATAAAAGCTTCAGTATGCGGTTAATTAATAAAGTTATCGGTTTAAACTTGCTGCCATTTGAAATCCATCCACTACAGAGCTTCAATGTTTTCACACTTGGCCCCAATCTCCTTGCAAATGATCATCAGGATGGGGCTTATTCCAGGAGGGGGCTTATTCGGAGATGGGGGCTTGTTGAAGATTTGCGGTAGAACAAAGCTTGAGGAAACCATGGCATGAGAATGAATGAACTGGAGTTCACTGGGCTGGAGTGGAAGCTTGTTTTGTACTGTGAGCCCTTCATCAACAGATACAACAAAAAGTAAAGTTGTTCCCACTGCTGTCCGTGAGGTTTCATTCTGTTATGAAAAAGAAAAGCTGAGAGTACCAGGTGCTTGCGTATTTCGTGATATCGAGACAGCGCGTTCATGTATTGGCAGTACATCGTTGCTTTCCCCGATTTCAGTAATGAATTTAATAAACGCCACGTTTATTGAATCTGGAGTATTCAATAAGCGCCCTGAATGTTTATTCAAATCAATAATACGCTCTGTGTATTGTTTTGTTTGTCTATTCGTCGTTGCGTGTGAAAGGAAATCCAGTAAGGGTAAGTAGCGGTGTCGTTATTAGCTTAGGACGTAGCATTTCAATACAGATTGCATTAGGACAGGAAGATTTGGAGATAAGGGCGTGTGATGGCGTCCACCAGAAAAAAGAATGAGCAAACCCATTTGACACTAACATCACAGCTCTTCAACACAATAAATGGCTTTAAATAAACATAAAAGGGGTTGAAATCCCAGCTCATCCATTGTAGCGATTCACTGATTTCAAACGCAAGTCCCCAAAAGAGGCTAAGCGAAACAATTTAGTTTCACATTCAACCGGGACTTGCAATAGTTGTGATTGTATCTTAGCAGGGCATGACGCAAAGATAGCCTCGTAATGGCTCAACAAAATTAGCCAGGAAATTACAGTGACGTCATAAATGCAAAAAGACTTCTAAAAGAAAGATAATGAGAAAAACAGCTCTCTTAAAATATATCGGCGTGGGAAGCTCTTGAAAAGACCTAATGAATTAAAAAGCCTTTCAGAGGCAAAATATTTACCGAGTGAAATACAATATTTCTAACAAGA